>OZ010587.1:58905444-58915444 GCA_963932145.1 Acanthosepion lycidas | reverse complement strand
GTGAATTTTCAGCCAATTGCTATTGGTTTGAAAAAGTTTAAAAAAATAAAATCCTGTATCTACACAGATTAAAAATATAATCCTAAAACAGATAAATACGAGAACTTGCTATTATCAGTCGACTCAAAAAAATACGAACGCGACTGCACAAGTCTACATCGATCGACACTCTTTCTCAAAAGAGAGAAGTAAGGTGGCTAAAGATCAAAGTCTCACTGAAAACTGAAACTATATACCATCTTCTCAAAGTCAATGTATTTATTCTTCCTTTTCTCATTCAAGCAATGACATTTAATTTATTAAAATATATTAACTTCTTTACCTATATCTACGAACATTACAAATAATAATGTTGTTTATGTTGAAACGATACATATACAGAAATTCAATTTGCATACAATTACATACAAAAACTCTGATGTAGAAATGTAAAATATGTTGAAGTCTTAAATGTGATCAGAATTGTTTGGAGTTTACTTAATTATGACTATATCAAATTACTAACACCGCTACAAATTGGTGACCCCGTCAAACTTTATATACAACCTTTCTGTTAAAAGGCGTTTTGTTTCAATAAACTTAAAAAAGGACGTCAGATATATTTCGATGCAACTCGTATGACAGCTACATTTGAATATGGAACTTTAAAAATATTTGAATATAGCGCTTTAATATTAATCAGTTGATTATCTTGAGTGACATATTAAAATTAAAACCACCAGAATGGATGGAAACAACTGTAAATGGTTGTTTTTCTATAATCGAGGCACAATTTCATCTCAGAGATATTGGGATTATAAAAAATATATGATGAATTAAAACAAGCTATTTTATCAAGTCTCCGCTTGAGCCCGAGCCCCTCTAGAGGCGGTTTTAATGTATGGTGGCACTTCTTGTAAATGAATTGAAACCCTAGCGTCTAAGCTTGATGGTGCCTACACTTTGATGCTGAGAGCTATACCTAACATCTCTTGGAGACAACACCCAACTAAATCACAGTTCTGATATTTCTACAATCTTACACGAACGCAGAATGCGCTTTGCAAGACAAGAACTAGCAAGTGATCTACTGCTTGGGACACCTAGCCATGGAGCAAGACGGGTTGGTCGCCCAGCAATCATCTACATTGACCAGCTCTTTTATGACACAGAATGCCATACTGATGACCTTCCAACCTTGATGCAGGACCGTGATCGTTGGCGTGGTAGACACATAAATGTCCTAGCTAGTTCGACCAAATAAATAAATAATGGATAATTTGGTCAAGTGGAATGCTGGACAAGCTTGTGTAGACGGCTACAACCACGGGGAGCCCAAAAGAAATGTTATCGATAAAAGATATAGTGGCAGGCCATTCGTATCCGAGTCTACTGGGGCGGCTAGCTAATCCCCATTGCAGATACCTGCTCAGCACAAAGCCCACCTGTGGTTTATACTGCAACTATGATGAGCGGACCTTAGTTGCAATTTCTGGGAGAGAGCACGTCAGCTAGCATGATGAAAAGTCTGAACAAAGCCAGCACGTTCAAATATATATATATATATATATATATATATATATATATATATATATAGAGAGAGAGAGAGAGAGAGAGAGATAATATTAGTGGTAAATATACATATATATGCAAAATCCACAGGTGCATATACACACATGTATATTTTTTGAATAAAAAATTCCGAGAGGATAGAATCCAGGTAGAACTCAATGTCCAGAACAGAGTAAGGACATAATAACAAGGCTTAAACACTAATATTCCATGGTCATAATTTATTCCATTGGAATCGTAAATACGATCCAATTCATCAGACCTACAAATTCAAAAAGAAAACAGAAAAAAACCTACTCCGGAAATAAAAATAGAATTTAGAGAGAGTGTAAGTATGCGAGTGTGGGACGAATGTTAGTTCATAAGAGAGGGGTTTAACAGAGAGGGTTATTTAAAAACTAGGTGTGAGTGGAAGGGGGAAAAATGATTGTTGTCGGATGTCTAATACAATAAAGATACATTTCGTGGTGACATACACACACCATGGCCGATCAAATCTTAAAGAAGGAGGGAGAGGTAAGGAAAGAAGTGGTGGGGAAGAAAGATGGGGGGGGTGAAATTAAAATTGAAAGGGACGCTGTGTAATTGAGGAATTTGTAGGTCTGATGAATTGGATCGTATTTACGATTCCAATGGAATAAATTATGACCATGGAATATTAGTGTTTAAGCCTTTTTATTATATATATATATATATATATATATATATATATATATATATATATATATAAAGTCATGCCCGTCATACGCGTGCAGGAATAAAGCACCGTCAAGCAGTAAGCATCATTTGACTGCGTTAAACACTAAAGCGAAATAAAACA
This sequence comes from Acanthosepion lycidas, assembly GCA_963932145.1. Classification (NCBI taxonomy): domain Eukaryota; kingdom Metazoa; phylum Mollusca; class Cephalopoda; order Sepiida; family Sepiidae; genus Acanthosepion; species Acanthosepion lycidas. Next base: position 58,913,073 of record OZ010587.1, on the reverse strand, counting down.
GCTAACAGTGTTCCTGCTGCACTTGCATGAAATACTTGTTTGTGGTCTTTTCTGCAATTCACGAGCCGTCCCCAAATATGAATATGGTAATAAAGATGAGGACAACAGCCCGAAAAATGTAAATAATGTAAATTAGACAAGATTGTAAAAGATCTAAAATATACGAGAATGTGTAAATCTTGATGCAGATAACACCAATATTCAAATGTCATTATATATATATATATATATATATATATATATATATGAATTCAAGCGCCCTACGAGACTGGCACCCGCTCTCACCCTTTCACTGTCGAAACTATTAAATGTAGCCGTCTCTTCTACTCCAATAGCTTCATGTCTCGCACCTCTCGCTTGTGGAACTCCCTTCCCTTTTCCAGTTTCCCTGAGAGCTATAATCTCGAACTATTCAAATGTAATGTCAATCGATATCTCCAGTTGTCTTGATCTATCCCCTATCCTTCTCCTCATCCTTTCCTCTATCACTCTTATTTGATCTTGCTCCAAATCTTCTGTAACCCCTTGCTTTCCTAGTGGCTTCCCGCCTTTCTTGGGGTGAAACGCTTAATATATATATATATATATATACATATATATATATATATAATGTAATTACATCAGGAGATGGAACTATTCCGTTTTCATTGTGTGAAAAGACGAAAAAGACAATACAGTGTAACCAGGATATAAGAGAGTTGTCGGGACAGGAGAATAAGTCTCTTATATCAGGGTTTCTCTTATATCAGGGTTTGGTCTGTTTTGTTTAGGTAAGTATGGCTCTAATTTGGGACCAGATAAAATCTCTCTTATATCCGGGTTTCTCATATCCGGGTTACACTGTATCAGAGACGCTACTTGGTTTCCGTGTTAAAATGAAAAAAAGAAAGTAAGATAGAATAAGCAAAAACACTCATTTGCTTAACATCTGTTTCGGTGAAAAGAAAAATATTGTCACTTTCAAAACTTTTTCATTTGTACCCCTCACTTCTTAAAATCATGGTAAATATCTCATAAATAATGGACTAGTCTGATTTGATGTCGTGAGAAGACAAAAAATATACCAAAGACGATTTCAGTCAGAAAATCCAAGAAAGAATATAGAATAGAAGTATTTAACGTCTGTTTCAATGAAATGAGTAAAGGTGTCAATATCAAATCTTTACATTTTTGTACCTCCTTACTTTTTAAAATAACGACCAGCATTCATATTTATGCTTGTTATCGCAATATTTTTGCAATTCAAGTTATTAAGCTTAAATATTTACCAATGCGACATGGGAATTACTACGCATATTTTAACATGATGTGGCCGTAAGCAACTGCAGAAGAGGATTTCCAACAAGCTGGAATGCTCGAAGTAGCAAGGCTGTTGTAGTGTTTGATGTTTAGAAAAAAATAAATAGCTTCCTGTATATATCCAGTGAAAAACTCTACAGTATTTTCTAGTTGTGTTTCCATGGAGTGATGGAATTCTTAACTCCAAATGTCGTTAACAACAATTAAGTCTATTGACGATGTAGTTCAATTTTAATTACTATTTCTTTCTCTAATATTATGATGAACGGTTTTATTTTGCAGTCTATGGTTAAGCCAAAGTAGTACGGAAAAAAATTATTATTGATTACTTAATTACTTGTTGATAATAATAATTATTAATTTTACTTGTTTCTATGCGTGTAATTGTAATTTGTTTATTGATATATTGTGATATTAAGCACCTCTACCTATAAATATAGCATATCTTAAACTAATTTTTATCATAGTGAGTTCCCCGTATTCGTGGGGGTTAGGGACCAGAACCGGTCGCGAATATTTAGAATCCGCGAATACTTGTAACCCCCACTAAAAGTGTTTATAAATACCTATTTTGAGTGTTAAAACCCTATATAACTAAAACTTTCATCCTAAACACTTTAGAAACATTTCAGACCCTTTTAAAAACATTTTTGAAAAATAGAATTGGTGACCATATACTTAGTGTAAATTTTCTTTTATACATACAATAACTGTTTTTAATTACGTATATAGATCGATACAACCATTGAAAATGCTGTATAAAATGTGTGTAACAAGACAAAATGTAAAGTTTAAAACATTTTCTAAAAACAGAACTTTTAAACCCCAGACGCAGCCCCTAACAAAGAACAATACCCAAGCGTTACGCATGCTTTTGCGTTTATTTTTTTACAATGAAGGAAGATGTACAGTTTTGCCAATTTTTATCATAAAAAATGGACTGTTATATGCTTTAAGACACTTAAATAATAGGAAAATAATACAAGAATATTTTAAATATGTTCTATCAAAAAAAAAAAAAAAAAAAATACGCGAATCGATGGAGTTCTCAGCAAATAATTTGTACATATATTCTTCTGAAAAACACGGGAATATTCGGGGTTTCCGCAAATAACAAGTACATATGTTCTAAAGAAAAATCCGCGATGCGTGAAGCCGCGAATAGGCGCGGGCTCACTATATCCGGGCTTTAATCAATTTCCCACGGCTATAAAGTTGCATCCTTGTACCTTTTCTATAAATAATTTCATGGTAATTGTTCGGATGAGCTCTTGGCTATGGTATCTAGACTTTATCAATTTAAGTGCAGTACTAGATTCGCGGCAAGGTCTTATCAATTTATATTTGAATTGGCTAGATGTAAGTATAAGTTCTATGCTAATAGTTTCTTTTCTCGCACTTCTCGCTTGTGGAACACTGTTCCGTTTTATTGCTTTCCAGTCAAGTTTGATCTTCCGAAAATTAAATGCAATGTCAATCGTTATCTACTGTCTTTCTGATTACGCTTCTCTTGTTCTCGTTCCTCAGTGACGCATCAGTCTTTTAATTCTTTCATGCCAAGTAACTCCCTGCGTCTAAGTGTCTTTACTAACTTGATTTTGATTAAAAAAAGGCTCTACACTTTGATTTTAGAGAGTGTGATTTCCAGATGACGCCACTATAGACTATTTTAAACGTTCAGCTTTCTAATGAAAACCAAGATCTAGCCAAGCGAAACTTACAGACCAAACAGATAACAAACGGTTCTTGAAAATAACCGAGTAGGTCAAAATTACTTAAAACATCAGCACACACATGAACATTGGACAGTTTATCAACAATTTCGTTCGCAATATACAAAAAATCGAAAGAATTCAATAAGAATTTAAGCACGACATGCCTTGCCGGTTGTACAGTGTAACCCGGATATAAGAGAGTTGTCGGTACCGGGGAAGAAGTCTCTTATACCAGGGTTACACTGTATTTAATCAAACTTGTTTGGATGATTAGAATTACCCAAATGAACATTATATATATATATATATATATATATATATATAGTAAAATCTAGTTTTAAGGTATGCTATATTTAAGGGTTAAAGTGCTCAATATTGGGAACAGAACGTATATAAATATAAAAGTGGACATTGAAGTCAACAACCTAGAGGCAACAGTCTGTCATGATTAAAGGCAATCGTCACGTCATCGATTACGTTTAGCATGAAACAGACTGTCGCCTAAATGTCTTAAAAATAATTGTCGGACTTTGTCCATTTCATAATGTGTGACGTCGTTTGTTAACATATGATACGCCATGGGCAGACATGAATATACGTGAGAGATTCATGGATGATTGGAGTTTAAAAGCAGTAAATTCTAACTTGCTAACCGATCAATCCTCTGTGGCGAAATCGGTAAAAGCACGTCAGGCTATATGACGGTTCCGTATAGGATACAGGTTCGAATCCTGTCGGAGGACGAATATTTTCTATGAAAATTTCTCGGACATTCAGGCCGGTAAATGTTATTTAATACTGTTTATTATAAAATAGAGCATTTACTTAAATATTTGTATCTATAAAAAGAATGTATAAACATAAAAATGTCTTATATATAATGTTTATGGACATATCACGTTGAAATACCAGTTCTCGTATGATCACCCTAGTATGGAAGGTATGAATTCATCTCTGCTCCCTACAGCTATGGGTTAATTAGTTAATAATGATTTAATTAATCAAGTCTATCTTAAAAATTCTTACAATCGAAAAGTATTTCAGATTTTTTTAATAATCTGCAAAAATATTGATAGGCCGTAAAAACAAATCAGTCAATCAATCAATCAATCAATCAATATCTATCTATCTATATATATATATATATATATATATATATATATATATATATATGAATGAAGTTTTTAGTGTGGATTAGTGAAAATTTAGTTTTCGTTCGTCTTCTACTAAAGTTCCACAAATGAGAAAAACCCAAAATTATGAGAACTAATAGAGATGAAAAAACATAATAGACATAACAAACATAGCCTGATATTAGGTTGGTGCAAAAATAAAGACGTAATAATGTCGTTTTTTGAGGTATTTTTTAACGTCAAAAAACGACATTATTGCGTCATTATTTTTGCACGAACCTAATAAAATTCGAATTCGCTTTGCCAGTTTTGTTTTCGATGATGATAACATATCGTCCCACGATATCTTCAGATCAAAATGTCCGCCTCAGCAAACTTTAAATTCGATGCGAATATCAATGTTTGTTTTCGATGCTCGGAACACGCATTGACTGACAGAAAATAGGTTTTATTATATCAGAGATATAAGCGTGTCCATGAAAGAAAAAGAGGATTTCTGCTTGAATATATCAATTGTCTCGAACATTTTTAAAGAATTGCTGACCTTTGCATAGAAATATACTGAAGAAAACCTTACCATTGTTCGGAGGATAAATCAAAAAAGAAAAAAAAAATAGAAAAGGAAAAGAACTCAAAGGAAGAAAATGTTTATCTTTCGAAATTCTCCCAAAGCAGAAGTGCTCTATGATAAAACCAAACATACCGGCCATATGTCAAAGATGAAATTTTATGTCAAGCTTTGGTTCCTGTCACGATAGCGATATATATATATATATAAAAAAAAAATAACACAACAGTTTTCCTTTTCCTTAGCTCAAACTAACAACAAAGAAAAAAAAATCATTATCATGATGATGTATGATAAATAAATGTCTTACAGTCATCTCACGTTGAAACACAGGTTCTCGCCTGTTCACAGACGTTAAGCTACGTTGATCCTGGCCAATATTGGCATGGATAAACGTTTGGGAATACCGGGTGTTGTAAGTTCGAGGATGTGCGGTGATGTAACGGACAACGGCTTGGAATGAGATATCGGAGAGCCGAGTTCGAATCTCAGTCGACTTCATTACATTCACTTACGCACAGACATAACCCACAGCTGGAGAGAGAAGATTTGGATTCATCTTCTCTCTCCAGCTGTGGCTTAAACAGTAAGTCTTGTATATGGAAAATACATTGTTACAGTTCAGTCAGTCATGTGCAATACGTAATACACGCTTAGGCGATCATGTATCTTTCGATACATGACTGACGAGGTAGATTTTTTTTTCCCGCAGTAGGTTGACATTTCTTTCTGCGGTAGAACAGTTGCCATCGAAGGCTCTCGAACCCTGTCTGTCCTGCTATTTACCCATAGCTGGGGGGAGAAGTAGAGGATTCATATTTTTCGCAAAGGTATTAGCACGTAAGTGAATGTAATGAATTCGACTGGAATTCGAACTCGGCTCTCCGATTCCGCAATCCTAGTCAGTGCAAGTTTTTTTTTTTTTTTTTTTTTTTTTAACTCTCCCAAGATCACCTGAGGCAACACGGAAGAAAAAGACAACATGACAATACCAAACAAACTCTGGAGAGAGTTTAGTCATGTGAGCAGGTGAAGAGAGTGCTCTATGAGAAATAAAAATAAAAACAGTTTTTTAATAGGTAAACATAATGATAAATAAATCGAGAAATTCGATATTTATGAACTCGTATCGACAAAACTAAAGGAAAGAACACACGGCCCAGTGGATAAAAGCGTTGGTCGATTAATCCCCAAATCAACTTCAGCAAAATAGACGTGAGTTCTAATCGTTGGCCTTGTGGATTTACCCCACTTACTTTCCTAAAAAAATGTCGTTAGGGGACGCTCCCTAAGCCTATAAATAGGAATTGACATTCTCTGTTTTTTCTCTGGCTTTCAGATGTTGGTCGCACGTGGATAAGAACCCTGCCGCTGAGACACGATCGCTTCCCTTGATCCTCTGTTGACTTTTGAACTCTCTCATACACATGCATATATATATATATATATATATATATATATATATATATATATATATATATGCTTGTGTGTGTGTGTGTGTGTGCGCGTGTGTGTGTGTGTGTGTGTATCATACACGCTTGTTACACTTCTAGGCAAACACCTTTATGAGCTTAAATGTTTTCTTTCATATTCAGTCTTTTGTAACACGCAACAATCTTCTGTTGTCTATGTATACCTTTGTTTTGTTAATATATGCCTCGTCGATTATATATATATATATATATATATATATATATATTAGGTTGGTGCAAAAATAATGACGTAATAATGTCGTTTTTTGACGTTAAAAAAGACGTCAAAAACGACATTATTACGTCATTATTTTTGCACCAACCTATATATATATATATATATATATATATATATATATATATATATATATTGTTGTTATTTGTCATTTAATACCCGGACTCACATTCCGAATCTGCTATTTTTGTTTTGGGATAAATATACCAGGAGACGTGTGTTTTCTGACTTAAACCCTCGACCAGCATACTCCTGCAACAGCCTCGGCGTAGAGAACGAAAGCTTAGAGAAATGAGTTATCAAGGGAAATTAAATTAAAAACTAAAACTAAGATAACCAAAGGCATATCACGTGGAATCGGAATAATTATCCTCGTGAACTAAATAAAGGGTTCGATTCGAAATTCCAACAAATATCACCTGAAGAAGGCCGGAGAATACAACGGCCGAAAGTTCGTAAATGAGACAATAAAGACAAGTACAACAGTCCGAAAAATGTGAATAGTGTATAACGAAAAAAAAGTTTAATTTTAAATAACAGACCCATTATACACCTCCATTCGCATTTTAAATTATCTTATAGCAGTTTACTTTTATCTTACTCATTGTGACCTGCTCTGATCAGACAAATCGTTTTAGTAGGAGAGTTAGGTAGTTTCTGAAGTTGGTACAAGGAATTGACCATTTTTCCCAGCATCTTTAGCAACTGAATGTATTAGGTTGGTGCAAAAATAATTTCGTTTTCTAACATATATTACTATGTGAGAAAACGAAATTATTTTTGCACCAACCTAATATATATATATATGACTTTCAATGTGTGTAAAATTGGCTTGTAACATTCAATTACTCTCAAACCAAGTTTGTATGATTTCATAATCACCAAGAATTACATTGGTTTGTTTGTTTGTTTGTTTTACGGCATATCAACCTCAATGGGTTATTTAATTTATTGCTGGTAATATTTTTTTTTCTAAAAATCTATTTCTGAGAATATTTTCCTTCAAGAAATCTATAGCTGGTAATGTTTATTTATTTATTTATTTTTTTTTTTAAATGTAAAACTGTTTCTATTGCTGGCAATTTTTTAAAGTATTGCTGCTATTAATTTTTCCTTCAAAAATTATTGTTGGTAATACAGGCGATCCCATTATTGAATTAAGTAGACCACGTGACCATAGTGGAAACGCATATATGGGAGGTAATGT
>OZ010587.1:58827944-58900444 GCA_963932145.1 Acanthosepion lycidas | reverse complement strand
TGGGGTAGCTTGGGAATAGAACCCAAGCGTAAACACGATAATCCCTTTACTTTTCATAACACAGCTTATAAATATACGCTGAGGATAGTTTTATATAAATAACATATACCCTGAAAGGAGTTTGCTATAAAATTTAATAAATTTTGTATGCATACAGGTACAGTTAATGACGTTAGTTATGTAATTCTTATACAAATTGTTAAGTGGTGGAATTAAGATTTCGAGCAAAAATAATGTCTTGTACTTTCTGTATACGTACAAAAAACATGGTCACTACATACAAAAATATATGAATGCAACTCCAAACACGACTTTTACATTAGGTGTGAGAAAGAAAGAGGGATAGTGTACGTCGTCGATGACATCACTGTGTGTGTAAGAAGGGAATTTTCCATTTGTGGCAAGTTATGTCAGCACATAAAACACTTTCGTGTTTTGGAATTTCGGTAAAGGATACTAAATCTATGTGTGTGTGTGTGTGTGTGTATACAGTGTAACCCGGATATAAGAGAGTTGTCGAGACCGGAGAAGAAGTCTCTTATATCCGAGTTTCTCTTATATCCGGGTTTGGTCTATTATATATACATTAACACAGGCTCTAATTTGGGACCAGAGAAAATCTATCTTATATCCGGGTTTCTCTTATATTCGGGTCTCTTATATCAGGGTTACACACTATATATAACTTTTCCTTCCAATTCCCAGATTTTTGGCAAACACCAAACTTGTCTTTCTTTCCTGTTCCTCGCTTACACCCTATGACCACTATTAACCTCTTAAGAGACTTCGCGTGTGTCATATATCGGTTTTTCAGAAATGTAATTTATCTATTCAGCGAAGAGTTGGAAGATGTTTGCACTCCTCAGGATATTATATCTGTGAAAATTCTCTACTAATGTAATATTGACCCCTTAATGTATCAGAAGAAAAGAATCTAATCTAACGAACGTCAGAAATTGACTTGTGACTCATATTTAAATAAAGCCTATGGCACTAAGACTGCAGGACCAGCCTTTTGGTTATTGGAACGTTTCGCTATACGGGACTGTCCGTGTTAGGGGTGTATTTCTCTGGTATTAATCTACCTTTCCAAAACAGAAACTATGATCTAGAATTGGAGTGAGAAAAGTGGCGGCACATACACCGAATAAATAATTGTGTTTGTTTAGCGGCATATCAACTCTTTATGGGTCATTTAATGCCGAAATTTCATTTTCTTAGCATCATTAATTTCTTTTACAAAAATTTATTACTGGTAATTTTCATTTTTATTACTATGAAAATATATTGCTGGTATTTTTACAATAAAAATATTTATAATTTCATAGTGTTTTGACTCTAGTTTGGGAGTTAACTCTTTGCCCATAGCTGGGACTCTAACAGGTGCTACCACCCCAGGGCAGGGTGGACCCGGGAACAGTGGCAATTAAGAGATGATTTCACGCTCCTCAAAACCTTCCGATCAGATGCCTTGCTATCGGATTTAGTTTAATGTCAGACCCAGGACAGGAATCAATAATAAAAAAATAAAATAAAAATGAAGGTTTAATAAATTTTAAACATTTCAAATATCTCGGTGTTTGGATCAGTTCTAAAAAAATTAGTACAGGAGATGAAGAAATTGATCATAGAATACGCTGAGTTCGGAATAATTTCACACAACACCGCAAGTGCTACAAAACGAAAATATTAACCAGAAAACGTGAGTCAGATTTTTAAATAACCTCCTTGTGTATTATGCAGTTCGTTCAGAAATATCAAAGCTCTCATCTAGGTATTAGGTTGGTTCAAAAATAATGACGTAACAATGTCGTTTTCTGAAGTATTTTTTAACGTCAAAAAACGACATTATTACGTCATTATTTTTGCACCAACCTAATGTTTACTCTGTTTCCCCACTAAGATGAGCTGTGACACAAGGTCATTTTTTAAGGTGGGTACTCGAGTGCGTACACCCAGGTTAGGAACAAAAATTGCCTGGAATCCTCACAACCGTCGACTGCGCTGGCCTCCGTGCGAGCACCGATCCCTCTCTTTGGCGCAATGAGAGAGAGCGGCCTCGGGCAGCTGTTCCCCAGGGCTGGGCACCTCTTAGTATAACATTCCTCAGTTGCGACTCTGTCCTTTGACGGAGTCACCCCTGAGTGCACTCTGCCCGAAGACAGAGACGCAACTGAGATATGATAAATAGATGTGTTACAAACCACTCGAGTGAGTGGTTTACTCTCATCTATATACAACCATCTTTTCAGAACATTGATTAAAAATGGCCCCAAGCGAATGAAACCTCTATACTATCCCTCGTTAAATCTTTTAAACTTTTTTTTTTTAATCACAAAGAGCTTTGACGTGGTGTAATGGTTAGCAAGCTTTTCTCGCTACGATCAATTACAACTGAATAGTGAGTTCGATCCTCACCGGTTGCCACATACTTCCGGCCTTGTGACATATCCAAGCTACGATTAGAAAGTCGCCATAGTCACAAATAGCTTTACCAAACAACACAAACCACAACACTTGCAACAACAACTAAAATGGACAGCACACATAACTAGAAGATAAAAATAATGACATAATCAAGATGCCGACGATTCACACTGCCTTAAACCTTTGCCTGTCCGGGGCATTTTCGTGTCTACTATCCAAACGTCCATGCTTGTTTTCAGATTTATAACTATTGTAAGGCAACTCGGATCATTTGGCAAATAGAATGCGCTGATATATAGCGTTTCACATAATAGAAACCTGTGAAGCAGAGAACGTACAAATCATAAGTTATTTACACTCCGCCCCGTGCATCAAATGTGATGCACAGGTTTTTATTATACCAGCAAATTCTATTTACTAAATAAGCTGAGTTGCCTTGCAGTAAACAGGGAATAGTGTGCAGAAAAATATTTTATTTTTATTACAACTCGATCTATATTTTTTCAGAACGTAATAGAGAAATAAAAGAACCCCTATAATGAATTCCAAACATTCTTATCGTAAAAAGTACTCAAGAAAAGATTGATGATAGTAATCTAAGTCCTGATGATATCTCATCCCCTGATGAAAGTAAAAATGAATTTGGGGGTTAAAACATTTATTTTTCCAAACGAAAGGTTATAATCATTTCAATAAAGTGGAAAAATTGATGTCTTTCATTTGAGACCTTATATTATCAATCAAGCATCCTTCCTGTGGTTATATATGACGAAACTAATTATTAGGTTGGTGCAAAAATAATGTCGTTTTTCTTTTGAAGTTGAACGTCAAAAAACGACATTATTTTTGCACCAACCTAATATTAGATTAGACCTTTTCTCGGGCGCCCTACTCAATAGTAGACTCTTTTCTTAAGCGTCTTTATTCTTACAACTCTTTTTAAAATCATGGCACGCGGGCCTCACATATGACGTACGGACGTGGAAATCACATGTCCTGGACATCAACCATGATGCGCAGGACAGGCAAAGGGTTAACCAAGAGATTAGAAAGGAAATTCGCATTAATATTGCAAAAAGCGATAACAGTTAGTGATCTTGAGATGTCTAATTTTCTGAAAAACTATTTCAAGAGAAAGATTTTATAAATCCCATCTGACGATAGTGCTGGCTGTTCGGTGAGGGAATACCGAATGTTTCCTGCATGGAAACCGATAATCTTACCGTGTAGGCCTCCGTCGATCAGGGTTGACCATAGGTAGCATCCTAGTTGTCTGCTTGACTGGGGCATCGACGTCTGTGACTGTAAAGGCCGATGCGGGGCGTGACAATCTCTGTTGCTGAGATCACATGTGGGTTCTGTCTGGTCTGTTGGAGCTGTCACTTTGCTTTCCGAGGGCCAACTTGTGTCAGCTTCTCCTCCCCTGATTTGAGGTGTTTGGTCAGGGTTCCTCTCCATTTGGAATGAACTGCCAGGCTCTCCCAGAACCCTGTGTTGATGCCCACAGCTTTCATATCGCAAGAGAAACCTGCAGATCCTCAGTGTTGCCAGGAGCAAAGCTCATAATCTCACAACTACGACATTTAGTCATAGTGTAGCAGCTATCGGCACGTAATCGGCTAACCGAATTGTCATTACAGCTTGAAGCGGATTAGGTTCAAGTTCACACCGATGCTTTTCTCTTGAGAAAAACATGAATCAACAGTTGTTACATATTAGCCAATGCTAGATTATCTTGACAAGAGATTACTTGTCTCTGGTTGAAGGAAAAGCTATTCAGTAAGTATCTATTTTCCCATAACTACCGTCCGGGCATTAATAACTGTAAAAATCTGTTACACCCATTGTTAACATTGACAGTAATTATAATACGCTACCTTTATACATCATCTGCAACATCTGTAATCTTAGATGTCACCAGAACAATAACTAAAAATATCTTTCTTGCACTGACGACACCAGGTGGCAGTGACCTTGCTTTGAGAATGACGAGCCGTTGAAAGTAATTTTTTAAAATTTATTAATCCGACAGATTTTACCACTTAAATTTTTAGTGGATACCCATATTTAAGTAGACACCCCGTTCATTTATTAAACAGCATACTTATTTATTTCCGTCTAACGGCCTGAATATTCTAGAAATCTGATTAAAAGAAAAAGGCGCAATTCGAATTCTCCTGATCGACGACTCACTCCGTGGCTAAGTTGGACCAGAGCATGTCGGATATAACGACAGTTTCTCCTGCAAAGGGAGACGCAGGTTCGTATCCTGCCGGATGGTGCATCTTTTTCTTGAATAAGATTTCACGAATATTCAGGCCGGTAGACGAAAATAATTATATTGATTAATAAATAGAGCGTACATGTAAATAAAAATAACATTTAAGTGATCCTCTCAGTCTCTCTCTCTCTCTCTCTCTCTCTCTCTCTCTCTCTCTCTATCTATCTATCTATCTATCTATCTATATATATATATATATATATATATATTAACAAAAATTTTATACCACAGAATTTATATATTGTTTTAAAAATGACGGCGTGCATTCCCTTTTTTTTTTTTTAAACGAACTTTTTTCGTCCAACATTTCTTAAGAAAGATTTGTTGAAAAAAAAAAAAAAAAAAAAATACACAAAACATAATCATTAATGGCGAAACTAAAAAAAGTACATGGCCGGGGTGGGGGTAAATTGGTTCCAGTCGTTTCATATCGAATCCATAAATCCGTAATGCTGATTTTAAAGGCAGTCGAACCCTATCTGGATTACTGGAACAAAAAAATACATTTTTTCTATTCTCATTTTCCACCGCTTGACGTGTCGACTGATTGATCCATTTTCTACGGTTTATCAACCTTTTGCAGGTTATTTAAAGCCAGAAAAATTGTAAGTTTTAAATGATAATGGTTTAGTGATACAAATCTTACTAATTAACCAATAGCTAGAGGGAGAAGAGGTAGATTCATTCATTTCCCAGGGGGGCGGCATTTGCGCGTAAATGAATATAACGAACACAACGGGAATTGATACTCGGCTGTTCGATTAACAATTCACAGCCCTTATCCATTGCACCACCCGCACATTCAAGCTTATAGCACCTAGTATTGCCAGGCGGTCACCCATCTCAGTACAGGCCAGGGTTGACGTTGACTCAACTTCCGTGATCGTACGAGAAACGGTATTTCAACGTGATGTGGCCGTAAGATTTGACGTGCCGAATTGACTGAGTAAAATATATATCACGTATGCAAAAAAAAAAGAAAAGAAAAAAAAAAGTGTGATCTACTCTAAAGGATTAACATAATCCATGAAATATTTTATGAAATATATATATATATATATATATATATATATATATATATATATATATATGTATGTATATATATATATATATATAAGACAATAGGTGTTAGTGAAATGAGTACACTTTCTTCTTTGCTAGTCAAAGGTTTCTGCTACTTCCGTTTTAAAATAGATTGATCGACATTATTTTTTGTAGATACGTTTATTGAAGAGCAAAATTGCAAAAAAGACGGAATGCATGGTTGTTAGCAAAAGGGAAGAGACCAACATGCAAATTACAAATTGGAGATGCCAAAATCAAACAAGTACAACAAATTAGATATCTGCGAAGCCTGTCTATATTTCTGAGATGAGGTATTGCAACTATTTACACTATTTACATTGTTCGGACTGTTGTCCCCATCTTTATTGTCATATTCACGACGTTTCGGATGTTGTACGCTCCGGCCTTCTTCAGGTGAAATACATTGGAATTTCGAATTGAAACCTTTATCTAGTCCACTGTGGTAGATTGTTCTCATTCCACGTGCCATGCCTTTTCTGGATATCTCAGTTTCAGTTATTTCCCTTTAGTAATTCAACTCTAAGTTTTCGTTAACTTCTTTGGTCAGGTATTAAACTCACAACTCTTTGGGACAAGTCACTGGATTACGTCAACCAACGCTTTTATTCACTGGGCCATGTGTCACCTAAGAAGTGTTTTTAACAGAGGACTGAGAGTGCGACTCTGAAATCGAAAGGAACATTGGAATAGGGAAAGATGCATTCCAAAAGTTAAGTAGTGTATTAAGAAACAAAAAAAAATCATTGGAAATAGCGAAAAGATTATTGAACTGTTACATAATTTCAATCCTCCTATATAGCAGTGAATGTTGGACAATCTCCTCAAAGATGAAGAGATTTGAAGCAACAGAAATGTGTCTCTACAGAAGGATGTTGCGGATACCATGGATCGAACATGTGAGCAACCATGAAGTTTTAGAGAAAATGGAAACAAAATGAAAATTTTTACATAACATCAGGAAGAGACAGTTGAAATTTCTAGGGGAGGTAATGCGGAAACAGGGCTTAGAAAATCTGATACTCACAGGACAGATTGAAAGCAAGAGGAACAGAGGAAAACAGTGTACAACCTATTTAGTGAGCTTGAGGAACAGGGTTAGGAGAGATAACAAAAAAAAAATTCTTAAGAGCTACAAAGGACAGGAAATAGTGGAGAGACATGAAAGAATTACATTTTGCGACCCTTAAACTGTTACTGTGTCCCTTTGCAGTCAGCGATAATAGAGCATAATCTAACACAGTTCAAGGAGTCTAGCTGCCTTGATTAAAGTGAATAGAATCGTGAAGGACGGAGACCTTGAAAATGGCCCATACAGTGAGCCAACAATATGGTCGGAGTAACCACTGTCTCCTTCATCAATGGGATTATTCTAGGGTAGATCATCACAAAAAGTAGAAGGTCATCAGAGGCGGGGGTTCATTAGAATGAAGAGGTGAAAAATCTCTTAAAATGCACAAACGAGACGAGTGTATCCGGAATAGAGAATGTTTCCCAGTGATTCTTCTAGCCTAAAGGCCGATCTACTGAATAAAACCATGCACCGAAGAAGTAATCGATGATACAGCTGCCAAAATATAGGCTATGAATAGATTCTGATGTTCTTCACAAGCGTGTACAACTAGGTGTTCGAGCCCTACAAACTGCTAAGAAGATATATTTTGTAATTCGATGAATGAGGACATTTAGAAGATGTCTAAATATTGGCATTACAGTATATTATTAGGTTGGTGCAAAAATAATGACGTTTTCTCACATATGTTACTATGTGAGAAAACGTCATTATTTTTGCACCAACCTAATATTATTATAACTCATTCTCTCACATCGCATAATAATAATAATAATAATAATAATAATAATAATAGAAATAGGAAGAATGTGGCATTTAAACACAACTTGTATGTGCCGTATCCCTTCAGGGCGTTGGAGATCATGGCTCTCCACAATTTCCTGTCCTTTGCAGCTCTTGAAAAAATTGTCTTTTTTTTTTTAGCTCTCTTGATCCGCCATCCATTTACTCAAGGTCTCCAGGTAGGTTATTCATTGTTTAATCTCCGTTCCCCTTGATTTCATTATGTCCTGTGAGTATCAAATTTTCCAAGCCCTCTTTTCTCATTATGTGCCCTAGAAATTTCCGCTGTCTCTTCTTGATGTTAAGTATAAGCATCCTTTTCGTTTCCATTTTCTCAAAAACTTCGTCGTTGCTCACGTGTTCGGTCGTATCCTTCTGTAGAATCAAATTTCTGTTGCTTCTCGTCTTCATCTGTGAGGAGATTGTCTAGCATTCACAGCTATATAGGAGGACTGATATTACGTAACCGTTTAGTACTCTTTTCTTTGTTTCTAACGAAAATTTTCTGTTTCTTAACGTTTGAAAGGCATCTTTCGCTATCCTAATGTGCCTTCGGATTTCAGTGTCGCATTATCCGTCCTATGTTAAAACATTTCCCAGATGTTTAAATTGTTCTACTTGGTTAAAATTTTTTACTACCATTTTTATATAATTTTTATGTTAATTTTACTCCACTTGGCCCCGCCAAAAGCGCCCGTTAGATGGTGTTATTTAAGTCTATAAAAAGGTAGGCATATTCTCTCTCTTGCTGCCTTTAGTGAGCAAGCTTCTTGATTCTGCATACTGGACAAATACAGCGGCCGCTCTTTTTTTCTGTGGGTTGGACGGGTCTTATTAACATATTTTATTTGAATTTGATTGTTTTGTTATATTCTATTTTTGTTTTGGGGTTTATCCACCCCACTCATTTCATGATTTCACATTTTTAAAAATTATTTTTGTAATAATAAAAAAAAAAGTGTGGGTCTGTGTTTTTGTTGGTGGGGGGACATTTGTACATATGCTGACATCTTTATATCATGGATTTTTAGTAAGTTCCCTGTGAGGATGTGGTATTGTGGTATATGATGGATCAAATGGCGATGGATCAGTTCTTGTAGTGAATGAATAAACTGTAATGAATGAATGGATCTTGAATCTGATTAGCTAGGTTTATGATAGTGAAGACCAGTCTCACCCGACTTCCTCTTTTGACCTTGTGTCGCAACTGTAATATAATTACAATAAATACACTTTTTAACTCCTGCTTCAGGATGTTGCCGGACGTAGTTGAGGTGTTCCCCGCTGAAGCACGTTCATTTTTGTTGTACTCTGTTAATAGTGACTTATTTTCACTCGAACATCATAATAACACGCAAAAGAGAGAAACTGCTGTAATAGTTGAGGGTGTTGAATTTTTACGACCGACGCGCGTAATTCGAACGGAGATGAGTAACGTTTTTTTTTAATTCACAACACCAGTAAGCTTTTCTTGCTCGGGAAGATGAACGAACTTATGACAATTTGGTTATATTAAGTTAATAGGAACGAATAAAGAAAGATTTATTCTAGCGTTTTCTGCTGTTAACTAAGAAGATACTACGTCCATATTGAAGCACCTGTTCCTGTATGATGCACCGAAGCCTGGTCAGTACCTAGCTGGGTGACTGGTTGACTATACCAGGTGCTGTAAGCTTGGATGTGCGGGTGGTGTAATGGGTAAAGGCTCGGCATTGTTAATTGGGGAGCCGAGTTCTAATTACCGTTGTGTTCGTTATATCCACTTACGTGCAAGGTATGAATCAGGGAAACGTATGAATCCACCATTCCCCCCGAACTATGGGCTAATTAATAAAAGTTGTATCAAAAAAAAATTCTTACAGTCTAAAAATATTTTCTGCCATTAAATAAACTGCAGAAAACGAATCAAGCATAAGAAAATAAAAACGAGATTTTAAAAAAAATTAATTTAAAAACAGCAAAATTATTTGTCTGAATTTACGTCGAGATATCCTCTAAAAGCAGAATAAGAAAAATCTATGCCAGTGGAATGAATAAAATATTCGATTTAAAATTCTGCCAAGGTTACCGCGTACGATAGTCACCTGGGGAAGGCCGGAGGGTACAACGACCGAAACGTTATGAGTCAGTAGAACAACTATAACGAATTATTAATCCGAATGGAAGGGCATACAATATAAACTAAACAAAATTAGCTTAGCTTAATAATCCGTCACAAGACTAATTTGGGATTCAAGTGGGAAGCTAGTTAATAATAAAAAAAAATTCTGTTTTTACGCCAGGAATCTTCAAAATTGAATTGAAAGAAACTACATAACTTAATTTAAAACAAAATAAAATGGAAAAATAGCATTCAATATCAGAGTTTTTATCGGGATCGAACGACGATCGCGGTAGGCCTGATTGCGAGAAAAAAAAATCATAGCAAATGATTTATTTTAAAAAATCCTAGTTTAACAACGCGGTAATTATAAATTCAAATAATTTCACACATCACTTTTGGTGTTCTTGGCCATTTACACATAGCGAGTATATTATAAATGTAATTTTTTAAATCTAGTAATCTTTGCATAAAAATACACAAACCCGCACAAACACAAAAATCCGGTGTTCCTCCGCTTTTGTTTTATTTATATTTTGTATTGCGAACCACTTTACGGAGAAAATAAAACCCAAAAATGTTTGAAAGATAAACAAAAATGGGAAAATATTATACAACAAAAACTGAAAGACATAAAAAAAACCCAAAAAACTAGAAATGGGAGAACGTTTTCATGAAATGACCTCTTAAAAATTTATTTTTCTTCCATTTTTTTTGTTCTCAGATTATGGAAAATATTTAAAATTGGACCTTAAAAAGAAAATCTGATGAACCTACTTTGTTTTGCGAATATCTGGGTAAAGATAAAATAATAAAAAAAAAAAAAATAATAAAATAAAAAAAAAAAAGAAATAAAAAAAGAAAATATTAATAATAGCGTACAAAACAATAATTGGCAAATTTCTGTTTTCTTAATCCTTTTTTTTTTTAATATTATGGATAAGAAAGATTCAAAAAAATGACCAGAAATGTATTTTTTTTCACCTTTTTTTGTGTTGTGCGTAGGGTGTGGGGCATGATAATATCCAATAGTCGTTCGACTGCTTAAGATACAAATTATTAATCACAAATAAGCACTGTCATAGATAACGAATTTAAAATGTAGTTTCTATGTATAAAAAAAAAAAAAAAAAATTAAAAAAATCAAAAAAACAAAAAACGAAAACAAAAACACATCCACAAAAAGGAAGTTTCCTTCCTTCTGCTAAAAATGTGTGTGCAAATAAAACGTGTCGAGTGTGTGTTGTAATATTTAGATACGTGCACATACAACACACTTTTTTTAGTCAGTGGGTGCTTTTTCTACTTCTTCTCTCTCTCTATTTACCGTGGCTTACCAAGTAAAGACGTCTCTATTTTTATTTTTAATATCCACTAACGAACCCACTTATAGATTCGAATTTATTAACAATTTAATCTAAGGTTTTATTTTTCTCTCTCATTTTCGTCCAACAAAATGTCGAACAAAATTCGACACTAAGGCTTTATGTAAAGGTGCCCTTAAAGAAAGCTGTTGATGTATATAAAGAAGGTCTTAAGACTTAAAAGAACGTTCTATGTACACAAACACCACAATCGAGTATACACGCACCATCTGTAGGTACTGCGTGAGCGTATGTGCGTGTACATCGCAGTACAATTACAGTGTACACAAATCTTTTTGAATGATTTTCACTTTAACGAAAATATACACATTTTATTTGCGTTTATAAATAAATTATGTATAGATTTTTATTTTTTATAAGAAGAGCAGTCGTAATTACAATTAATTTATTGCGATTAAAAATTACTTCATGGTAATTCGTGGCGAACACATTTCACGATTTTTTTTTCACCAAAAAAAAAAAAAAAAAAAAAGAATCAACAAAAAAACAAAAAACACGACAATTGGTGACAACCGGATGAAATTTTAAATCGATACGGAGACAAAATTGTATAATATATTTGCAATTAAAATTCTTTCAGCACAACTCAGTATTTATGTGCAATGTGCATCGATATATATATATTTATATTCGTTTGATGTACGGATGAAGATAAAAAAAAAATCTGATTAAATACGAAATTATTAGTTTTTTTTCGTATTTTGTGAATTGTAGTGACAGCTTACTACTTGGTAATCGATTTAACCTTTTTCTACGAAAATGTTAAAGTCAAACCAAATTGATGAATTCATATTCTTTGAGAAATTATCGTTCTCTCTAATTTTATCTTGAAGTTTTTTTGCTTTAAAACACGAAAAAATCTATAATTCAAATATCTAACTAAATTATAGATAAGGTAGATAGACACGTACATAATAATCTTGAAGCATCATTTCAAAATATGTATATATAAAAATAACTAAAAATATTCACATATACAAATATTTCTCATAAGGGCGGAAAACTACTTTTAAAATAAATCGATATATCGGCGGAGACGACTATTTCCCGTCTTTTCGACGCTTGATGATTGCAACGTGGTCAGATTGCTTAATAAACCGCTCTCTTGGCTGCTGGCGCCCCCACAAAAAAAAAAAAAAAAAAAAAAAAGACTAAAAAAAACAAAAAAAAAAGACTAAAAAAAAAACAAAAAAAAAAGACTAAAAAAAACAAAAACAAAAACCAAAAACAAAACAAAACTAATTTCTTTCCGTATTTTATAAAATATATAAATAAATGAAATCCAAATTTACACATGTGGCAGTGTAAATTAAAAGAAATATTGCATATTTTTCTAAAGCTCTTTTTTTTTTTCAACTGTAATCGTGTTTTTTACACCAATAAAATATCAACTCACAACTTTTTTTTTTTTTTTTTTACAGTAAGGATCACCCTGTACAAGGCCTGGTGGCCCCTCAAGGTAGAGGATTACAAGTGGTAGTTTATGGATAGGAAAGGAGATAACGGTTAACTCTAAGAATTGAACAGGTTAAGAAGATTGTAGTGATCGGGGAAACATCTTCTTCTTTCCTGGGAGTATAATGTTTTTCTGTTCTTCCAGTTACAATTATTATCTGAAGAAGAAAAAATATCTTTTTCATTATTTTATTAATTAATTTTATTATTATTTTTCCCTCCAATAATGAAAATATGTACTAGTGACGTAAAAACACTAGCAGTAAGTACAAAAATAATTTAAATTAATTAATTAAAAATAGTTAATAGCCGCGTGAATAAACTAGGATTTTAACCGTTATTTATCATTAACGAAGTCGGTAAAATATGAATTTTGTCTTTCTAATTTGATATAACATAGTGTTCGACTTCGCTGTTTTAGAATAAAAAGCTTATTCGCAATATGAGACGCAGAGAAAATATTGGTCGTCTTTTTCGACAATACAGACACCGTTTCTTTGAATTTGTTATTTATTAAACATTCTCTCAGCAGATGCAATTCAGAAAAAATGTAGTTTTGTCCCGACTGGACTGACAATTCTTCCAGACACAGTAATTCTGCTGTTTTCATTTCATAGGCATTTTAAAATCAATCAATATGCCCCTCTTTCGGTATTTAGACGTATATAAAAAATAAAAAAAAAAACACTGAAGAAGCAGACTGACCATTGAGGAACAGGGCCTCACAAGATGTCTACATGCTCATTCACAAATTCGAATATTATTATTAAGAAAAAAAAAATCAAGTGATAATTTAACAAAAGAAACAAAGTTATTATTACAATTATGATTTATTAAATTTATTTATCAAACAAAACTGAATTATTAGAGGATCATCAAACAAAAAAGCTTCCTTCTGAGATTTGGTTTTCAGGAAAATGAGTTCACCAACTCAGCATTTTAGCAAGAATTTTTATTAGACTATATTAAAATAGAATGTGAACTGTGATTAAAATTGATGATATTCATTTATCATTTGTTTTTGTTTTTTGCATTATAACAAAAATAAAATGCAAGAAAATACCTATTTTTAAGTCTGCAAAACTATAAAATGAAAATAGATTCACAAGCTTGTAAAATCTGACATTCATGTGTATATTTGTTATTTACTAGGCTCAGCTTAGTTTGCTACAAGACCACACGTATAGAGCACCCAGCGAGAAGCACGTGTAGTTTAGCATTCTGTGCTTCTCAGAGACTTTTCAAGAGCGGTTTTAGCGTGAGACAAAAATCAAAATAATTTACTTCGTCTCATATCGCAATGACGTTAGAAAAAATTCGACTCATCGTCACGATTATTGTAAGTCTTTAGTTTTGATGTTCATGTCACATATATAATTTAATACAGTGTAACCCGGATATAAGAGAGTTGCCGGGACCGGAGAAGAAGTATCTTATATCCGGGTTTCTCTTATATCCAGGTTTGGTCCAATTTATATACATTAACACAGGCTCTAACTTGGGACCAGAGAAAATCTATCTTATATCCGGGTTTCTATTATATCAGGGTCTCTTATATCCAGGTTACACTGTAATAATAAAAATTAAAAAGCAAATACAGTGTAACCCGGATATAAGAGAGTTGTCGGGACCGGAGAAGAAGTCTCTTATATCCGGCTTTCTCTTATATCAGGGTTTGGTCTATTTTGTTTAGGTAATTATGGCTCTAATTTGGGACCAGAGAAAATCTCTCTTATATCAGGGTCTCTTATATCCGGGTTACACTGTAGAAGAAAAATCTGCTCAGCTTTTAATGTTTCTAAAATAATGACCGAGAGAAAAAGAAAATATTTTTATTTTAATGTTAAATCCGTAAATTAAAAATTAAATAAATTTAATAATTTTAAGGTATTATTTTTAAAAAATATTTTTTACTGAATTAATTTAATGTTTATTCTTAATATTATTAGATAAATAGAATGATAATTCGTGACAATTCTTTTAACACAGAAAAATCCCATCGTCACCCAGGGTCGGATGTTCTTTTGTTCGTAGCTGCCTAGCGCCCGTGGCGGGATTATCCTTTTTTTTAGGCTAGTATAGGTTGTATTATATAGGGATCCTCAATCTTTTATATAACGATTTTAATTTTCTAGATGTCATAACGCCTAAATAGTTTCATAAACCAAAATGATATATGACAAACTCATATTTATTTTTATTGTTTTATTATTGTTTAAATGCTCGTGTTTTTCTACGACGCCAAGTTCGTGTTGAAATATTTGCTAATTAATTTGGTTTGCAATGAATAGTAAAATAGTGGCATATATCTTTTATTTTGTTGACAAACAAAAGATAGATATTTTAGTTTAAAGAATTTGCAATAAGTGTATTACTTCAGGCTAAAATATATCACGAGTAAAAAAAATATTCAAAATGGGTGCGGGTGAGTGAGAGGGTGGCATCGTCTAAGGTGGAAACATAATTTCTTTAGCTTAGGGGCCCCCATAATCCGTCATAATCCGTCCCCGGTCATCACAGAAACGGAAGATATTGGTAGAGGCTGGGCTGAGTCTAACATTCGACAACGTGGTTTGTCGGGAAGTGTTTGTTTCGATATAGCGAATGCTGGACAGTCTTCTAATAGATCAAGAAAGGGACTTGAAGCAACAAAAAAGTGTGTTTCTACAGAAGGATGATGAGAATAACATTAAGCAAAGACGAAGTTTCATAGAAAAAGGAATAAAAAAGGACACTTGGATATGAAATCAAAAAGAGAGAGTTTTGAATTTTTAGGGCACAGAGGAAAGAGGGCTTGGAAAATCTACTACTCAAAAGACAGATTGAAGGCAAAAGGGACAGAAGAAAACAACGCATAACCTACCTAGAGAGCTTTAGTAAATGGATGCCAGAACAGGGTTTATGAGAGATAACAAAAAGACAAAATTTATTAAGAGCTACAAAGGACAGGAAATTGTAGAGAGCCATGATCGCCAACATCCTGAAAGGACACGGCACATGGAGGAAGACGAATAAGACGTGATTATTTTCTTTTTAGAATGGCCTCTTACCCCATAAAAACGTGAAAAATAAATTAAATAAATAAATAAAATACTCATGATTTCACAATCTCCTTTTGTTTAAAAAACGTCATTTTTGAGATTTATATATTTATAATATATGTATATATAAATAAAAAGAAAGAACAGTAAGATATATAATCCGGTGTTCTTATAGATATTTTTATTTTTACAAAATAGTGCTCAATGTAAATTTACAGAGCATTAATATTATAAATTAATTGATTTAAAATATGGTTATTTTCGCTACACAGTTCTAACCATGTTTCAAAAATGGAAACTAAAAGCCCCGAATTTAATTGTGTAATTAAATTAAAGACATTAGTTCCATTTCATCCTCAAGCGAATTTTGGAGTAACTTTTAAAATTACTGGGTTTTAAAGACACAGCTAAAATCATAATTCCCGTTTCCAAGGTTGCAGATAAATCCACTTCCACTAGACAGGGGTGTCTGCATGTTCATTATGTCTGTATTTTGGTGTATCAGTTATTAGTTACGTTTTGGTAGTGGGTAGGGATGTATTTTAAAACTCATTCTAAACCTGCGAAGGGTCGTTTGGGGACCTTGTGGCACGTAGTGCACCAGGTCTCTGTATCCGCCCCTTAAAAAGTGTGGATGGTCCTGCACGAAACCATCATCACTATAATCAAATCTGATCTGCTGGTGTCGGGCTATCGTTTTCCTAGGAACTGATCTGCTTGGCCATCATACGTCGAATTTGACGGGACAGTCGAATATATATATATATATTTCATTGAATACGACAGACAAGGTGATATGATTTAGTTTTTTATATAAATTCTCATGTGATTTAATAATGTTTTTCTTTTCAGATGATAAATTATATAAAAACTGTCCGAATGTTCTTTTTTCCGCATGAGAAATTGTATAAAAAACTAAATCAAAGCAGCCTGTCGTATTCAATGAAATGTGCATGAAAGAAGGATTGCTGCCTAAATACACGAGCACAGACACAGACACACACACACAGACACACACACACACACATGATATAAAATTTCAGTTTAAAAATCATTTTCTACTAAGAATATTTGCATTAACTTATTTTATTATCCCCCTAATTGGTTGTTCAGCTTATCTCAAATATAAGTAAGTATGGCTGCAGGGGTTTGAATTCCAGTCAAATCTATTACATTCACTTACGGGCTAATACCCTTGGGAAAAGTATGAATCCTCCTCTTCTCCCGCTAGCTGTGGGTAAATAGCAGGACAGACTGGGTTCTATAGCCATGGATGACAACTGGTCTACCACAGAAAGAAATGTCAACTTACCGCGAGAAAAAAAAATCTGCTTCGTCAGTCATGTATTGAAAGATACATGATCGCCTAAGTGTGTTTTACGCATGGCACATAACTGACTATTTACACTATTTACAACAGGACTATTGTCCTCATCTTTGTTGTTATCACAACGTTTCAGCCGTTGTGTCCCCCGGCCTTCATCAGATGTATGTCGATCTGGGTAACCTTCAGGGTCTCGGGGCGAACAATATTTGATCAGTATTAAATAAGAACTGGACGAAATATCCCGAGACATTAACAGCGGAATGAGAATAATCCGCATCTATAAATCAAAAGGTTCAGTTTGAAATTCTTTTAAGGTTACCATCAAAGTGTATACCTTTATAGGTATACATATATAACAGGACTATATAAAAGTGTATGCTTATGAAGGCTACTTAAATGTACATGCCTTTGAAGGCTACAGAAAAATGTATACCTGTACTACATAAAAGTGTATGCCTATAAAGGCTGCATAAAAGTGTATGCTTATGAAGGCTACATAAAAATGTATACCTATAAATTCTACATAAAAGTGTATGCCTATAAATGCTACATAAAGGTGTATACCTGTAAAGGCTACATAAATGAGTATACCTATAAAGGCTACATAAAAGTGTATACCTTTTAAGGCTACATAAAAGTGTATGCCTATAAAGGCTACATAAAAGTGTATACCTTTTAAGGCTACATAAAAGTGTATACCTTTTAAGGCTACATAAAAGTGTATACCTTTTAAGGCTACATAAAAGTGTATACCTTTTAAGGCTACATAAAAGTGTATACCTTTTAAGGCTACATAAAAGTGTATACCTTTTAAGGCTACATAAAAATGTATACCTTTTAAGGCTACGTAAAAGTGTATACCTTTTAAGGCTGCATAAAAGTGTATGCTTATGAAGGCTACATAAAAATGTATACCTATAAATGCTACATAAAAGTGTATGCCTATAAATGCTACATAAAGGTGTATACCTGTAAAGGCTACATAAATGTGTATACCTTTTAAGGCTACATAAAAGTGTATGCCTATAAAGGCTACATAAAAGTGTATACCTTTTAAGGCTACATAAAAGTGTATACCTTTTAAGGCTACATAAAAGTGTATACCTTTTAAGGCTACATAAAAGTGTATACCTTTTAAGGCTACATAAAAGTGTATACCTTTTAAGGCTACATAAAAGTGTATACCTTTTAAGGCTACATAAAAGTGTATACCTTTTAAGGCTACATAAAAGTGTATACCTTTTAAGGCTACATAAAAGTGTATGCCTATAAAGGCTACATAAAAGTGTATACCTTTTAAGGCTACATAAAAGTGTATACCTTTTAAGGCTACATAAAAGTGTATACCTTTTAAGGCTACATAAAAGTGTATACCTTTTAAGGCTACATAAAAGTGTATACCTTTTAAGGCTACATAAAAGTGTATACCTTTTAAGGCTACATAAAAGTGTATACCTTTTAAGGCTACATAAAAGTGTATACCTTTTAAGGCTACATAAAAGTGTATGCCTATAAAGGCTACATAAAAGTGTATACCTTTTAAGGCTACATAAAAGTGTATGCCTATAAAGGCTACATAAAAGTGTATACCTTTTAAGGCTACATAAAAGTGTATACCTTTTAAGGCTACATAAAAGTGTATGCCTATAAAGGCTACATAAAAGTGTATACCTTTTAAGGCTACATAAAAGTGTATACCTTTTAAGGCTACATAAAAGTGTATGCCTATAAAGGCTACATAAAAGTGTATACCTTTTAAGGCTACATAAAAGTGTATGCCTATAAAGGCTACATAAAAGTGTATACCTTTTAAGGCTACATAAAAGTGTATACCTTTTAAGGCTACATAAAAGTGTATACCTTTTAAGGCTACATAAAAGTGTATACCTTTTAAGGCTACATAAAAGTGTATACCTTTTAAGGCTACATAAAAGTGTATACCTTTTAAGGCTACATAAAAGTGTATACCTTTTAAGGCTACATAAAAGTGTATACCTTTTAAGGCTACATAAAAGTGTATACCTTTTAAGGCTACATAAAAGTGTATACCTTTTAAGGCTACATAAAAGTGTATGCCTATAAAGGCTACATAAAAGTGTATACCTTTTAAGGCTACATAAAAGTGTATGCCTATAAAGGCTACATAAAAGTGTATACCTTTTAAGGCTACATAAAAGTGTATACCTTTTAAGGCTACATAAAAGTGTATGCCTATAAAGGCTACATAAAAGTGTATACCTTTTAAGGCTACATAAAAGTGTATGCCTATAAAGGCTACATAAAAGTGTATACCTTTTAAGGCTACATAAAAGTGTATACCTTTTAAGGCTACATAAAAGTGTATACCTTTTAAGGCTACATAAAAGTGTATACCTTTTAAGGCTACATAAAAGTGTATACCTTTTAAGGCTACATAAAAGTGTATACCTTTTAAGGCTACATAAAAGTGTATACCTTTTAAGGCTACATAAAAGTGTATGCCTATAAAGGCTACATAAAAGTGTATACCTTTTAAGGCTACATAAAAGTGTATGCCTATAAAGGCTACATAAAAGTGTATACCTTTTAAGGCTACATAAAAGTGTATACCTTTTAAGGCTACATAAAAGTGTATGCCTATAAAGGCTACATAAAAGTGTATACCTTTTAAGGCTACATAAAAGTGTATGCCTATAAAGGCTACATAAAAGTGTATACCTTTTAAGGCTACATAAAAGTGTATGCCTATAAAGGCTACATAAAAGTGTATACCTTTTAAGGCTACATAAAAGTGTATACCTTTTAAGGCTACATAAAAGTGTATACCTTTTAAGGCTACATAAAAGTGTATACCTTTTAAGGCTACATAAAAGTGTATACCTTTTAAGGCTACATAAATGTGTATGCCTATAAAGGCTACATAAAAGTGTATACCTTTTAAGGCTACATAAAAGTGTATACCTTTTAAGGCTACATAAAAGTGTATGCCTATAAAGGCTACATAAAAATGTATACCTATAAATGCTACATAAAAGTGTATGCCTATAAAGGCGCCATATAAATAGATATCGAACAAGGAAAAGCTGTTTTCAAACCTGGTTAAAGGCAGATCATATCGTTAGTTTGTACAGATAATGATCGCACTCTATATAAGTCTGATAAACAAAATAGGCAAGTACCATTGGTTTTCAAATACTTATTCTGTTGTGACATGACTTATTTGAAAAAAAAATGTAGTACAAACTTAGACTCAGTGGAAACAAGATAAGCAATAACCAAGCAGTACTAAATCAGAACTAGACGAGATATCCCGAGACCTGGATAGCAGAACGAGAACAATCTACTCCCGTGGATTAAATAAAGGTTTCATTTCGAAATTCCCTGATTGTTAGCTGGATTAACAAGCTGAAGAGAACAACGACCGAAACGTTGTGATAACAACAAGAAAGATGAAGTTAATAGTCCGCTGCTAAATAATTTAAATAATGATAACTCCTCATCAATGAAACTCGGACAGAAATAGTACCGTTATTGATATTTAATTTTGGAATTTCAGATATACAAAGATTGCCATGCTTTTCGTTGATTGACTGATTCATTTTTTACTGCTTATCAACCCTTTGAAGGTTATTTAAAGCCAGAAATTATTTTTAGTTTCTAAGTTTTTTTTTCGACATAATAAGGATTTAGTAATACAAGTGTTACTAATTAATACATAGCTGGGGGAGAAGACGAGGATCCATACCTTTTACCAACGGTATTTGCGCGTAAATAACTATAATGAACCCAACTGAAATTGGAACACGGCTCTCTGATTAACAATTCCGAGCCATTATCCAATACCGCACCCGCACATCCAAGCTTACAGTACCTGGTATTTCCAAGCTGTTACCAATCTAGGTACTTGCTTAACTTCGGTGATCGTACGGGCATCTGTGCTGACCGTAAGCCTCGCAAGAAATAAAGATAGATCCTCAAAAGAAAAGAAAAAAAAAAAACAGTGTAAAGTTATTGGTTGATGTGAATACAATGCTGGAAATTTATAAAATTAAATAAAAAAAAAATTGAAAACACTGGCACGATATGTACAATAAAAATGGTTTTAAGAATGTCATTAAAAAAATATGAGAAAAATGAAATGGTCAATAAGGAAGATAATCAGACTGACCAAGAACAGATTTGAAAAATCTGGGGTTATGAATTTCAATGGAAAAGATGTAGAATATTAAGAACATTGGCTAAAGAAATGAAAGCAACTAAACTACCTCCTTTTATGTAAACTTTACTAAGAGAAACCTCTAAGATGGGTAAAGAGATTTCTCAACAGTAATGTTTTTGTGAGGAACATAGAGCTACATTGGATGGACGTGACAGCTGGGCTATATCCTTAGTCATGAAAATAGTCAACCAACATGATTTAGAAAACAACAAGGGGAAGATACATATGTTTTAAACCTATATTGTAATCAATAAAAATTTATATCAACCTTGATGCTGGTATCAAGACAAATGTCAAGAGTTATCGCTTGTTCTTGGAGAAGTTAATTTTGAGAGGTACAAGTAGTAAGTAGAAGCTTTAAGTTAAAGAGAATTCAAAACAATACCTCTTCATATGTTAGAAAGTTGACTATTGTTTCAAAGACACTAAATGAATGGAATGAGCCCCCAGCCTGTCCAGATATTAATCCAATAGAAAACCTGTGGTTGATCATTAAAAGAGATCTGTATAAGAAATAATATTCAAGCAAAAATCACAAAGAAGGAATAAAAATTAGCAGGACAAGGAAAAAAAAAACAAACTAAGAATGTTGAAAAAAAAAATGATTTGAAGGGTTAATAAGTAGACGGGCCAACAAGAAAAGATTTGAAGAAGTTGGGGGTATGAATTTCAATACAAAAGATGTAGAGAATATTAAGAACATTGGCTAAAGACATGAAATTTACCATCTTTTAAGTAAACTTCACTAAGAGAAAAGATATAACTTTGGTAATGACGTTTCTCAGTACATTTTAATTGATGAATATAGAGCTACCTTGGATAGATGTAATGGTTAGGCTATATCCTGAGTAATGGAAATAGTCAATCAACAAGACTTAGAACACAGAGTAGTAACTTCAGTACTCACTGGGTGCTCCATACTTGCGACTTTGCATCACATCTAAAGTTCACTTCGTAAAACACTATATCAAATTTTACTATGAAAGTATTTTTACAATAAAAACGGGGGGGAGATGGAGCAAAAAGTATAGGTTAAACTTGGTGATGGTATCAAGATAAATGTGGAGAGTTATTGTAGCTACTTGGACAAGACATTTTCAGTGGTACAGGTCATAACCGAAAGCTTTAAGTTAAGAGAATTCAAAACAATATCTCTTCATATGTTAGAAAGTTGACTATTGTTTCAAAGACACTAAATGAATGGAATGAGCCCCCAGCCTGTCCAGATATTAATCCAATAGAAAACCTGTGGTTGATCATTAAAAGTGATCTGTATAAGAAATAATATTCAAGGAATTAATAAAAACTGATGCAAGTAAATGTCGAAATCACAAAAGAGGAACAAGATTTTGTAAAATCAATGAGCAATTGGAAATTGTGAATAAGTTGAACAGAGATCAACAAGCAATAATGAACTTGAAAATATTAACAAGATAAGAACAAGGAAAAGAAAAAAAACTGACATTAAGAATGTCACAAAAAAAAAAAAGATGTGAGCGTTTAATAAACAAAAAAAAAAAAAAAAGAAAAAAGTGCATAGCTGTTGTAGCATACCTACAGACGATAATGGGTATATCCCAATTCACATAAATACAGTAGTAAATACTATATAGTGGTCTATAGTTTGAGATTCGTTTCCAGCTGTGCTGGTGAAACTCTCTGCAGAGAGGATCCCCAGACTAGGCTATATCGAAGGGCACAGTCTCGTCTCGGGAAACAGCTACCCGACCCCGTATTATACGGGATTTACGAGGAATTTTTGGTAGTAAATACTGTATAGTGGTCTATAGTTAGAGATTCGTTTCCAGCTGTGCTGGTGAAACTGTCTGCAGAGAGGATCCCCAGACTAGGCTATATCGAAGGGCAGAGTCTCGTCTCGGGAAACAGCTACCCGACCCCGTATTATACGGGGTTTACGAGGAAATTTGGTAGTAAATACTGTATAGTGGTCTGTAGTTAGAGATTCGTTTCCAGCTATGTTGGTCAAACTCTTTGCCTCTGGGCAGAGAGGATCCCTAGACGAGGCTATGTCGAAGGGCCGAATTTTTATCTCAGCAAACAACTACTCGTTTTATACGGGGTTTAAAGGGAATTTTTGCCCGAGCCTACGGGCTCGGATACTCCACATTAAGTTCGGCCTTGTGCCACATCTGACCGCGTGGGACGGTTAGTAGATATCCAGTAGTTGGAGATTCGTCTCCAGCTGTGCTAGTCAAACTGTGCCTCTAGATTGAGAGGATCTACAGACGAGGCAATGCCGAAGGGCAGAATCTAGTCTCGGGAAACATCTACCCGCCCCCGTTGTATATTGGATCTATGGAGAATTTTTGGCTACATTAAATCGGCCTTGTGCTACATTTGATCGCGTGGGGTGGTTGGTAGATATCCCGTAGTCGGAGATCCATTGTGGAATTCACTTGACTCACTTCTAGCAGTTGACTACTACTTCTACGCGCCGCTGGCGAATCTTATGTGTTGTTTGTGTTTATTATCATCCGTCGTGTGATTATTCTAATCAGTAACCTTGCCTAGGTTACAACAATAGCCTAACAAGAAAATATATGAAAATGAGAAAAGTGTAGAATATTAAGAACATTGCTTCTTTTCTTTTTATGTGCCATGTCCTTTCAGGACGTAGGCGATCATGGCTCTCCACTTCCGCTATCCCTTGTATCTCTCAATAAGTTTCGTGCCTCTACTAAATCCGCAAGACCACGTTTCGCCATCCACTTGCTTAAGCCCACCAGGTATGTCATGCGTTGCTTTCTCTTGACTCGTTTTCCTTCTATTCGACCTGTGAGTATCAGATTCTCAAGGCCCTCCTTTCTGATTACATGTCCCAGAAATTTCATCTGCCTCTTCCTTATGTTAAGTATAAGATTCCTTCTTGTTTGCATCCTCTCCAAAACCTCATCGTTGCTCACATGCTCGCTCCATAACATCCTTAGCAACCTTCTGCAGAGCCACATCTCCGCTGCCTCTTCTTCATCTTTGAGGAGACCGTCCAACATTCGCTGCCGTATAGGAGGACAGGTAGCAGCTCAGTACTCTTTGTCACCAAAGAAATCCTCCTGTCTTGCTAAGATTTTGGAATGATTCCTTGGCCATCTCAATCCGTCATCGAATCTCGGCGTCGCACCAATCGTTCTCCGTCAAAGAACTTCCCAGATATTTAAACTTCTGCACATGCTTGATTTCAGTGTCCCCGACCTGCAAATCGCATTTTGGGCTCATCGTTTTACCGATGACCATGACCATATCATTGCTTACAGACTTGAAAGCGACCAAACTACCTCCTTTCATAAAACATCACAAGGAGAAATGTATATATTAGGAGAGGAAATAAACGAAAATTGACTTCGCAACAGTAATATTTAGTGATGAATGTAGAGCTACATTGAATGAACTTGCGCTAGAAGTTGGGTCCTTCACGTAAATAATCAACGAACGGGACTTAAAAGAAAATATGAGGTAATTTTTTAATACTATTCTTCATCAAATAAAAAAGCCGAAGAGCCACTGTAGACAGAGATATACTGAACAAGGCTGTTGCAAGCGTCTAAAAGCTGGAAGTGAGACGTGCAAATTAAGAGATTGTGTAGAATAGGCAATGGTTGACTCTAGGCTTGAAGAAGATTGGCGTCCTTTCGGGAGCCTTTTCACAAACTGAGTTCTATATGAAGCTAGTATTATAGGTAGTAAAATTATAGGCCGTTTTAAGGTTAACGATGGTGTCAACATAAATTGTTGTAAGATTTTAGTCGAGGGTTTCTTGTTTGAGTGGTACAAATCCTAACCAAAAAGCTTTACGCTAAAGAATATATTTGTGCAAGATAAATGCCCCTTCGTATAATGACATCAAATTAATAGAACGGCCTTTAAATTCTTCAAATTTCAAGAAAAAATTTAAGAGAATTGTTTATGAGAACGAGAAAACGATATATATATATATATCTATATATATATATATATATATATATAGTGTAACCCGGATATAAGAGAGTTGTCGGGACCGGAGAAGAAGTCTCTTATATCCGGGTTTGGTCTATTTTGTTTAGGTAAGTATGGCTCTAATTTGGGACCAGAGAAAATCTCTCTTATATCCGGGTTTCTCTTATATCCGGGTTACACTGTATATATATATATATATAAACTCCTGCAAGTAATGTTAAAATTAAGACAGAAAAAATGTTAACAAAAATAACTAAATTTCAGTTTATAAAATCTAGTTATTTACAGGGTGGTCCAAAAGTCTTGTCATCCCTATATAATATAATTTTCTGCTTCAACGCTCTGAGTGGTATCATAATCAAGGAGAGAGTTTCACATGAACGATACCAGAATGCCTATAATTTGAAGGACGCTGTTTGGAGAGCCTTTGCAACAATCAACAAAGCAGAGCTTCGTAAAATATCACACCGAACATGGCGTCACATCGGATTGTGTCACGAGAATGGTGATGTTCATACCAGATCTTCTCGATCCGTGACGGCGTCATTGAAAGTGAATAAACTGAATCCAGTACATCTGCTTTGTATTGTCTTTCTCATTACTTTTTGATAGTGCGTGACAAGACTTTGGGACCATCCTGTACATTAATTCCTTGATTTTCCGGACATCTTGAGAGAAAATTTGAACAAATATGATCAGATAGTTCAAAATTCCGGATAACTGAATGTCTAAATTATCGAAAAAGTAGGAAGAAAAAAGTCGTTTTATATAATCAAATAATATTTTTAAATGTCTTGTTCAAGGTTTGGTCCAGTTTATTTTTAAGAACTTTTGCCTGTCTTCGGCCGGACTCGCATTTTTTTCTGACGCTAACTCCCGAAGCTAGATTAAAGTGGAGATATTTAGAAGGACAGCTTCTAGTTGAAAGCGCAATCAACTTAAACATCTGTCAAATATAGTCATTGCTTTGGTGTTTTTTTTTCTTTGCTCCCCAAGCAAGGCGATAATGCCACAAGGACTCAGGGGAGAGGACGAGAATAAGAAGATTTTAGTGAGAAGCGAGGAAAAGGACAACAATGGAAAAAGGTTTTAAGAAGACGGTAGATGGTGATTGATGTTGCATTTAAATTTTTGAAGATTTCAGATGGTAGGGAAGCAAAAAATTGAAATGGGTTCCACAGGTGAGAAGTGCGAGAAAGGAAACTGTTGGGGAAGAAGTGGCGGTGGAATCTAACTAGTTCAACAACAAAACAATAATTAAAGAACGTCTGGATAATTTCAGTTTTTCTCTTCATTTTTCAACCTCATAATCGAATTTCTGAAGATCGAGGAAGTATTAATCCACCTCAGTCTATTCATATCTATCTATCTATCTATCTATCTATCTATCTATCTATCTATCTATCTATCTATCTATCTCCTTCTCTCCCTTATCTATCTATCTATCTATCTATCTATCTATCTATCTATCTATCTATCTATCTATCTATCTATCTATCTCCTTCTCTCCCTTATCTATCTATCTATCTCCTTCTCTCCCTTATCTATCTATCTATCTATCTATCTCAGTCGGTTCAGATCTATCTATCTATCTATGTCTATATCTATCTATATTTATCGCAGTCTATTCATATCTATCTCAGTCTATCCATATCTATATTTATCGTAGTCTATTCATCTATCTCAGTCTATTCATATCTATATTTATCGCAGTCTATACATATCTATCTATCTCAGTCTATTTCTATTTCTATTTGTCGCAGTCTATTCATATCTATCTATCTCTATCTAAGTCTGTTCATATCTAAGTCTATTAATATATATCTATCGTTCTATCTCAGTCTATTTATATCTATTTCACTATATTCATATCTATCTATCTATCTATCTATCTCAGTCTATTCATATCTATTTATCTATCTCAGTCTATTCATATCTAAGTCTATTCATATCTATTTATCTATCTCAGTCTATTCATATCTAAGTCTATTCATATCTAATTCTATTCATATCTATCTATCTATCTCAGTATATGTTCAAAAGTTTTCAGCATTTAATGTGGTTTTGAAGAAAGTGCTGGAACTTTACATTCACCTCATAAGCAGAATCCTGTTTGTTTATCCTTTTCTTTTTTTTAGCTTGGAGATATATATTACATTTGTCAGGGATTCGCATGAGGATTGTTTGTGATGTTCACTTATTCGTTTCGACATTTCATTCGACATATTTTCAGTCATTTAATTAAAAAGATGTCCCCTTTTTCTCATTATCGAGCAACAACAATGTTTCATTAAATCTGAAACCGTTCCTTGCTCGTCCGGAGCCCCTAATTGAGTGCACTACATGCAATGAATGTATCCAATACTTATTATATTTAGAAAGGCTTTAGACAGGAGCTTTCATTTAGATACAGCTGCTTAGCTTGATACTCTTTTTTTACGCGCGAAAACTATGCATAGGACATATATGCACACATTGTATCAGATGGTTGTTTATTAATCTTATCTGACATTTGCTTTCCAACTGGTGACAGACAAACACTATATCAACGAAAAGATTATGTTTCCTTCAAGATCGAACAGCGCGTTCGTGAGCGAATTTTTAGGCGAGTAACATAAGTTTAAATATTTGGGAATTGTTAAAACGTAAGTTGGAAAATGTCACACCGTAATCCGAAGGCGCATTGGAATAGCAAATGATGCCTTTCGAAAGCTAAGCAAAGTATTAAGAAACAGGCAAAATTTCGGTAAAAACAAAGAAAAACCTGCTGAACTGTTATGTAATACCAATTCTCCTATACAACAATGAATGCTGGGAAATTTCCTCACAGATGAAGAAATGAATGGAAGCAACAGAAATGTGGTTCTACAGAAGGATGCTGAGAATACTATGAACGGATCGCGTAAGGAACGAAGAAATGTTAAGGGACTTAGAACCAAAAAGAACGCTTTTACTCAGAGTCAGAAAAGAACAGTTGGAATTTCTTGGACACATAATAAGCAAGGAGGGCTCGGAGAATTTGACACTCACAGGACAGATCGAAGGCAAAAGTGACGGAGGATGGCCAGTGGGACACCGACCTGACGGGCTTGTGTGAATGGATAGTGGAAAGGGGATGTGAGAATAGGAAGTTGTGTAGAGCCATAATAGCCCACTTCCTAAAGGAGTACGTCACAAGGAAGAAGAGACCCACGCTTTTCGACATCTCACCCACAATCCAGAGGCAAGGTGAGGCTCGGTTGCAATAAATGAACTGATCAAACATCAATACAAGGAATGGCCTCTTCATGATTTACAACACCAGTTTGAATTCAGAATTTATCTTAGACTGACACTCAACTAAAGCAAGAGGTAACAGTTTGCTTTATTATTTAATCCCTAACACGAAAAAGATGATCCATGCTTTTTGTGAACGTAGCAGATGCGGTCAGAATTTAAACTCAGCATGTTTATTCCATTTCACACATTGATAACCATTACGCAAACCAGAAGATTTTTATATGAATGTTTTTGGAGAATATGTTCGAGACATCATCGACATATGTGAGGTAGAATAAGTTTTTTGGAGAGATCTATTTAAAACGGACCTGATTCTAGAAAAAAAAACTAAAAGGATGATGAAAAAATCTATCTATTCAGATCATTCTATATTCATCTATCTATATGTTCTTATCTCTCAATTTTATATCAATATTATCTATCCCAATATTTTTTTATCGATTTATCTGTTCTTATCTATCTGTATTTACTTTATCTATCTGTTCTTTATCTATCTATTGATCTATTCTTTATCTATCTGTTTATTCTTTATATATTATTTATCTATCTATCTATGTATCTATCTATCTAAGTCTGTTCATATCTATCTATCTATCTATCTAAGTCTGTTCATATCTATCTAAGTCTGTTCATATCTATCTATCTCTCTATCTAAGTCTGTTCATATCTATCTATCTCTCTATCTAAGTCTGTTCATATCTATCTATCTATCTATCTATCTATCTATCTATCTATCTATCTATCTAAGTCTGTTCATATCTATCTATCTATTTATAGTACTTTTTAGTTATGACTGAATGTACTGTTGTTAGTATAGGACGATTACGTTGCATCAATCTTCCAATAAATGAGAGCTAATCTTCCCTTGAAAATCAACATTCAAAAATTCCTACAAGCGTCGGTGACAAATTGGCAACAGTCACACTCAGAAAGCTAGTCTGGCGCAAGGTAACAACACTGGGGCATTGACTAGAAAAGGGACACCTTATCAAGTGTTACAAATCGTGGTACTTGTTCAGCTTAGTTTAGAAAAGAGCAAAAAGATGTTCAGAGCTTTACTCTCGCCAGTCTTCTGTATAGAGAGCATTTAAGATTCTAGCATTTACCTGCGATTGAACATCGTCAGTAATCACCCGTGGACAAATAAACAACTCTTTAACTTGAAGTAGCTTATAAAGATATGCAATGTGTTTTGAATTTAATGCATATAATAAGGATATCGTAGTTGCTAATCTGCGAGGAAGTGGAATTAGTGTCGAATTCAAATTCCGACTGGTGTTAATTTCGCATAATTATTCTTGGCAAAATATGAATCAATCTCCTTTGGCAACAGCCAGAGTTAAATAGCACTACAGATTGAGCTCTCTAACTTTGGTTGGTAACCAATCTCTGAACAGTCAGTCCTCCAAGGCCTACGAGATCAAACCAGGCGTCTTCTTCAACTCTCGTTAAATTTTACATGAATGGTCTGCCTAAGCGTATAATTCGATCTATTGTGAATATCTATGCTGATTATGTAACAATATATGGGTGCATCTCCAAAACACGAGGTGACCAGAATCTGGCAGCTGATCTCTCCTCTGAACTAGCTCTAACAGCTCAGTGGCCGGAAAAAATTGACTTGTAACATTCAGTGTATCGAAAAACAAATTACGTTCCATTATCACCGAGCGGATACTGAATTTTCGACTATCGCGATAAACGGGAGTACTCTCAGGGAGATTCTGTGCCTTGAGCGGTTATTGAAACTTCAACTTGATCTTGTACATATAATTCATCGTTAAAGAAAAATGGCCGGGTCTCCAGTAAGTAACTGCCTCCTCCTGCTATATTCTACTTTTACAAGAGCCAGATCAGGCCGAAGCTAGAGTACTATGAACAAGAACAGCCCATTCCTTACTTTCCAGTCTCGATAAAATCCAAAACCTTCTTGTGGGTGATGAATTGATTTCCCCCTTACTTTCCTTTTCCCTAGGACGAAACATGGCAAGTCTCTCACTAATCTATCGCTATTTCCGTGGAAAGTGTTCAAACGAATTACATTTATTTTGACCAGTTCTTACCTTCACAGCTAAGACCCACCATGCCACGCCCATTGTAGCGAACCACTCTCATTCACTTCGTATTCCATTGGTGATATGTAAATTCGACTCGAGCAGCTTCTTCACGTGAATCGCTGATTTACGGAACAGACTCCTAAGAGGCTGCTTCCTCGATCACTACAATCTTAACCTGTTCAAGTGTAGGGTTAATCGTTATCTTCCCCACATATTCCCATAAACTTCTACCGTTTACTTTGTAACCCTCTGTCTTGAGGGTTTCTTGGGCCTTTTACAGGTTGAACATTACTGTAAAAAAAAAAAAAAAAAATCCCAGAAAATTAAAATTTGGGTTGGGTGTGAGAAGCTAACGATTCCATCCCGTTAAAAAAAAAAGTATTTGCCAGGGAAACAATAACAGCATTGACTAGCATTGTGAGGTTGTGGCCACAGGCTTAACAAGTTGCACATTAAGAAAAAGATCTGTGAAGGTATTTTTCTCAATATAAATAAAAGGTAACAGAAAAGATGCTTTCCAAAACCTAAGCAAAATATTAAGCAACAGATACATTTCGTTAGAAACAAAAAAAAGAATAATTAACTTTTATGTAATATCAGTCCCCATATATTAATGTTGAAAAATCTTCTCATAGATGAAGAAGAGACTTGAAGCAACAGAAATGTGGTTCTACAGAAGAAAATAAACTTGAGACATTTTTTTTACAACAGCAGCGACTGTGGTTCATATTACAAAATCCTTATTAAATGCTTTGGGCAAAATTGGTGGCTTTTAAAAAGATTCCTATTGTATCAGTTTTACTTGTAATATGAGGTACTGTAAAAGATTGTTAATTTCTTGAGTTGTGTAAATTTCATTTTTTTTTTCATTAACTGTTAATGCATAAAGCTGATACCATAGAAATCAGAGAAATATGAAGTAATACGATATTGTTGTGCCAAAGGAAAATATATTTTTCTCAATATAAGTAAACGGTAGAAGGAAAGTTGCCTTCTAAAAGCTAAGCAAAGTATTAAGCAACAGAAAATTTTCGTTAGAAACAAAAGAGCCTTGAACTCATATGTAATATCAGTTTCCCTATATGGCAGCAAATGCTGGACAATCTCCTCACAGATGAAGAAGAGACTTGAAGCAAAAAAAATAAATAAAAAAATAAAAAAATAAATATCGTTCTACAGAAGGAAGCTGAGAATATCATGTAGCGGGCATGTGAGCAACGATGAAATTTTAGAGAAAAATGGAAATAAAAAAGACACTTATACTTAAAATCAGGAAGAGACAATTTAAATTTCTAGGGCGCATAATGCGGAAAGAAGGCTTGGAAAATTTGACACCTGATAGGAGAGAGTGAAAGCAAGAGGGACAGAGGAAAACAACACATAACCTACTTAGCGAGCTTGTGTAAATTGAGGGCGGAACAAAGTTTAGGAGAGATAACAAAAAATATATTAAAGGCTACAAAGGGCAGGAAATTGTGGAGAGCAGAGCCAAAGCTGAACTCCTGACTTTCTTGATGGGTGGCCCCTGGCAGTGCTTTGTGACCGCTTTTTTTCTACCTATATTTATATATATCACAAATAAAGCAGAACTATGAAAAATTTACGCGGATTTTGACGTCATTCTGGGATCATTTTTTTTTTTGTCAACATCCATAAATTTGTTTTGCTCATGCTAAGTCCCGAAAAAAAAAAAAAAAAAAAAAAGACATTATATAAAATTCGCTATTTTTTTTTATCCATAATGTTGAACGTGTGAAAATTCTTCAACTTCTTAACAAGAAAAATCTTGAAAAATTGCCGCAAACATTGATTTATTTAAGATGAAATGATCTGTTATGACGTCTCTAATTTCTATTTAGATACATTGTATTCACTTTCAATTTTTCTAGTTGAATTGTTCACCTATATTGCATATGATCCATTATTGTGCATAATTAGGTTACAATAAATTTGTATTTTATTTGTATAGGTTGGTGCAAAAATAATGACGTAATAATGTCGTTTTTTGACCTATTTTTTTAACGTCAAAAAACGACATTATTACGTCATTATTTTTGCACCAACCTAATACCTTCCTTTTGAGATGTAGTATAGTGGGAAGCCACGTATCATAGATTCGGGAGTATAACAGATTGGTGGGGTGGAGGGAGGGTATCATAGATTCCGGGGTCGGGGGCACGAGACTGTTGCACCGGCCCTGGTGGAGAGCCATGATCGCCAAAGTCCTGAAGGGACACAGCACATAGATGTTGTTAAAACCAGCAATGGGTATTATTATTTCTACAAGTTCCACATCAATGCCGATGACGAAACATTAACTGCAGGTGTACATTTGATATGCACCTTTGAAACTGTGCACTTCTTTTTTTTTTTAATTCTTATTTATTTTCAAACATTTTTAAACACGGCATATTTTGTGCGTACACATCGGACAAAAAAACGAAAAAAAAAACAAAACAAAAAAAAAAACACCACACATCTTGACATGAACGAAAGGCGAACACCGTTGGTACACACGTGTATGTACGTGTGCACACACGCAGCACTTTCGCGAGTTATAAACAGAATGAAACACGGACGTCTGATAACGATCGTTCAACTCGAGTGGCTATTTTAGTTCGACAAGTCCGACATCATTTTTAAATTACCAAAATAAACTGGCTTTAAATTAAATTATAGATTACCAAAAAAAAAAAAAAATACAAAATATTTATTGTCTTCAGTCACTAGACACCCGTAAAAAGGAATGAACCAAAGACATTTTTCTTGATTTTCAAGTGGATAAACAGAGGTGTGTGAGAGA
The DNA here is from genome assembly GCA_963932145.1 of Acanthosepion lycidas. Taxonomy (NCBI): domain Eukaryota; kingdom Metazoa; phylum Mollusca; class Cephalopoda; order Sepiida; family Sepiidae; genus Acanthosepion; species Acanthosepion lycidas. The sequence continues at coordinate 58,867,201 of OZ010587.1, read as the reverse complement.
GACACAGAGAGAGAGAGAGAGAGAGAATTATGACATTAACATCTGTATCGGCAGGAGAGTTTATATGCATTTTTGATGAAATTCATATAGTGTAAAAGTAAAGAGAACAGGAACATTCTTTTGTCGCACTCAAAAAGATTTAATGGACACCAATCTATCTCCGCACGATCCAGAATATTATTAATTGCCTAGATTTAAAAAATGGGAAGACAGTGAAGTAGATAGATAGATAGATAGATAGATAGATAGATAGATAGATAGATAGATAGACAGATCTCACTCTCACACACACACAAACAAACTGATATAAAAATGAACACTGACGCTTGACAGATAGGAAAAACAGACTGTGATAAACAGTTAAGCTAGTTAGAAATTAATACACTTAGATAGATAGATAGATAGATAGATAGATAGATAGATATAGAGAGAAACTGGAAGATATAAAGGAGAAATTAATAGATATATAATAAAGAGAAACGAATAGTAAGAGAGATAGACAGCTAAGATAGAAAGGAATATATACCTAGATAGATAGATATTGAGAGAGAGAGATAGTAACAGAGATAGCTAAAATAGAAAGGAACATACCTAGAGATACAGACTACAGAGTATCTATCTATGTATTGTAATTACAGTAGAAAAGGGCGACAGAAAAAAAGAATTAAAAAGATGTCTGACAGATACCGTAACAAATCAAAAGAAAGTTAGACTAAGAAAGATTGAGCAACTGAATTATTTAATTTAAAAAGCCTTTTCAGTTTTCTTTTAAGTTTTAATCGGTTAAGCTTTACTTAATTGTAGGAAGCTTCAGTTTCTGGAGCCCGCAGAATTACTGGAAATCCTCGCCAATAATGGTTACACATAGTCTAACAACACGGTAGATAGTCAACAACGCTTTGAAACGCTTGGATGAACACTGAACATTCCGCTAGAGATTATTATTGTGATGCACAATCTAGTCTGGCACATAATCACGTTTTAGGGAGCTCCTTGTGAGAATCCAACTCTTTTCCATTTATTGTGGGACAAGTTCGTTCAACGCTCAATTACTAAATAAATAAATAAAATAAAATAAAATAAAATGTTGTTTGTATTTTTGTGTTCACGAATCATCATTTTGGAAAGTTTGTGAATGTGACATGTTAAAAAAAGAGTGAAGAAGACACTTTACAGACGTAAATAACAGAAGCAAATGTGAAGAAAACATGGAATAAACCGTTTCCTGTAGTTGAAGAGAGAGAGAGAGAGGGAGGGACAAAACAAGAAAGGTCTGCACCGACAATTTAAAAATAAATCGATCAATAAATAAATAATCGTACAAAGGAAAGCTATCGATCGTTTGTGGAAATTACGATTAATTTTGGAATCTTTCAGAATTCCAAACGACAATATTATTAAAAAAAAAAAATGAATAAAAATAAAAAGAACTAATTTAAATTAAAATATGAATACCTCCCGCTTTATTTTTAAACTATTCTTTATGTTCTTGAAGGAAGTTAATAAATAAATAAATAAAGATGGTCAATCTAGTAAAAAATGATTAAAATGTCCCAAAAGAAAAACGAACAATTACCCACAACTTGGGTACATTATACCCAAACCTTACATAATGTGTGAGATACTGGTTTTGCTACACTTTACTTTATTTAGCTGGTGAAAAAAGAATCCGTTATTTGAAGCACAAAGCCAAGTTTTTCCTCAGTATTTGAAATAGTGAGGCTTTGTGGTAGATCTATCTATCTATCTGTCTATCTATCTATAAGAATCTAATCAAACTTTGAAGACAGTGTAAAAAAAGAAGATTGTGTTTTGGACAGTGATGAGACCCTTCTACGACGACGTGGCAAAAAGAAAAAAAAAGCAGAGAAGAAAAATTGTACAACTTACTATTCTAGCACCGTTTACTTAACAATTAATTAGAAAAAAAAATTAAATTAAACTATTTAATTATAACAGAAATTGAACCTGGGATCACATGCGCATTGTACGTACGCCGAAAACTCTGTACTTTTCGTGATGGGAAATTGATTTTTCGAAAAGTTTACCCTTTATTAAAAATAAATAAGATAATTAAAAAAATGTTCAAAGATATATTTTTTTTAACGCCATGCCCAGTGCGGTCATAAGCGATCATGTCTCTCCGCAGATTCACTTTTATTCATTATCTGTGAATTTTTATACCTTTTTTTTGTTTTTTGTAAAAGATAGTGGAGTGGTTTCCCGTTGACATTCCCCACAGTTTGATGTTCACAGTTTTCCTTCATTTAGTTTAGACTGGCCACTGCCTAATGTGAGAGCTCAGTTTACTCCTATTTATTTTAACACAAAGCATGATAAAAAAAAACAAATCAAAAAAACAAAAAACAAAAACGGGTTCATGCCTTTCTCAAGAGTATTAGTGCAAAAATGCAAACAGACTAGCCAAGGATTTGAACTCGGTTCGCAAATTCCGAGTTGATATCCATTACGCTACACGCCTATTCTCAAAAACATTATGTTTTTAAACGGCTTTAACTGTAAAAAATTGTAAATTGGTAGGGCCAAAATATGTTGTTCCCCTCTTAAAGGAAATAAACTTCAACTGAAATCGAAACTTTTTTTGACACCAGCAGCGATAGAGGTTCATATGACAAAAAATTCTTAAATGCTTTGAGCAAGATTAGCGGCTTAAAAAATTCCTGTTGTAACAGGTTTTTTACTTGTAATATGAGGCATTGTAAAAAAAATAATGTAATTTTCTTGAGTTGTTTAAAATAAATTTAATTTTTTTTTTCATTAACTAAAATAAATGTACTTAAGCTGATATCTTAGCACCAAATCAGTGAAATATGAAATAAAGATTATGTAGTGTCAATTTGCCGAATGAGGAGGACCTGTCTGACTTGAAAATCAGTATATTTTTGCCTCCGGTCTTGAACACCGATCTCCGGTACCGGTGGGAAATATGCAACGATTTTCACCACGAGGCAAATTCCTTATTCCTTCCTCTCTTTACTCATATGTTTTTGTTTTTTTTTAAATTCACCTATGAAGCAATATTAATAAATTACTTTTTCTTTTTCATTTTTTATAGAGGTCGCGGTGGTTTTATGCTTGCTTTGGTAAGGACAATTAGTAATCAAGATTGTCCTTTTTTCACCACGAAAGTGAATCAGTTATTCTTTCCAAATGTGCACCAGGGAAGAAGACGATTTCATTTTTAAGGTTGGATTGTTTTGCGGTGTAACCGACTGCTTCTTTCAATGTACTTTACCATTTTTCAAAGAGACCTTTTTTTTTGACAACATTTAAAAACGTTTTTTTTTTTTTTTTTTTTTATATTACTCTCTAGTCTAAAACCCCGAGCAGAAAGTTCCTGCATCGAAAATATTTGATTTAAAATAAAAAACTAACAGAATAAAATATAGTCATTCGTAGTTTACTTGTTAACTTAGACTTTTAGTTTTACTTTATTCCTGAGTGAAAACTGAAAAGGGATTTTCGATTTGATCCGTCAGTCTCATCATGTGTCTCTCATCTTAAACTAAAACAGGTAGTTTAGTCAGATTGACTGACAATGATGCCCGATTGAACTTAGATGAACTGTTGACAATTGTCTGACGATAAAGAAGAGATAATGTTTCTCAAGTTATTTGGTTACAAATGAATACCGTTAAAAAAAAAGAATTTGTTTTATTATGCTACCAACCATAAGACCTCTATTTAAGTTATGGATAAGATAGAAAACATGCACCCTTAAGATTAAGAACAACCGTAGTAGTAACAGTACGTAAAATAAAGAAAATAGTAGTTTTTAAAGTAGAAATTTTAGTATTTAATAAATTGTTTTTTTCCTGTAAAGAACACGGTATTTCTGTATATAGAAGCTTCGTTAAAATTTAAAATAATATTCAATCTTTCAGTAACTTAAACTTACTTTGATAATGTAAATAATTTTTGTAGTTGTAATCGTAGTTTCACTAGTGAAGGTAATTTTTGTTTTTTGATTAACCCGCTATTTTTTTTTTTTTATGGCATGAGATTTGCGTACTGTCATATAAAAATTCTAAATTTCAACTGTCATTTTCAATGCCAGCTTGTATTCCAAATACCTGGGAATTGTCATAGGGGTAAAGAGCCCATACTTTGCACCTAATTTTATTTACCAAAGGTTATTATTATTATTTTTTATTATTGTTTAGTTTTATATATATATATATATATATATATATATATATATATATATATATATATATATATTACTAAACGATATTTCGGAAAGAGCAGTGAAATATTCTTATTTAAAATACAGTTGATGATAGTCTTAAATATTTGCAATCATTTCGATAGTAACTGACAGTAGTAGCCGTCGTAGTCAATTTCCTTTGATAGAAGTAACGTTGGGTGTTGATGTTGTTCGTATTAAACTCACGACTTTTACTTACAACTACTACTTAGTGCTGTATAGATTTTCCACGGGCTTACATCTAGGAAATTAAATGTCTAAAGGCCAACAAGAAAACACAAGCAATTTTTTTTTTAAGCTGCAACAAATACAACGTGTTGTCGTCAGAATGACTTCGTTGAAACTTACCGGTAAATAGTGTTATAGTAATAATCCATAGAGATCCATTTTGAGTTATTATTATTATTATTACTTATTACATGTCATTATTACCATTAAAGATAATCATAATAATAATAATAATAATAATTATAACGTTGAATAATCTTTCCTTTCAAATCTCAGGACTCTTTTTTTCTATCCGTTCGTTTTTACTCTTTAATGTTAAAATTCCGATCAAGAGTATGAAAATGTTGATCACAATTTGTAAAAAAAAAATTCTTTAAAAAAAAAAAAAAAAAAAATGAAGATCCGTAGCTGGTTTTAGTAGCAGTTCTTCAGGTTGTATCTAAAATATCATATAAACAAATCCTTTGTAAATGTATGTATACATATGATTTATATCCCTCGCGGTTAAAATCGAAAGTGAAAGTAGAAAAGAACGTTAAGCAAACGGTCCAGAATACAAGATTGTTTTCTTTCTTTCTTTTTTTTTTTTTATTATTTAAATCTTCCGTTACCACTTTTCGTTTTTACATATCTCTCTCATTACATTCTCATGTGCGTATGTGTGTGACAGTGTGTGTGTGTATGTGTGTGTGTGTGTGTGTGTGCATGTGTGTAATTTTACTTGTTGGGACGGACGTAGTATAGAGATAAATACACATAAAAACGTCTAGGTACGTTGTGCACAGGCTTTTAACTTAGCTACCTCCCACCAAACCAACTGCAAATATCTAATGTTATTGGCGGCGGCACATGAGCAAGGAAGTCAGTAGACAACAAGTAGGCAGACAATCTAGCCACATCAACCAACATGTCTGGTGTGTTCGGCTCTCGCTAGCTCTGGAAAAATGAGGGATAAAAATGTTGCTTTCCCTTGTACACGGTCGAGTTACTTACTTCATCTATATACGCTTCTAGTGGTCTTCATTTCTTGGTAAGTAGCCTTACCAAAAGACTGGAGCGAGAAAGCGAGTTAAAAGACGGTCGCGTTGAATCGTTGGTGCAGACTAGACACGTTAACATCCGATCCAGGCAGTCTACAACTTATACAAGGACTTCGCGTTACCAGTTAAGCAAACACACACACACACACACGCGAGCGCGCACGCTCGGATAAAGGCAAACATAAACGCATACTACACATATAGGAAAATTCCTGTTGGTTAAACAGACACATGCTGGCTTCTTTTTACTTCCTTCAATGTTTTCTTCCTTCTTTCATTCATACGATGAATGTAATTTAAAACCACTACTTATTCCACCCGTCTGTGAAAAATGTGCCTAGTGGCTCAGCTGGTAAAACGTTTGCATTTCAAATTGTCACCGAGTGTAGCAATCCGAGTGATGGTAGCCAGATATTCTGCCTGTATTAAACAATCCATACCTATATTCACTCAGTTGTGTTTGACAAACGGCCAATAAAAAACTCACACTCATCATTCATCAAACTTCGAACTATTCTTTTTGTTAAGTGGTACTCCAGAGCCAGTGGCGTATGTATAAGCTACTACAAATGCTAGCTTAGTCTTACACAAGGCTGTAAATATTAAGCACCCAGTAAGGATTTAAAAATGCATCACAAATTGCTAAAGAACCGGTAGATCAAGTAGTTAGTCATTATACTCCATGTGAATTTTCATGATATGCAAATATTCATGAATCGTGTACATTAAACATACACAATACACGTGTGTGCGTGTGTATATTAAAAGCAGAAAAATATGTGTATTGTATACATTAAACTAATAAATTAATTTGTGTATACATTAAAATAAAAAATGTTATGAGTGTATATGTTTTGTACATTAAACACAAAACAAATGTGCATGACTTGTGTGGATTAAACAAATGTCTGCACGTGTTGTATAGATTAAATATATAAAATAATTATGTCTGCATGTGCTGTGTAAATTAAACATAAAATAAATGTGTGTGACCTTGTGTATATTAAACAAACAAAATATGTTTTGTACACACAAAATAATTTTGTGTGTGCATACATAGCTTAAACATATAAAAGAATTATGTGTGTATGTATTGTATAGATTAAATATACAAAATAAATGTATGTGTGTGTGTTGTATGTATTAAACAGACAAAATATGTGTGTAAGTGTTCTGTATATTAAGCATACAAAATTATTATGTTTGCATATGTTGTGTACATTAAACACAAAATTATTATGTGTTGTGTACATTAAACAAACAAAACAAATCTGTGTGAGCTTGTTGTGTATATTAAACACGCAAAATATACATGCATGTGCTGTGGACATTAAAAACACCAAAGAATTAGGTGTGTATTATGTAGATTAAAACATTTAGTAAATGTGTGAGTTGTATATATTAAATAATTATATGTACCTATTGAATATATTAAGAAATAAATGTGTGTGCTGTATACAATCAAATCACAGAAAATAAAATATATATTACTTATTTGACATTTTCTCATTTAAAAGCCTCAAAGATCATAAACATTGTTTTCAAAAGAAGTCATCTTTTTATTTAAACCAATTGCAATATATATTCATTGGCATAAAAGCTAATATTTTAAAATAAAGGCACGTATCTGTTCATTTAGATCAGGGGCTTTCGAACATAAGGGCACAAAAGGGGTCATTGTTGATAGGGTAATACCAATGTAGAGAGGATCAACTTTTCAGTCAAGTGGCAGTGAATCCTGTGAACAGTTTTCCCAAACATAGGTCTTCAAACTCCCTAAAAGACAGGTTCACAACCAGGGATCCACAAACCCAAAAAGCTATATTAAATGAGTTTTTTATTTTTAAACAACAGGAATTGTGAAATTGAAAGGAAGAGAGATAATGAAGAGGAGAGGCAGAGAGAGGAGGGGGGATGGCAGGCAGTCAATATGCCATATGTATTCCAGCCATTTATTTTTCCTAGACAGATTTCCACATACTTTTTAAAAAGAATCATCAAATTGCCAAAATGCAAGGCAAAAATGTGTCCCACTTAAGTTTACACAGGACATGTTCTTCAGCATCAAAATCAGGTTTTCTTCCCTTCGCTGGTGAAGAACTAGAACATACCTCACTGACCTTAAAATTGATTGACTCCCTGTTGGCACTGGGTGGGTAGATCTAGCTCAATGCTGCTACTGAAAAAGTCTGAAAGGGGCCAGGCACAAATTTATTAAACTGATCACATTATGAGGAAAGTATTGGTTCTAAAAAATGTTTTCCTGCAAGACACAGAAAGAGAACCATTGGCCATGTTTGAGACCCCTGATTTAAACTCTCAACTTGTCTGTGGGAGCTGGTATTTGATTTATCAAGCAAAACATGGGCAAATACTTCTATATTTTAGAGAGTTAACTTACAGGAAATGGTCTTTGAGATATATATAATAACTCCATCCAGATGTTGCAAGAATACACTTTGCAGTCAGTGTGACAAGAGAGAAGCAATGTGCATCAGCAGGTTGACTTGAGATATGACCTTCAAGCCACTAAGTGCAGATACATGTCTCACAGAATGTGAATGCAGGAAAAAAAAATACCATTGACATATAAGCACCCAGCCTAGAGAAGAGAGGTCTCAGGCATCTATATGAGAATGTAGGGTCTATGTTTAAATAAAAGTCAAGAACTTAATAAAATCTAATGTGTTTTCGAAGGTAATGTATGATGATGTTATATGTACACTAAGAAAGCATTTTTTCCCCAAACAATGCATCAGGGTATGATTCAAGATCAATCTACCATATGCGTTCTTTTCTTTCATAAGGACAATTGTCATGAGTATTTGCTAAATTTATAAAACATTCTGTTTGGTCATAATCAAAATATTAAATATTAATAATGCAATATCTACCTAACCTTGTATAAACAAGGTGAGTGTCTCAGCTTAAAATATTAAATAAAGATTCACCTATTTAGAATTTAAAAGAAGTAAAAATGCATATGCCCTGACATCAGTTCAGTCGACACATTCTTTTTCCATATATCTAAATTATAATTAGTAAGTATTAGGTTGGTGCAAAAATAATGACGTAATAATGTCGTTTTTTGACCTATTTTTAACGTCAAAAAACGACATTATTACGTCATTATTTTTGCACCAACCTAATTTAAAAATTTTTTTAAAAGTGTAAATTTAACTGATTCTCAAGTCACATTTAAATATATAAAAAAATTGTTTATATCTATAGCTGGCCACTCGTATAATGAGGCTATCCATCTACTAGGGTGGATAGCCAATCCCTATTGCAGACGCTTGCTCAGGCGCATTTGTGTTTATTCAACACCCACAGAGCCACCTGTAGTTTATACTGCAACTATGCTGAGCAGACTTTAGTTACAGTTTCTGGGAAAAAAGAGCATGTTACCTAGCATGATCAACAATTTGAACAAGGCCAGCATAATCAAGCCCTCAGCCATGATGACTTGTGACTTTGTGCTAGAACAAGAGTCCTCTACCCAATTTCACTCAGAAAGCTTTGGTCAACTTATGGTATGGATTTCAGGCACGTTCTAAAGATGCTGCATGCTGGGATTAATCCCTCCAGTCCCCAATAACATCAGAAAGTCTCCTGACAAATCAACCATGTTACCCATTGTTTATATATATATATATATATATATATATACATATATATATATATATATATATATAAACATACACACACACATATATATATATCAATTTAACATTTTTCCCATCCTAAATATGATGATAAACTATGAACTACGTCCAACAGGAGATTTTGAGGAGTATGGAACCACCTCTTTTCTGGTGTTCCCAGGTCTGCCTTGACCCAGGGTGATAGCAACTAGTGGGGTCCCAGCTATGGGTAAATGGTTAACCCCAAACTGAGGTCAAAACACTATGAAAGTGTAAAAATAGGTTTTAATACCAGAAATATTTTGGAAAAAATTATTACCAGCAATAAATTTTTGAAGAAAAGTTGTTACCAGCAAGACATTTTTGAAAAACATTACCAGGAATAAAAATCTTGTCAGTATTAAAAAACCCATTGAGGTTGAAATGCCGTAAAACAAACCAAACCAAACCTATGCCTTGCAAACCACTTTGAGACTACTGTTCATACCAGAACACATCCTATATATATATATATATATATATATATATATATATATATATAATAAAGAACAAGTAGGAAACGTTTATCGTCCCAACATTTTTCATTTTTATTAAAGCTTCACCAGAGAATGAAATATGGAGAAAAAGAAAGAAAGAAATTTTGGAAGTTTTCTTTTTGAGTTGCTTGATATCCATTGGTTAATCATGTCTCCCGACATTCAATTTTTTAAACTAACGTTAGTATTATTTATGGCGATCCAAATTCAAGGATAGACAATGTGTCTGACCAAAGATTCAAGAAATTAATGAATTCCAATCCTACCTGAAAAACTGTAAAATATCATTTTATGTATGTAAGTGTATAATAATTTTAGTTGTCTATGTGGAATTCAGATGATAATGTATATCCGTAAATGTGTGTGTGTGATGAAATGTCTGATGAAGCTTTAATAAATGTGAAACATGCTAGATTGATAAATGTTTCCTATATGTTCTTTTTCTTATGTACACTACAGTTCAAAAGTTTGAGGACAACCCTAGTAATTTTTTAAAAATTGTCCCCCAAAAGGCGTTTTTGTAGGCGAGTTATTTGTTAATAAAAATGCTGTTTTGTTTACTTTTTTTTAATAAAAATATTCTATTTTCAAGCTATAAAAATGCATGTTTAAAATCATAAGCTCTGGAATAATCATTTAAAAATGTTATTGTTGAATTATAATGTTTCTTTTTTCATAATAAATATTGTTTCAAAAAACGCCTGATAATTATGCACCAACCAAACAGTTGTTTTGTACTCTAAAAAAGAGAAAATTATTATACGTGTTTAAAAAAAGTGACATGATTTTTTTATTAGAAAGTTTATGACAAAAAGAAAAAAAAGCATTTTATGATCAAATTTTGCTCTTGTCAAAATATCCTCCTTTAGCCTTGATTACTGCAGCACAATTTTTTGGCATCTGTTGCAAAAGTTTCTCAAAGTATTCATTTGATATTTGATTCCATTCTTTTTTCAATGAACACACACACACATATTATATATATTTATATATATATATATATATATATATACACACACAGACACACTGCAGTTCAAAACTTTGGAGCCACTCCCAGAATTAGCATGAGATGAACTATACAAAAAAGTGAAAAAGAAAAAGATCTCTTAAACTCATTGAAAAAAGAATGGAATCAAATATCAAATGAATACTTTGAGAAACTTTTGCAACAAATGCCAAAAAATCGTGCTGCAGTAATCAAGTCTAAAGGAGGATATTTTGACAAATGCAAAATTTAATCATAAAATGTTTTTTAATTTTTAAAAAAAAATCATGTCTCACTTTTTAAAAAAAAATATAATAATTTTATCTTATTTAAAGTGCAAAACAACTACTTTTGGGGCTAATTTAAAATCTTATCTAGGTTCTCCTCAAACTTTTGAATTCTAGTGTATATATGGCTCATGTCTATGCATATATTAGGTTGGTGCAAAAATAATGACGTAATAATGTTGTTTTTTGACGTATTTTTTAACGTCAAAAAACAACATTATTACGTCATTATTTTTGCACCAACCTAATACGTATATCTATGCAGAGGCATGTTTGTGTCTCTTGACATGCTTCACACTTTCACATATACACCCTCCCACAGATGTTTGTTTTTCATTGTTTTTAAACACTAGCACCATTTTCTTAGGGTTTCACTGACCTCTACCCTCATTCTCACTAATAAATCTCATCCCTGAAGGATAATTACACATCCCAAGCAGAGAGAGGGTGGGAAACACCTGTATATCACTCCATCAGTCAAAATTGACAGTTTATCAGTTCACTTACAGAAACTTTTTAGGGAATAAATAAGTAAAAATATTCTTTTTACAAAATTAAATGACTTCAGTAAGGAAAACAAAAGTAACAAATATGTATGGATTCTTGGAAAATCATGTCTCTTTTTTTTTTAACCATGTATAATAATTTTCTCTGATTTAAAGTACAAAACAACTACTTTTGGGTCAATTTAAAAAATTCTCAGAGGTGTCCTCAAACTTTTGAGCTGTAGTGTGTGTGTGTGTATATATATATATATATATATATATATATATATATATATATATATATATATATATTTATTTATTTCACAATTATGATCTCCTGTGGAACAGACAGCCATAAGTTCCAATATTTTCATATTTTTCAGGTTCTATGTTATTCTAATTGTATTACATTATTTGATTGTATCTAAAACTCAAACAGATATTCCCTAGGTCATATATATATATATATATATATAGTTTTAAGGCTTGCTATTTTTATGGATTAAAGTGTACAATGCCAGGAATAAAGCTTATATAAATATAAAAAAAGGACACACACACACACACACACATATATATATATATATATATATATATATATATAAGTTCTTACATAAGGACAAACGTAATCAATACAAAGATGCATATTTGTTTTGATGCTTAAAGGTAAGCATCTCATCAGGTGAGGAACAAAGATACGTATATATATATATATATATATATATATATATATATATATATATATGTATAACTATTGCTCTACTTTTGGTACTGAGCCCTCTCTTAAATTAATGTTATGAACATTTGAATTTATATTCTTTTTATTCTCATTAGATTTGTATATATATATATATATATATATATATATATATATATATGTGTGTGTGTGTATGCACAAATGCAAATTTGTCATATAATGTAGCAGAAATGACAAGACAAATCCTTGGTATGTTGAGAAAGACAGTCATATGAATATAAAAATATTCAATGTACCTTTAAAAATTATAAAATGCATGCAAAATTAAACATTTTTTTTTCTGAAATATAATTAATATAAATTAAATTCTTATCACTACCATAGTTTCACCTTTGGATCATCAAGCAGTAAAAATTAGAAATATAGGAAAATGTAAAAACCTGAACATACTTATATACATACAGTTCATATATAAATATATGAGGCCAAATGGAAGAAAATTTCCTGACATTTATCAGCTATTGATCCACAGATGAAATTGGGATTATGGGGTAAGATTTGGAACTGCTCAGCCATCAAGAGTTTCACAATAAAGCTCGGTTATATTTATATTAATATACATTCACTCATTCAAATTTTCTCAAAAGTCATATCTTCTCAGTTTTATATCCAAAATGCAAACAAAGCAATTCAAAAAGAATTAATGGATTTTATTTCTTAATCTGACATTCTATTTACTTCAAACATCAATCCTAGTGAAAACTGGTATGTATATCTATTAGCAGTGAGGTTTTATGTATTAAAAATGTTGGTTTAAAAAGTAAAACTTGTTAACTCTTTATATAAGAAATATAGTTTTAAGGTGTGCTATATTTATGGGATAAAGTGCTCAATATCAGAGATAGAGTGGATATAAATATAAAAGTGAACATTGAAGTCAATACTCAGAGGCGACAGGCTGTTTCATGCTAGATGCAATTGTTAGGCCGCCTGATTGGGTTGAGCATGAAACAGCTTGTCGCTTGTTCACTTATATATATATATATATATATATATATATATATATATATATATATATATATATATATATATACATACACACACTACAGTTCAACAGTTTGAAGACATCTTCAGAATTAGTATTGCATGAACTTGACAGAAAAGTGAAAAAAGAAAAAAGAGCTATTAGAGTCATTGAAAAACAGAATGGAATCAATTATTAAACAAATACTTTGAGAAACTTCAAACTTGTTTAAAAATATGGTTCCTTCGCTACACAGGAATTACCATGTTTTAAAAACAGAAACAACTTCAAATTTAATTATTTTATTAACTTAAAAGCACTAGTTCTGTTTCATTTTCAATGCTTGAAAATGAAACAGAACTAGTCTTTTAATCTAATTAAATAATTAAATTTTAAGTTTTCAGTTGCAAATATCACCAGGAAGATATGTGTTCAATATAAACATGGCAAGCCTGTCTCTGTCTTTCTTTCATCTTCATCCCTTCCTCCACATTTTATCATTTTCCTCTAGCTTTCTTACTTACTATCTTTTTTTCCATCTTTTTATCTCTTCTTCTCTCTTAATTTTCACAATTATGATCTCCTGCGGAAATGAACACACAGGCATAAGTTCCAATATATACAGAAACAATATTATCATTTTTCAGGTTCTTTGTTAGTCTAATTTTATTACATTATTTGATTGTATTCCTTAGGTTTTATATATATGATAAAAATATAGTTATAAGGCATGCTATATTTATGGGTTAAAGTGTTCAATGACAGGAATAAAGCTTATGTAAATATAAAAAAAGGACACACACGCAATATATATAAGTTGTTACATATGGACAAACATATAATCACTACAAAGATGCATATTTGTTTTAATAAATAAAGGTAAGCATCACATCAGGTGGGAAACAAAGACATTTATTTATATATATATATATATATATATATATATATATATATATATATATATATATATATATAAAACTATTGCTCTACTTATGGTACTGAGCCCTCTTTTAAATTGATGTGAACATTTGAATTTATATTCTTTTTATTCTCATTAGATTTGGATATATATATATATATATATATATATATATATATATATATATATATATATGATATCCCACATTCAGTGTTGGTGTTAACAAAGTAGTGCTCAATTCAATATAACAGAACTATTAAGTATATATTAATAAATATATATTTTTATCCTCACTCGTAGCAAGAGTTTCATGCACAATGCAATCTTCAGGTACAGTGTCTACTCAGTTGTGACACTGTTGAGGATAAAAATGTACATTTATTAATATGAGGCAATAAAGCCACTAAGATGCAACAGGTAACTGAGTGTGAAAGAACATAAGCAAAAAAAGAACATTATTAAGTAGAGAGAACAATAAAAGAACAGGAATTAAAAAGACAAAAAATAACAATTGACACTACATTTTAATTTCTGAAGATCAAACTTAACTGGAAAGCAAGAAGCTGGAAGAGAGTTCCACAAGTGAGAAGTGTGAGAGAAGAAAATATTAGCATAGAACCTGTGGTTACATCTCACCATTTCAACTGAAAAATGATGAAACCTTACTACCAATCTAGTACTGCTCTTAAAGTCATAAAGTTTAGGTACCAAAGAGGGAAGCTGATCAGAACAATTACCATGAAATTATGGTGGTGGGAAAAATGAATGAAGCAGGGATGCCAGGTCAAGAACAGTAACATTGCAGACTATCTTTTAACAAGAATCTCTGAATACATAAGAGGAGCACTAGACCAGAGGTGGCAACAATATTCAAAGTAAGAACGAATGATAGAATTATTAATATGTAAGATAGATTCTGTTGAGAAAAATTTTCTAGCATGACATATTGAACCACTTTTCCTAGCAGCAGACCTAGCAAGTGATTCATGATAATTTTTCCACTCCAGAAAATCTTAAATCATGAAGGCACAATGAGTCACTCTCCTGGGGTGTATCTATATACAAACAACATATTAAGTCATGGTTACTTATATATCTTTTAGGCATGTCTGATTAAATAAATTACAGGCATTATATCTGTTAATTTTTAACAAAATCCGTTCATACTCATGAATAACCTTCTGTGTATTGATGTTTAAAGGATAAGAGAAATGTGCTATAGCTGTTTAAATTTCTTTTATTTTCATTTTCCAAGTACTTTTGATCTTCTTCCAAGATCATCTTCAGGAGTGCAAGTAGTACAAAACTATATGTTGTTCATTAATGAACAACATAAAATAGAATCTGCTGCCTAAATACACAAATTTTATATATATATATATATATATATATATATATATATTGAAAATAATGCTGTAGTATCAAATGTAATTATTGTGGCTTATTGGGGCCAGAATAAATATACAGGAGTGGATTTGAGTTAACAAATATATTAATATATAATAATGATAATAATAATAATAAACAAGCAAGAATGTTAAGTCCAAACTATCGGTTAGGAAAAAACTACTTCTGACAAAAACTACTTCTGACAAAACCTGCTTTTATTTGTAACTTGGAAGGTCCATCTGTGTATGGGTAATTTACCATTAACAGTAATATATGGTGTTATATAATGGTTAGAATAATAACCTGGAATTCATTAGGTTATCTTGCTGGAATTTTGTTCTTCATAATCTCTTAAAAAAGAGGTGCAAGAACTTGTCCATTTACATTCATGTATCACATGAGACGTAGCTCTGGGTGATATGTTACAATGAGCTGGAAAGACTCCCTTTAAGCTCTCTTCTCTGTCAATCATTGTAGAATACCTTTATTTGGTTATTTGGGAGTGGGATAGTCTTCAAGGGGAGTTAGATTCATGCCTTCCCCAAAATCTTTGGTGCGAATGGAAATCAAATAAATTTAGATGGAGTTTGAATTTGGCTCACAAGTACTGTTTTTAATGGGATGATCACCATCTGCTGTTTCAAGTGAATCCAAAGTTTCATGAATAGGGTCGTATGATAGCAACAGCTGAGCCTCAGGTAATGAACCATTAACAAGGCAATTTAGTTTTTGAAATCCCATATCTCTCTAAAAGATAGATGAACATGGATCTTCACAGCTTCATTTAATATATCCCCACTGCCATGACTTCTTAGGAAAGAGAGTAGACAGGTTTCCTGTTGCCATTTCCATGGTTTGGAATTGACAGTTTTCATTTTCTTAGACTAGCAGACAAACTAAGTGAGAGCCAAATCTACTTTGTTACTTAAGCAGTTGGGAGAAGAAGAAATGGATTTAAGTAACAGATTAAGTCAAAATTTGAACTTAGCTTACCAATTCCAATTTTTTCACTGATAAACATTACACTACCTGTATAATTTAAATGCAATGTAAACATTATCTTTTGATACCATAACATCTGTACTTTTATAGTTCTGTCTCCTTAATAGTGTTTTTATTTATCATATTCTTAACACATTCAGTAACCCCAATAAGATTTAAGGGCTTTATTACTTTGCTTAGGGTGATAAGAAAAAAGCCAAAAATCAAAACAGTATTTGGATTTGACAGGATTCCTTCTTTTTTTTGACTGAAAACTGATTTAAGAAATAAACTTCCAAATCTCAAAGGTTCTTAACAATAAATTATGGCAAATATATTTAAGTAAAGAAACATATTTATTTTCCTAAATATATTTGCATGATTTTATTTTGACTTTACTAAATATTTTTATATTTGAAAATTAGTTTGATTTATTTATATGGCTAGATTTTATAATTATTACAAAGCAGATTGTGTATATGTTCTATCGAAGTAGTTGATATTTAATAAAAGTTATTCAATATGGTGTTTTGTTTATTTTATCAATTTAATAATTACAGAATGAATTATATAAAGTTTGTATATATATATATATGTGTGTATGTATGTATGTATGTATAATTATATATTAATAATAAAAAACATTTTTTCATACTGCTAGCAGAAACCTGAGATTCATGCACAATGCAATCTTCAGGTGCTGATTAAAGACTATAATAAAGTTTATTTATTTTATTTATTTATGGGATTTGTTTAAAAAATGTAAAATAAATAAAAATAAGTGTAAAAAAATTATATAAATATTAAATACACATATAAACATATTACAAAAACACACATCTGCACAACTGATATATCTCCAACTACAAAAATATAATTATAATTTAAATACAAATATATACAAGTTATAAGGTATAGACATATAAATAGACATTATATAACATAAACGTCTACACAGTAGTAAACTCAAAGTGGCGACAGTCTGTTTCAGGCTTCAACACAATCATCAGGCCATTATATATAGATGGTCTGAAGATATGTGTGTGTATATATATGTATGTATGTGCATTTATATATGTATTATGTGTATATACATGAAATATACATCTATAAATATTTATGCATATGTAAGCATATATATATAAATGCATGTATATATGTATATACTTCTTAAAATACATTTCTAAAATGCAATGGTAGAGGTCATCAGTGATGCTACCCTAGCTTCATTATGGATTTCGGGTATTGCAATATCAGATCCGTTCTGGCAAAATTATATTAAATCCAAATTAATTTGACAAATAGAAAGATTAGTCATATATAGTGCAACTTACAATCTAAGAAAAAACATTGTCAAATTCCAAGTCTAAATGAATTGTTAGGTAAACGGTAGACTCTGTTTACAATTTACAGTTAACTCAGATCTTTGGTTTAATAAAGCATTCCTAGCAAAGAACCTAGTAATTTTCAATTTTTCATATAAAGACAGAAAACAGGGTTCACGGAAGGATTTACATGTCCTTGCCATTTTTAAAACTTTCCATTTCACCTTATGAGTTTTATTATCATCTTTCAAACTCCAAAAATATTTGGAAAGTGATGTATTATTTCTATAAGTATTCTTAGTAAAGGACAATATATATTGATAACACCTAGTCTTGAAAGAATTCTTAGTACTACCAATATAGAATTTTTCAACCGTCGGATGATTCTCTATTGTAGAGATAGTACAAAGATAAAATTAATGATTAAGTATATTTTCCTTGGAGCTTGTATTATGCTTCAGATTATTAAATTGGTTTAAAATTTTATCATTATGTAACTTTATGATCTTCAAGATTATTGGTGCAGCTAATTATGATCTTATCAAGTAATAATCTCGAGAAGATCATAAGGTTACACAATAAAATTTTAAACCACTTTAATAAATCTGAATCATAATACAGATTCCAGGGAAAATATCGTTAATCATACTGGCCAGTGTAATTGTAGGAATTCTGACTAGTGCCCATTGCCAAACAAATGTGTAACTAAATCTCTTGTTTATCTTTGTATTATCTCTACAATTGAAAAATTCTATATTGGTAGTAGTAAGAATTCTTACAATACTAGGTGGTATCAACAAGTAATTCATGTCTGACATTTTCCTATAAATTTTACCTTCTTTTCAGAGCTTATCAGTACTTTTTGCAAATTTGTCAATTCTTGACCTCTTGCCATAAATAAATCGGATTTATTTCTATTAAATCAATTTTTTCTATTTTCTATACTTATATATTTATTATGCATCTGTGTACAGTTAGCTATATGAAAAGTATGCTTATTCATTCGTTGGGAATATCAAATTAAAAATTTGTATGTGTACGAATATTTGTTTCCCCCACTATATATATATATATATATATGTGTGTGTGTGTGTGTATACATTTATTATTATATATATTGTGGGGTTAACTCCACCTACTTTCCTGAAACCGCTACTTGGGGATGGTCTCTGGCACTATAAGTACTCCGTGATAATTTTTTTTTCAGTCTTTTCTTACTTTTTCCGCTTATACGTCAACATGTAAATCCCTCGCGAGAAAACGCATTTGCCATTGGGAAATGCATGAACAAACCACACACACAGACAACACACGTTCGTACTCACTTCACATCCTTTGTACCAAAAAGGTTTTCACATTCTTACACTCATCATTGTCTTTTTCACTTGTATACCTTTCTTGTTAATACATTATCACTTGTTTGTGCATGTATTGGTTCTTGTTACTTTGCATTTATTCACGTGGACTCACAAACTGAGTCCACCATTTTTGTTGTTGGTATTCCAGGAGACACTTTTTTCCCCCAAAAGAAACACAAGGCGTTACTAACTGCCTGCGACATTATATAGAGTGCAATATATAAATTGTCGTACAAATTATGCAAAAATGAAAATAACACTGTCATCTCATTTTAACTGATATATATATTACTAAAATTACACAAAAAAAAACTTAAAATAATAAAGAGTAAATTTATTCAATAAAATCGCCATTTGGCTTTAAAACCACGGCCTCGAGATAACTTCGGAATCTCCTGCATCTCTTATCCTTAAGTTGGGGAGTGCTGTCATAATTCTTACCTTCAGTTACAAAGATTTTTGTTTGACTCATAATAATCAAGGCGGTTGCAGTGTAGGGAGTTATCTAAATGTAAGGATTGATATGCTCGCAGAAATTGTCTAACAGCCATGACTGGGTTCTCCTGCTTGTGTGACACGGTGCAGAAACCTGTTGCCAGACATAGGGTCTTCTAGCAGCCGCCCTCTTGACCCATGGCAACACTACCTCCTCAGTAAACTTGATGTACAGCTCTGTGTTGAGTCTTAGGCCCTGTGGAAAGATCAACGGTGGCATAATGTCACCATCACTAGACCATTAGACTTTCTGAATTCTCCGTACTGTCCTCAGATTAAGCACCCTGAAATTTTCGTATTGGAGCTTCCTGTGCGAATGCCAAGCAGTACATCATGCTGTTTGGCGGAATAAAATGTGTCATGGTGCTCTTTTTCTCATAGACGGTGCCCAACTGAGCCTAGTGTGCAGTCTAAAAAAAAAAAAAACCCAAAAAACAAACAACTGGCATGCACGAAATTACCCATCACACTTTGCATTTATGACCTTTGTTGTGAGCGATCTTAGTACTGATTCCTAGATTCGAACATTTTGTTTATAGATTATTTACAATGCATTTCTTAGCATTCAAAATTCTTAAGATTTCATATCTAATACATAATAGCCCACTACGGTAACCTCGATGTGGGGTAATGCTTAGCAAGTTTGTCTGGCTAGAACTGGTTACAACTGAGTAGTGAGTTCGATTCTCACTGGGTGTCTCATATTTTTGGCCTTGTAACACATCTGACCTACGCTTAGAAAATCCCCATAATAGCCCACTACTTTTTTTGAACATAGACATTTTCCATTTCATCTCATTTTAGAAAGAACTTCTCTACTAAAAAAGCCATAATATTTCATATGCATCATAATAATGTTTATGCCTATTCCATGACAACGTATATGGTCTTGTTCATAGGGCACCTTGGGACGGTGTAAAGGTTAACAAGCTTGTCTTTCTAGAACAATTACGACTGAGTAGTGTGTTCGATCCTCACTGTGTGCCCCAAACTTTCGGCCTTGTGCCACATCTAAGCTACACTTGGAAAATCAATTATATGGTCTTGTTCATAAACATTGTTTTTGCTCGAAACCTAACAGAAATGTATGCAAATGGGTGCAAAAGTAGGTATATAGTAAGTTCATCCGCACAACAATTGACTTCTTTTTCTGGGAATGCGTAAATGATATATATTATTTTTTCTTTCTGTATACCTACTTTTGCACATGTATATAAACCGTATATCTACCATAGTATCAGAGCCACGTACGGGTTTGAGTTCAGAGTTGTTCTTCTCGTAGACTGATTGCCGACTATGGCTAGAGATCCCTATTATTTAACCCATAGCTGGTTGCAGAAGAAACGTTTTCCTATGGAGAATAGAACGTAATGAACTCGACTGGAATTCAAACTCAGCTCATCGATTTCTCATTTTGAGCTATTATCCATTACACATTATTATGTCCCAGAATTTTCAACTGTTTCTTTTTGATTCTAACCAAAATTGTCTTTTTCATTTTATTGATAGATTCAATTTTGCTAAAAGACATATCTGGTCTAAATTACAAAATTTACTTTATTGTCGCCTGGATTTTAGTTCTGCTCTTAAATTTGATTCACTTTTACTTACTTTAGAAAACGATTCCTGTTTTGGGCTTTTTGATTGATGACAAAAATCAATGGGCAGTAAAATGTAGTGACAAAATGTATTGCCAAACTTTACCTGTTCAAATTCAACAGGTACTAACATAACTTTGTGATTATTGTCTTTGTTTTCCGCCAACTGCTAGAATTTGCCGTGCTACGATGTAATCATTCCAGTGAATGAAAGTTTTGTTGTATCTGTTCAAGAAATCCTAATATCGTCTTTCGATTCTTGCTGTCTTTTTTTTTTTTTTTTTTTTTTTTTTTTTACAATCTTATTTTTTGACGACTTGTGGACTTTATAAAGACAATATATTCTCACATAATCTAGATTGAGTGCAAAATTTTATTAGGTCTTTTAAAACAGGACATTACAATAGTATATATTGTCGTCGTCGTCTTTATCTCGTATAGAAGAATTTAATTTCTTCTTTGCTTACCGTTTCCTTTATGATGATGGCGTTGATGATTAAATTCACCGCCAGCATGCAGGCTCAGGACTAGAAACTTCCAGTTTCACAAAAATCTACTTTCGTCATCCATTCCCTATTGCAGATGGCAAAAGTTGGTTGAAAGTGTAAATGCTGGTTGTGTTGAAAAGATTAATGTGGCTGCATGTTGAAGAGCATTTATACATTTTTGAATCAAGGAAAAACAATGGAAAACCGATTTTTGTTTCAACGATAAAATATATATTAAAATCAACAAATACAAAGCAATTTTTGTAATGTGTGAATATTAAGGAGAAAAAAGTAGTTTCCTTTTATCTGTTCGCTTGAGTAAGATAAAATATAATTAACGAAGTTTCCTGAATAGAATGTTCAAAGTTCTATATTGAAATAGAATGTTGTATTCAGAAAAGTATACAGTTAATTCAGTTGTGTGTTATTTGTATAACTAACAGCGTTGTGTATAGCTTGGCTTTTTCACAGAGAACTGATGGTAAATGTAATTCAAGTTCTGTGTTTGTGTGTGCGCAGTGAGTAGAATGAATAGTCTGTGTAGACGCGTGTGAGTTGCTGAGTTCTACTGTATTTTTTGGAACGAAACCTCGCTTTTATTACTACCGGTAGGCTCTGGGAACAAAGGCGGGAGAAATTTTGAAAGAACACAAAAAATATCTGATTGGATGAAAAATTAACCAATCAGTGATTTTATAACAAAAGCATGCTTGTGAATTAACGGTAGGAAATATTCAGTGTGATGACTGCGATCAGTAAATTGTCCTGTGATAATTAGTGTTTAGTATTTAACCAATCACAGTTGAGAAAAATGTAGGCGTGGCAAACGTAGTAGTAGTCACTACAAATGAAAATCAGAGTTGATGAAAGTGTCGATGGCGTGAATTTGTTTAAGGTGGACCTCAACTTGTAAGGAAGTGACTTTATGACCTTCCTCAGCGGTACATATGGAATGAGACATGGAGAATCTAGTTACAAAACTGCAACGGACTTACACTGACTGTTATAATTCCAAGTGGCGCATGCGCAGCCCTCTTCATCTGCTGGTTCAACCGTTGAAATCTGAAATGTAATCTTCGGTTATATAGGCTATTAGATTTGATGTTGTCGGAGTTAGCTCCTCCTTAACCCTTCACCAGGGGTCTCTCGCCCCAGGCTATAAATACTGGCTGACCCTTCGCCTCTTCCTCAGGCTTCGGCCTTATACCAACTCGCAGATGTGAACGCTCGCAGATACAGCGTTTCCCAAATGCTGGGAACACGCTAAGAACAATACACGTACGTATGAACACTCACCACAACACACACACAATATTCACCACACGCACTCTGTCCATGTAACTTGTAACATTTCTTGTTATTAATACATATATTTGTTTACATATATTTATCGGTCTTGTCTTTGTTTTTTCTTGTCTTCTTTGGACTTAATTAAAGTCCAATTTCTCATGTAATTGGACCGGCTAGCAGGAAATTCTCCCCACATGTGTTCATCTACAATACATACTCATCACCCCAACGGTCATCTACAATGTAACAACATTGCGTGTTTTACGTTTAAATGCTTCCTTAGCAGAAGTGCAAAAGCGTTTGATGACTATTTGAACTACCGTGTAGGCTTCATTTATTTGGGAAGGATATTAGAATAATCTACAACATGTACTAGAAAAAAAATCACCCGCCTGCATATGGATAGCAAATGAATACCGTAAATAAACAAAAATATGTAGGTAAAGTGCCAAAAGTTCATAGCAATCAGAATCTTCGGAAGTAAACAAACAGAACCAAAGGTATAAACAAATATATATTTATTTCACTTCGATTGGAGCGAGTCCTTTGTAATTCGTGCTAGAGAAAGTTCGTTAAACTGGGTATGTGATAGGTTAGAATTTGGTAGTCGTCGTCGTCATCTTTTTTGGTTGCTGTTGAGAGTGTGATTACTTTAAAAATTTGTTACAGGCGTCAATCTGCCGTTTTCTCGCCCCTCAGAAGGGCTGAAAAAATGTCTTAAACAGATGACCTCTTAGTTTCTTCCCGCTTTTTTTTTTTGGTGGTCCCTTCTCTGTTTGCCGGTTACTTGTTTATATCCCTTAAGGGCTCCAGATAACTGGCGCGAAGCTTGGTTTCGGCTAACATCAAAAGTCTTTTTTTTTTTTGTTGGCCAAAATTCTTTTATTTTCCAACGTTCTTTCTTCTTCATTTTTTTTATAACGGAAATTACGAGTGGAAACTAACTTAATTTGATAGATTTCTAGTCACACTGACTAGAAATTGAGGCCAGCAAACGTACGGTCTTTCGCATCCGTGTTCAGTCTTTTCCTCTTCCTCCTCTTTTTATTTGAGAGTTGCCTTCTCATTATGTGTATGTGTGTGTGAGAGAGAGAGGGAGAGAGAGAGAGGGAAGCAAATGCTTTATTTTAATTTAATTTTTGCTTTATATACTTTATTTTCATATTTTTTCTTTTTTATCTGGGCTCGCCACAAATATACATGACTAGGATGCGTCTTCTCACCGGACTTCTTCAACATTTACAGTGAGGCAATTCTAAGAGAATTAGAAATCTTACCAGAATTTAACATTGGGGGGGGGCATAATCGTAACAATATAATATATGCAGAGGACATAAGATTAAGCGCAGACACAAAAACCAAACTACAGTCACTCCTACAGAAGGTAGTAAAGGAAAGCGAGAAGAAAGGACTAACCATCAATTGTAAGAAAACAGAATATATGGTTATCAGAAATAAAAAAAACAAAACCTAAGATGCGAACTACAAATTGGAGACAACAGAATTCAGCAAGTACAAAAATGTAAACATCTTGGATAGTTTTTAAAGGAGGATGGGTAATGTGATACTGAAAATCCATTGGAATAGGGAAAGATGCATTACAAAATTAAGCAAAGTATTAAGAAACGCAGGACTGTGTGAAAGTCTAATTTATGGGTGGCAATTCGGCTCTGGTTATGTTACAATGACCGCAGCATCAGAGAATGGATAAAATTAATTCATCGATTGTGATTTATTAGGTTGGTGCAAAAATAATATCGTTTTATGACGTAATTTTTAACGTCAAAAAACGATATTATTTTTGCACCAACCTAATAGCTTGGTTTTTCCATCTCGTTATATACATATCTAGAGATCCACTTCGAAAACATTGCTTTGCTTCTCATTGGCTCACAATTACTGTCCTTACATCCTGGTTGAGAGTAACTCTTGCTTTTGAATCGCTCGCTAGACAAAGGTGTTGGTATCCTGGAATGGACGGTTTCTGATTGGTTTGTCTAAATATTAGTTCCTGGACTAGCGATTTTGAATATACATCTATTTTTACATAAAATATGTGCAACCTTGTTATTATTTGTTTATTTTTCTATCAGTACAATCTAGATAACTAAAATTTTGTTGATACAATTTTCTGTTCAAAAACAACATGCATCACATAACAAGTAAGCATTTTTATACTTTTATATTATTATTAGTTTGGTGCAAAAATAATATCGTTTTTTGACGTATTTTTTTAACGTCAAAAAACGAAATTATTTTTGCACCAACCTAATTTACAATAACCAATGAAAAAATAAATATAATCAAACCCAGAATAAACGAGGACGCTGAATGGATAGATTGGACCCCGAACTACCGTCAGTCGCTATGAATGGACGTCCCCTCGAGGAGGCACTGTGCCTTGAGAGAATATTAGGCCTCAAACTTACACCTGACATCAAGCGGAACTCCTACATACGATCCATTGCTAAAGATGCAGGTAAAATGATCGGCTTTTTGTATGATTCCTGTAAGTACCCGACTCCTCTACCTTCATAAGAGCCAGATGAAATTAAAAATGGAGAAATCTCATATTTCGACGGGAGCTGCCCAATCCTCACTTTCCAATATTGACAGAGTTCAAAAGCGTCTCCGAGTCCTTTCGGGGCGGGAGGCAAATTATTTTCCACTCTTCAGCCTCTCTCTCTCTCTCACAGGAGGAATGTAGCGAACCTCTCACTGCTCTATCGCTACTTCATTGGAAATTGTTCGGACGAACTACATTCCTTGGTTCTGTCAGGTCTAACCCACCATGCCACTAACATCGTAGCAAAACGCCATATTCCATCGGTGAGAAATAAATTCGACTCAAGCAGCTTGTTCCCAGAGAACCAGTGCTCTGGGTAACCGACTCTTAAGAGGATGTTTCCCCTACCAATACAATTTTAATCTGTTCAAGTCTACAGTTAACCGTTTTCTTCTCATCCTATCCGTATAAACTACCCCTTAACTTAAGCCTCTACCTCAAGTGCAACCACGGGCCTTGTACAGGATGAACTTTAGTGTAAAAATAAGGAAGAACCAACCACTGACTCTAAGGGTCATACGACACTGGCTATAAGCACCAAATTCAAAGACACGATCTCTTTTTTTCTTCCCCGATGTTAGTCAAGGAGTACGACGCAATACTTCTTTCACTGCAAGGCAAGACGGTGGCACCAGGTCACAGATGAACGGAGATCAACCTTAAGAAAAATTAGTATCTAAAGAATCTAGCCATCGACCGAAAAAGTAACTGGTCAACAAGTACTGTTGCAAGATCTGCGGAAGTCTTTTCTCCTAAGCTATGAAGTCATGGGTATAACGGTTGACTACATCCAGCAGATTGGAGTTTTTGGAGAGCAGGGAACCACCTCTTAATTGCTGATGTTCCCAGGTCCATCCTAACCCGGTTTGTTTCATCTGTTACGGCTCAGTTTGGTTTGAAGTTAGGTCAAAATTAGTAGTTTATGTTCGGATTTATAATCATTTATTTCTATGGGAATAGGTATATACTGTTCATTTATATTTGAATTTGTATTCACTTGATTCTAGAACGGGTCATCATTGGTTGTTTATATATGAGTTTATACGCATCTACTTGGTTCGAAAATTGGTCATTTATATCCGAATATATGGGCATTTAATTGGTCCGAGGATAGGTAATTATTGATAGTATTCCAAATATAAATAAAGCATTTACTTGGTTAGGAAATTAATGAGTAAATCAGTGAGACAGAAAATTGTGTATTGTCTTCGTCAGAAAGGAACGTCGCCAGACAATGGTTTTATTGACAGAATAAATACGAAATACAAGAGGATTAAATCGCAATTGTCACCGTTTACATCAAAACGTTAAAGCTGCAGTGACGCTCAACATTAAAGATTTAAAACTTGACGTCTATTATTTTTATTATTTTTCGGATGACGTTGATTTCAGTACGAAATCCACATCAAAACAAAATTTCCCGTCTAGTCATACAGAAACATGACCAAATAGTTTACCATATATATATATATATATATATATATAAGGTTGGTGCAAAAATAATGACGTAATAATGTCGTTTTTGACGTTAAAAATACGTAAAACAAACAAAAAAAAAACGACATTTTTCCACCAACCTTATATATATATATATATATATATATATATATATATATATATATAAAATCCGTGGTTAAGTAATCCAAGTGAATTCGATTAATCTAAAATATTAAAACTGACCCACAAAAAGAGCTCAATATATTTATTATAGAACACAGATACCCTGGAACTTGTCAATATATATATATATATATATATATATATATATATAAATAAAAAGACAAGAAGAAAAACTATCCTTAGTCGACGTGTTTCGTTCTC
Organism: Acanthosepion lycidas; assembly: GCA_963932145.1. Classification (NCBI taxonomy): domain Eukaryota; kingdom Metazoa; phylum Mollusca; class Cephalopoda; order Sepiida; family Sepiidae; genus Acanthosepion; species Acanthosepion lycidas. The sequence goes on along the minus strand of OZ010587.1, from coordinate 58,839,817 downwards.
TGAGGGACTTTATGAAGGCAATGTAGGATTTATTTTGTTTCACAGATTTATACAAAAGCGAAGATCTCATTGGTTTATCAAGATTTTTACATTTGAGAACGTTCATGCTCTCTTTTGTGTTCATAGATACTTTATTTAAAAATTTCAGCATGTTCCCCAATGAATTGTGGACACAAAAGGGACCTTATACATAACAATTTATCAAATGCACTCATCATGCACAGAAATAAATTCGACTACGGTTTTGATCTAATAAATGACACTCATCAAAAGAGAAAATAATTTACTCAGAAGGAAAATTCTTGAGTGTGTCACCATCGAATCTTATAAAAATAAATCTACGCCCCGTTTTTTTCCCCCCAATCTCATATTTCCTGAAAGAATTACTACTTTCAGAAGCCAACATACACAACCACAAATATGTAGAAAAATCAAAAGAAAATGTTTAAATCCAGCACTTTATGTTTTTGAAGATGTAAAGCACATACGCTCATCTCATACTATAAAAATCTAATCACAATCTAAACAATACTCATAAAAAAAAATCTTGAATATGACTCGCTTACAATTTGCCAGACTTTGAATTATGACACCGTCTCGTTCACATATTTTGATTGGCCTTTCAACCACCTGATGAGCATCCATGAACGCTCTCAAATTTAAAAGCCTTGATAAACCAATGACATCCTCGCTTTTGTACGTGAAACAAAATTCTACATTGCTTTGATAAAGTACCTCAGAAGACGAAACACGTCGGCTAAGAATAGTTTTTCCTTTTATATCTTTTAATTAATTTTGTAGATAAAGATACACTCTTTGAAAATAATTTATATGTTTATATATTTATACACACACAGCGTGCGATGGATAAATTGTCGTCTAAGTTACGCAAAAATGAAAACAACACTGACATCTCATTTTAACAGATATATTTAATAAAATTACGCAAAAATATCTTGAAATAGTAAAGAATAAATTTATTCAATAAAATCGCCATTGGCTTCAACCACGACCTCCAGACGACTTCGGAATCGCCTGCTTGGTGTTACAAAAAATTTTGTTGGTCTCTTGCTCAACTACGCCCCCACACATACTAATCTAAGGGACGCAATGTGGGGAGTTAGTTTTCCAGATGTAAGGGGTGACGTAGTCGCAGAAATTGTCTGACAGCCATGACTGCGTTCTGTTACTTGTGTGGCATGGTGCAGAGTCCTGTTGCCAGCAGACATAGGGTCTTCCAGCATCCACCCTCTTGACCCAGGGTAGCACTACCTCCTCAAGGCACTTGATGTAGTTCTCCGTGTTGAGCCCGTGACCCTCACTAACAAATTCGGGAGTTCGTTTTTTATTAGAACGATCGAAGTGAGTTTTCCGAGCTGCCGTACCTTCGTAATCCCCATTAGACTCATCCAACCCATTCCGAATCCTCTGCATTTTCCTCAGATCGACAACTAAACACACCGAAATGTTCGTATTGGAGTTTCTGGTGCAAATACCAAGCAGTACAGCATGCCGTTTCCAAATTTCTGGGGGAGGGAATTGCGTCGCCGGTGCTCTTTTTCTCACAGACCTTACAGTGCAGTCGACAAAATCAAAAACAAATAACGCACATGCGCGAAATTAAAATATAAAATAGCGGCAATCACACCCTGTATATATATATATATATATATATATATTACTCAGCATTTATGCATTCAAACTTGTCTCATTGAATAATATAGACATATTATATATTTATTTTTATACTGATCCTTTAGAGTTGTCGAATCAGTTCCTTGATGTTAAGATGAAATTCATCAAGGAAGGTGCCATAGTTTTTTCTAAACCACATACTTTCGATGTTTTCCAAGATCATCTTCAAGGATAAATTACATAGACAATCTTAATAAAACTGCGATAAAATTTGTATATCGTTGTGATTCTGAGTTTTTAAAAACCACGCGAACACGCTCTGTTGTAGTTATTTGAAATTTATCCGTTGTAATTATGGATTTTTTTTATAAAACAATCATTTTTGGTAAAAATGTAAAATGGCATTAAATGTTTGTTATATGCACTTTAATATGTTGTTGCTATATTTGTAATAAATTTTGTTTTGTGTTTGTTGGTTGATTTTGATATAGAGGACTTCGAATATTTGAGGTTTTTGTTTATTATTTTCTTGTATTGTGAAGGTGGAAAAGAATGTGTCTTTGGATGTTGTGCAATAGAACTGGTTTATGACAAAGGAAGTGTAAGACGTCTTGATAATTTTGTGGTCGTCAAGCCAACATATTCATGTAATGGAATAACCTGTCACTCCCATGAATGACTACACTATAGGTAGTAACTATCTATAAGTGAACGGACTACAGAGACTAGCTGCGACCTGTTCCAGCTAAACAGTCGAACTCTTTGCCTTTGGGCAGAGAGGAACCCGGACATGGCTCCGCCGAAGGGCAGAGTCTCGTTCGGGGAGGTAGACTGCCCCTGAACCGGTTTATACGGGTTCGAAAAGGGAATATTTTTAGCTGAGCCTATTTTTGGTTAATCCGGCCTTGTGCCACATGCAACCTTCATGGGGGGGTTAGCTAAATATACTAGCTGGGATCTGCTGAGTACGACTCGGACTTATGCGAAGACTAGCGACTTTTCAATAGTAGCACTCACTACTGGATTGACTTGCGATGATCTTGTGCATAACTTACCTTTAATCTTATTGCACTGGTTTTGTACAATAAACCGTTACTTATTTTATCCACCTTGTTTTTCAAGTATATATTCCTATTAGCACGGAATATATTAGGTTTGTGCAAAAATAATGTCGTTTTTTGACGTTAAAAAATACGCCAAAAAACGATATTATTTTTGTACCAACCTAATAACACATATCTACTTACTTTTTTTGTCATAGATACAATCTCCAAAAGGAAATTTAAACTGATATACAATGTTAGTATTTTCCAAAACGTTAGTTGACGGAGAAGAGTCTTTGCGTATGATTAAGTTGATTGTGTTAATTAGTTTTATTTCTTACTGGGATCAGTGGGAAATATGTTAGTACTTATGAAATGTTTTAGGACTTTTTCATCTTGTTTATTTGATTACGGTCACAATATATCTACATTATTCAATGATATATATATAATTAAATAGCCATGGAAATGTGCCAAAACCAACGCTAGCAATATCATGACTGACACTACCCCCCCCCAAAAAAAAATGAAAAAAAAAGAAGAAAGAAACAGACATTAACGTCAACACAGTTTTGCAGTGTCCTCATTGTCTATAGAGTTAAGAAACCCGAAAGGGGAAACTAAACCAAGACAAAAGCGTAACGATAACAACGACAACCAGGAATGCGTTCAGAAACACCAATGACCAATGAAAAGCCGTATCAGGTCCGCAGAATAATTCTCATCCAGACAAAAACGTTCGTCCGAAAGTATTCCATATTTAGCCGTTTGTTAAGATTTTGTGAAGCGGTTTAGGCTGAGAACCTTTAAGTAATATACAACAACATACAACGCTTACATATATAATTTATTTTTAATTTTTAACTGAATGTACCTGAAGTTATAGGAATGTTTTATTTTCCAAACAAGGTTATCACATAGTGGCCGTGTTCAAAATCAATGCTCGCGAGTGTTAGTTTTTTTTCATTTTTATTAATAATAATAAAAATGAAAAAACGAAACTTGTATGAAAGAGATTGCTGCCTAAATACGCAATTATATATATATATATATATATATATATATATATATATATATATATATATTTTATCTTGAAAGTCTTCTTTTTGTAAACAGAAGGACTTTATATTAGGCTTCCAACTAATTACCATTTAATTTTTTTTCCCCACCAATAAACTTTGTCCATTGTTCTTTTTTTTTTTTTATTATTATATAATTTACTCTATTTACCTCGATTAAGCTGTTGAGAGGGGTACGAAACCGGTTAGCTCACCAGTTTTTTATTTTTACTTTTTATTATCATGAGTGGTAATAATAAAACTAATTTTTGTCTTTTCATGGCAGTGATAAAATTTTGTACCACCAAATATATATATGTTATAATTATTTAAAAAAAAATCATGATTCCTTCGCTACATAAGAGTTCTCATGTTTCAAAAACAGGAGCCAAAAGCTTCAATACAATTATTAAAATTAAATTGCAGTCAAGCTCTCTATTTCATCCTCAAGCGAAATTTCTGGAACAGTTATTTGTACTAATGTACAAAATGTTGCACAAGGCCAAAAAAGGGGGTTGGGGAAGGACGGTCTTGTTCTGTCTTAATTCTAAACTTAGCTAGTCACAGACACGGACCCAAACATACTAACAATATTCCTATCACCAAAAGAACACAATCACTCCTACCTTTCTTACTGCGTCCACCATAATACCTCAAATTCTCTATGAAATCCTAACAAGTCCCCATATGTACATTTCAAAGTCTGTGGGAGGGGGAAACAACAATTAAAAAAAACAAAACAATGATTATTTACAATATGAATTAATACTATTTACATAAAACGAAACAGAGTTAGCAAAAAAAAAAAAAAAAAAAAAAAAAAAAAAAAAACACACACAAAAAAAAAAACAACACAATCTCTAAATGTGGCAGAAACATCAGTTAACAGGACGAAATAATTGAGGGATTATAACATTATGAAAAACAAACACGCCCACAATCACGACCACAAACACGCACTCATTTAGACACAATAACAAATACGAAAACACACACACGAAACGAAAGTCATCCCGCAACAACCAGAGAACTGACATCACTGACCACCTAACGAGGGAGGGGATGGGGAATTAAACAAAAGAAAAATAGGGACAGAAATAAAAGGGACCAATGAGCATGCATACCCTAGCTAAGTTAACCAGAAAAGGGGAACTAAAGATTTAAACAAAAAATCCTAAACTAGCCTAATATCGGGGCGGGTTGCCTCTGTTCAACCCTAGTAGGACAAAATCCTGTACCTAACCGACATCCAAGTGCCACTCCAGGTCAGCCCTTTCACTCTACACAGTCGCGCAAGATTTACCCACCTTTTGTCGAATTCTGATGAAGAGAGTCGCCGCCTTTCCGTCCTAATCTTGACTTTAAGCAGATGCCTAAAGTACAAGATCAGTTGGGAAGAGGTGAACTTTTCACCTCCATAGAATCCCTTCTGACGTGTCGACCAAATCACGACTCTCATAACGCCTAGCAAGCAGTGGAAGTTCAGCCTTCGTCAACGACGGTGCCACATTGCTACAAACAGAAGAGGCCTGAAGGACAAAGAACTTTCCGTGCAACATGTGAACCATGAGGCCTTCAACAAACTGACACAACGGAGCTACCAACCTGCAATGAAAGAAGACGTGACCTAGGGTCTCGAGTTTGGAGATTTCTCCAAGCCCGCTGCGCAAAGGTTTTTGGCAACCCAGAGGGACCCACACATCACCAGCCAGGTGAGGGATGCCTCATCGTTATTGAGACATTTCAACCCGGGAGCCCTCCTGCTTCGTAAGACCGAGGTCGTCAATCAGATCATCATGAACGCCCCCCCCACTAACTAACACTTGATATAATGCCCTACGAGACAACGCCTGGACTTTGGAGAGGCCATCCGATGCCCGTAAGAGGCGTTTCAGAGCAAGACGACATTCACGGTAGAGGGAGCACTCGGCTCGGGGTAAACGGCGGGCCTCCTCCTCGCACGAGTGCACACTTCAAGGATGGGAAATTTCTACGGGTGTCTTCCTTCCAGAAGGCGCCCTCCTCATCCGGTTCGCGAGACAAACGATCTAGGAACCCGATGCGAAGCATATAGAGACGGATCTCAATGCTAGGCATACCTAGACCGCCTTCAGATGGATGAAGGCAACAGATCTCCCGAGAGACTCTGGCAGCCTTGCCTCCCCACAAGAAGAACAAGAGCTTCACTAACGCCAGCAAAGTGTCAGACGGAAGTGGAAGATACCTCCGCCCTCCCCTTTAAGGAAAGATTCCTCTGAGACCACAAATTAATTGCGATCTCGGTCTTCCCTTGTACCTCCGAACAATTCATTCCCAACTGGATATCTGGACCGAACCAGAAGCCGAGTATCTTGACCTGCCCATCCGTCCAGTGGAAAGGTCCGGGAAGAGAAACTCCCTTCCACGCACCCAACCGCAAGCCAACAGAATTATCGCGGTTGATCTTGGTCCCTGTCACCATCTCATAACCACTGCTCGACACAAGAACCGAAACGTCGACAGCATAGGCAGAATACCTGGCCGAGGTGGTAGCACCAGGTAGGGAAATTCCGCGCAGGACTGGATTCGCCTTTAACTTGCGAAGGAAAGGTTCAAACGCAAGAACGTAAAGCATAGGCGAAAGCGGACAACCCTGACGAATAGATCGAGACAATACGAAAGGTTCCGATCTTATCCCGATCACTTCCACCAGCGCACCGGGAGTCGCATACAGAAGACGAATCCAGGAGCGAAATTCTGGCCCGAAACCGGCAGCCGAAAGAACAGCCTTCAGGAATCGATGGTCAACCCTATCAAAGGCCTTGGACTGATCCAAATTGATCAGCGCAGCTTCACTGTCGACTTTCTCTATGATCAAGCGGACCATATGAAGGTTGTCCTGAATAGTCCTGCACTTCACAGCACAAGGCTGTTCGGAGCCATTCAGACTAGTCAGGACGAGCTGCAAACGGTTAGCCAAGATCTTTGCCAAAATCTTTAACTCTGTATTTAACATAATTAAAGGGCGAAAATTACCCATCCCATCCCCACCGTTTTTGTCCTTACGCAGCAACTTGATCACACCCCTGGTGAAGCGTTGAGGTATAGACCCCTGCTTCATCCAGTTGTTGAAAATCAGTTCCAGCAAAGGAACAAAAACGGGCGACTGCCGCAAGTAGACTTCGTAGGGAAGACCATCTAATCCCGGAGATTTATCCAGGCCAACCTGTTTCAACGCTTCCCAGATTTCCGACTCTATAACGGGATCCGTACACCTAGCCGCTTCAGCTGCCTCAAGGCAGGGAAAGTCGGCTAAATAGCCGTCGAATTGAGCAGGCTCCCTGGTTAAAAGATCCCGAAAATAATCCCGAAAAGCCTCACATATGCTCGAGTTTGTAGTCACGGTCCGCTTATCCGGCAATGTGACGCACGCGATATGCGGCCGTGATGCATGCCTACTCTCCTCTGCACGCAATTCTGCAGCCATGTTCGTCGCCTGAGAGGACATTCTTTTTAACCTAGCCCTAACCTAGCCCTAACTACCAGAGCTTGATCCTTCTTGATAAGCAAGGAGGCCAACTCTGCCTTAGCTAAGGCTACTTCCCCACTATTTAACTGCCCGATCCACTCTTTGCTCTAAAGCCGTTTGCGCCGCTAATCTATCTAGATTGAGTCGACGGCTAAAATCGGCAGAAAACGTTCGAATTTTAGATTTTAATTTGTCCCACCAGGCATTTCCCACCACAGACCCCGTCAGTTTCCTTTGTAACATTCGTAGCAGCTGGTCCCGGAATTCCTGCTCACCAAATAACAAGCAGTTGAATTTTCAGTAACCAGCCATTCTAACCTTAGGCTTATCTAAGTTTACACGGACCCGGACAAGCCTATGATCCGAATAAACTATATAATGGAAGCTTGGACACCCTAAGAGCCCTACATCGACTCTCCTAACTAAATCTCGATCGAGGTAGCTAGCACGTACACCTACAGCCAAGCTACCACTATTTGTCCAAGTCCAAACTACCCGGGCCAGTTCTTATAACAGTCAAAACTTTTTTGCGGATGGGAAATTTTCGGGAACTTCGACGTCCATTCCATTTATCAGTTTGAAGTTCCACAAAACTTTCTCGTTTGCCCGAAAATCCTCTCCGCCTGTACACGAGATACGCGGCAGACGTCTTCCCCTGGGAAATATAGCGGCTTAATTTTCTGTTTCTTGTTAATTGCTGCCTGTAAATCGGGGCTTCTATTAGGTTGGTGCAAAAATAATGACGGTTTTTGCCGTTAAAAAATACTTCAAAAACAGTCATTATTTTTGCACCAACCTAATATTTCTTTTCTTTTGAGGAGATTGAGTAGGTGTTGGAACAGGTGTGTCTATGGGAGTGGTAGAAGGTGTCATACCAGAAGGGGTCTTAAAATGGGAAGGTGTTGTTGATGGATACGATTTAGACGGTGTGTTTGTCAAAGATTTGGGCGGAGGTGGTTTGGTGAAAGTTTTTTTGGTAGATGAAGTGGAAGACGGGGCAAAGGATAAGGGGCCCAGTGCCCCCAGCGATTTTTGATTTTTTAGTCCGCTTTCCGTCGAGTTTCTCCTTCAGCTTTTTGATGTCTAGAATTTTATGCCAGCTAGGATCATTCATTTTTTGCGTAGTTGTTGCATTTTCTTCATACGACGCCGAGGCGTCGCCCTCAGGGCTGGTAGAGGGAATAGGGCTGTAGGTGTTTTTATCCCCGGGATCATGATGGGACAGAGCGTCGGGGGTAATGTGGATACAGACCCAACCGAGGGGCGCCGCGGATTTAACTGTCTCGGCCAAAGAGAGATTGGTCGCCAGCGACCGGAACTCCAGGGCCTTCTTCCCTGGGCAGGAGGAGGAGAGGTGACCAGACTCTCCACACCTCCATCAAGTAGGTTTTCTACCGGTCACAATGACCGGCATTTTCCGGTCGCCTAAACAGTCGGGGATGGACTTGAAGGCCTCCTGATTTAACATTATATTGAAAATCCATCCCTCGTTCAAGTTGTCGGAGAGAGACCCTAAAATGTAGCCGTGTTGCATAAAAAATGCAGCCGGGTGCTCTCCCGTTACTTGAGGAGGGACCTCAAATACGGCCTCGCCACCCTCATATTCTGTCCTTAGAATAATGTCCTCCGTTGTAAGTTTTTTTTTAGCCATTGCTAGGCAATCTTCAGGCGTGGGCAGCAGTACGTCCCACATGAAAAGCCCAGCACCTTTTATCACTCTTTGGGGCTTAATCCCCAAGGGCAAAAGTGATTTAATCACCGCGTCTTTCGTGGAGCGAAAATTTTGCGCGCACGCTTGACTACCACGAAAACTAACACCATTCTCTTTTCGAACACCTTCAGTTCTTGGGCATCTTGTAGGAGCCCATCTTTATTTACAAGATAAGCGTAGCCCTTAGCCTTTTCCAAGAAATCCGCTATGGGGGATTCCAGCAAGAGGGCGATTCCTCGGCTGTCTTCTTGGCTTGTGCCTCCTTCTGCCCCTCGTCCGTTGAACTTTGGCTTAAGACCTGCATGGTCTCTCCCTTTTTAGTGCTACTAACATCCTTCGCACTAGCTTGGTCTTGTACATTAGGGGCAGTATTTGCATGTTTTGTTTTTTTTGATGAATTAATTTTATCCGGTGGTTTGGCCTTAGCCGCCACCTCAAAAAGGTCTTTTTTAACTCCTGACCGACTTGCTTCGTCGGCCATTTTTCAGATAGGTGGAGACTTCCACTAGCGGGTCTCTATTTTTTGTCCAACAATGGGGAAAGGAGTTGGGATAAGGGAAAACGAAAAAAAAAAAACAAAAAAAAACAATAAAAATTAATCTCTTCTAAAAAAATAGAAGTTAAACAAATAAAGAAAAGCCTGGATACACCAGTAAATTAAAAATTACAAAAAAAACAAAAAAAACAAAAAACTTTAAAACAAAGGCTATTAAATAAATAAACTGGGAAAACTAAAAGTTAACCCAAATTAGTAATAAATTAAAAACAAACTAGCTCAACTGAAAAGAAAGAATATAAAATAAATAGTAAGGTAAGACTTTTTAAAAAAAATCAAAATGGCGCACAAAGGCTGCCGAGAATAAAAGAAAAAGACAATAAAAGAAACTCCTTCTCTTTTTTGGTCAACAATTAAATTATAATTTAATGTAGAGAAAGAAAAAGAAAAATAAAGTCTGGTTTGAAACTAGTCAAACCAAATTAAAAAATAAAGGTTTGCGGCTGAAGTCGCTAAAGAAATAAATTAAATGAAAAATAAATACAAAAGTATTAAACTAGTCAAACCAAAAAATAAAAGATTGAGACCGAAGTCGCTAATTAAATAAAACGAGAGAGGGTATAAACTAAAAAGGGAGGAAAAAATAAAAACAAAATCTTTTTCTCTTTTCTTAAACGGTACTTTTTAAAAAAACAAAAAAACAAAAAAAACGAGAACTGAAAAGAAATAAACAGAAATAAAAAACAGTAGTTCGGTAAGACTTTGAGAACCGGACTAAAAAAAATAAAAAAGTTGGCCGAAGCCAAGAAAAAAAAAAAAAAAAAATCAAACAAGACAAAAGAAGGAGAGGAAAATAAAACTTAAGAAATGACGTTTACAGAAAAAACTTGGTGGGCCGAAGAAAGTTCGTCAAATTAAGCAATAACAAGTTCGTCAATTTTAAAGAAAATCCTTGTGGGCCGAAGAAATTTCGTCGAATTTTTAGAATAACTAATCTTGAAATTTACGCAGCTTTATAAGCATATTCATTTGTAAAATTAATTACAATGGAAACGGCTGACGCAATTATTTCAATAAGGTGCGTAGGGGTTAACAATTTGTATCAACATATGTGTTTGTATTATATATATATATATATATATATATAATACAAAGTAATTCACCCCAATCAAGGCGGGGATGCCACTAGCACGCAAGGTGGTTCAGTGAATTGAGAACAAGAGTAAAGAGGCGTGTTTGAGGAACGGATATAGAGAAGGACGGGGAACAAGTCCAGGGTATCATTGATATTACTATATTATTGATATTACACTTGACTATTTGAATATTCATCGGGGAAGCAAACAAGAGGAAAAGAGGTCCACAGACGGGAAGTGTGATAAAAGAAGCTGTTTGGGTAGAAGGGACGATTACATTTGACTGTTTTGACATTGAAAAGGTGGGAGGAGATGTCAGCCTGGTAGCTTCATTCATGCAATCTGGGAACCAGCGAAAGTAGATTGTCGGAACAATTGTCGTGAAAATACTTTTAGAAGAGAGATAGGGAAGCCACGGCACGTCTGTGAGAAAGCGACTGTAGATAAGAAGCCAGATCAGGACGTATCACATTGCATATTCGTCTGTGGATTTTCTCGAGGACCTCGAGACGTCCAGCGAGGGCATCAGTCTATATATGACAGCAATATTCCATGCAAAGACGGATGGTTGATTTATAGATTTGAAGGATGGTCTTAGACGAGAAAAACTTTCTGGCACGACATAGAGAGCCAAATTTCCTTGCGGTAGATGAAGCTGTTGATTCAATGTATTTGTTTCATCTCATATCAGTGGAGAGCGTGAGACCAAGCAGGCGTAACGTGGGGCTCTCAAGGAGTTGGGAATCAGTCATTCTGATGGGAGGCAGGAAGAGGTCCGTGGCGAGTAAAGAAGAGCAGATTCGTTTTGGAGGCATTAAAGTTTACAAGCCATTCCCTGCCCCAGTCAACCACAGATTGGAGGTCCTTTTCGAGATCAGCAGCCAGGTTAGTTTTGTCAATGATAACATTTACTATTGAGGCAGGAGTATCGTCCGCGTAGATGCCTACTTGGGAACTAATGACATCGGGAAGGTCATTGATGAAGATCAGAAACGGTGTAGGGCCCAAGAGAGAGCCTTAGGGAACACCAGAGTTCGTGATAAAAGAGCCAGAAGAGAACCCGTTTAGGACGACATTTCATAGTTTGACAGGAATGATTGTATTAAGTCAAATAATCGTCCTGTAATACCGTATCCCTGAAGCTTACGAAGAAGGCCGGCATGCCAAACCCTATCAAACACTTTAGTGATGTGTAGATCAACAGCTCGAACTTCATTATTGTTGAGTGCTTGGTATACAAATTCAGTTATGGCTGTGAGAAGTAGATCGGGCAAAGCAGAAACCAT
>OZ010587.1:58780444-58822944 GCA_963932145.1 Acanthosepion lycidas | reverse complement strand
TTAATGTTAGATGACATTTCATTTTTAAGACCCAGGAATTGGAAATCCCTTATAATCATCTTCTGTATTCTAGAAGATAGAGGGCCATCATTATCTGGGATGAAAATAAGTCCATCATCTCTGTAAATAACTTCTTGTTTAGGATCAATAATCCAACTAAGTGTCTAATATATAGATACCTACTAAATCACCAATTTGAGCTGGGGTCATATGCGCCCATAGAAACATCAAAGTTATCATTAAGACTTTTAACCCAACTAGAATTGTTATATATTAGTAAAGATTGTCTAAAAGCTAAGATAACTTCAAATTCGTTATCAGTAATGTTAATACAGTTTTTATCAAATTTTAAACTTTTTAATAAAGTAGCCTTATTTTTAGTTTTAATACTCTGGAACCATTTTATGGTATCCGAAGAATCTTTCCAAAGATTATTATTTAAATAGGTCCCTTGTACAGTTTGTATTATTTTTTTTAAAGTGTATTTAAAAAAAAAATTAAGCCTAATTCTGTTTTGGAATCATTAATTATGATTGTCGGTTATTACCGAAATTAGGTTTGTGGTCTTTAAAAACTAAATATACATTCTTTATATGAGTGTTCCCTATTCTGTCTGCAATATCAAATTTATTAGCAAAATCAGCAGCAAGTTTGTTAATTAAAGAAATAGCGCTATTGCTCTTGTCTTTTTATAAGTAGTAGTAATTTTATTGAGAATTTTGTGATAGTTCGAGGGTTCAATTTTGTAAATATTTTTAGATTTATCGGCTTTAATACACATCTTAGAATTTTTGATGTTTTTAATGTCTTTTTTTAAATTTCGTATTGGAATTGACCGTATGGTTTGCTTATAGTATTTATTTCGAATTATATTAAACATGTCAGCTTCGAAAGGATCTAGATGTTTATCATTAGGTCGAGTATTTTGAAATTTTAGATAATAGTTTTCCTTTGTGCAATTTAGTGTGTCTAGGTGGGTAAGTAAAAATATGTTTTCTAGTGTAATTATTTTATCTGTGAGTGACAGAGTGAAAGAATGTAAGGAAGGGTAGGGAATGTTTTTCAGGAAACAATCTGGAGTAAATTTATCCATTTGGTGCTAAAAACATAGATAATGAAGGTAATCCAAAAGAAATATTCCAAAGAGCTCAATTTAATGATATAATGAGCAATTAGGAAATAAATTATAACCGAACTGGATTTCTAATTTTTTTCTTCATTTATCTTTATATTGCTCTGTAACTTACATTGAGCTCTCTCTGGATTCATGTCCTCCTTGCAATTATCCCTACCAATTAAAAATTCATATATATATATATATATATATATATATATATATATATATATATATATGAAATGGACAAAGTCTGACAATTATTTTAAGACATTTTTATGTTTATACATTCTTTTTATTGATACAAATATTTAAGTAAATGCTCTGTTTAAAATAAACAGTATTAAACATTTACCGACCTGAATGTCCGAGAAATTTTCATAGAAAATATTCGTCCTTCGACAGGAATCGAACCTGTATCGTATACAGAACCGTCATATAGCCTGACGTGCCTTTAACCGATTTGGCCACAGAGGAGCCTTCGGTTAGCAAGGTCGATTTTACTGTCTTTAAACTACAATCTTCCATGATTCTCTCACGTACATTCATATATGCTCATGGAGTATCCAAATGAAAGCAAATGACGTCACACATTATGAAATGGACAAAGTCTGACAATTATTTGAAGACATTTTTAGGATACAGGTTCGATTCCTGTCGGAGGACAAATATGAATAGGAAAAACAAAGCAAAAAAATAAATAAATAAAATCATACAAGCTTAAAAGTTTATGTGGTAAATGTTTTTCCGTTGGAGAAAAAATATTTAAGTTAAGGAATTAAAAAACATAAGGAGCAAGCAATATGAATATATTGGAGGAGCTAGGCGCAGTGAATTGTTTGTTTATAAATAATCTCTATATTTCAAGGCAGTAACACTGCACATTATTTAAAGCTAAAGTTTAATAATATTAAGATATAAATTAAAATAAAATGTGTAGATAGACAGAGAAGGTGAAAGTTGAGAAAAAATATAAACAAAAATGAAAAAAAATATTTAAAGAAAAGAGGAAAAGACGTGTAAACCACTACGTATAAATAGACGCTTAAATTTGTTAAAGTGGGGTAATAAGTATTTAACCTAAAATATTTAATGGCCAGTTGAATTTGGGTAAAAATATTTACTTTAGGAGAGAGCTTTTTTTATGGATACAAGCTATCATGTGCTCACTACGTTTGTTAAGCAGGTTGGAGTTGTTAATATTTTTGAGTATGAATTTTTTTTTTCCCAACAAACACAGGTTACATCGGTCGCTGTGGCCGGAAAAGGGTGTAGTTTTGGCGAAGAATTTCATTTTACTGCCGATGTGTAGTTATGTGTTTCGATTTCCCAGTAAAATTTCAAGAGTGCCATGGCATTTAAATATTGTTTATTGGTAAGAGTCATTTTATGATGGTAATATCGGGTCGTTCAGTGGTTTGCAAAATAAAACTTAGTCTCGCCATTATTTTTAATGCTAGCCGTATAAATAACGCCTCTATTCATACATTTATGATTTAGTGGACAGACATTGTTTTTTTACACATTTTTGTCTGTATCAATATTGCTATTGAGGCTGTTTAAATATTGGTTTAATGTTATTTTATTATGTGATATAGAGGTTTTTGGTGCAACTCTAGCCACAGTAGTTATCTCTCTGTCTCTCTCTCTATTGTTAGACATTTTCATGACGGTCGTCTTCGAGTATAGAATCCAGAGGTTGGCAGTGAATATTTCGGAGACAGTAGGAAAGCGTAATTCAGGTTCGCAGTGGATATCTTAGCAGAGCGTAGTTCTTCCTTCTATCCTCTTCGCCTGTCAAGTTAGCACTGGTCCTTCCGGTAGGTTAAACAAAGATGGCCGCCTTTATACACGACGAATACAATGTTCTGCGGCTTCTGATTGGTTAAGCTTCTATTGGTAGACTATAAAGGAAGTTGAGTCATTTAGATTGTCTCACTAGTCATACATATATATCCAAAAAACCGTAACTATATATATATATATATATATATATATATATATATATGTATGTGTGTATAAATAATAAGATAAAGAACAAATCGGAAACGTTAATCAGGTTAACATGTTTCATTTTTATTCTATATGATAGGATAAGGAATATTCCTAACTTGTATAAAATCAATGCTTAACGTATCTAAGATCTAACCTATGACCCCAACCTGTGTAACCTAAATTATTTTACTTTTATGTAACCCTCTAATAAACATACTCACACTATCATATATAAAGAAACATGCACATGTTTTGCACAAACGCACACATTATCAACCACATCATGCATAATCCAACTAGAATTGTGATACACAAACACACAATTATACACATGAAGGATGCTTTACAAGAAAAATGCACGTGATGTCTGCTTAACCAATGATAGACAACACAAAAATGTTATTTGTGTTTTATCCTATCATTCTGTCGGATTCTAATCCATATTTGACCCCAGGCAGACAGACAGACACATGTATAATTATGTATTTGGAAAGCAATCCCTCTTTTATATAACATTCATGAAAGACGACGGACGAGGTGCTGGGATTATTCTATTACACCCAATAATATCAACTATGATCACGACCACAACGTGTTGACCGTGTTTGGAAAATAAAAAAAAAACACTATACATGGTACACACTTATACATATAGACACTTATATAAAAATCTTCATATTTAGTTAAAAAAAAAGAAAAAAAACAAAAACAAAACAAACATGGGTGATAATGGCCAGCGTTCGGATATAGAATATTTGTACAGTTTTACACACTTTAGAAAAGGATACACTTACACGAATACAAGAAAAATTTAATGAAAAGCTTAATTGTAGTACCTTGTCAATCGTCTTTAATGAAACTTATATATACAGGGTGTATCAATAATATTGTTACAATATTTGTGGGTTTGTTCCTCACACCAAAACAAAGACAAAAGTCCATATAAAAACAAATCCTTTGTTTTTGAGTTATTAAGTTTAAAATTTACGATGGACACTGTTAAATGTACAATCAAAGATACCAACCCCAAATAATTTTACAGACTTTGGGAGTGGGTTCCTGACACCAAAACAAGATAAAATATCCATATAAGCATCTGTCTAAAAAGGCACACGTTGTACCTCAAAACAGCAACACATAACAAATGTTCAAAATGACCCCCGCTTGCTAATACGCACGCATGCTCCCGTCAGATCATTGACTGGCGGACTTTTTCAAATACTTCCACACGGTGTCGAATTGATTCGCAGACACCTATGACACGTTGATGAAGCGTCTCTGAATTATTAATGTCTGCTGCATAACCAATTTTTTTATGTGGTCCTACAGAGAAAAATCTAAAGGTTTGAGGTCGGAAAAAAGTGCAGGCCATGGAACCTGTCTTCTCCTACCTATCCATCTTTCATTGTAGATGTCAGACATTGCATCGCGAACAATGTGATTGAAATGTGTTGGCGCCCCATCATGTACGAACCACAAGCGTCTTCGTATTAGCAGGGGTACATCCTCTAGCAGGTCTGGAAGTGTGTTCGAAATAAAGTCTCCGTAGATGGCTCCCATAAGACGTACTAGGAGAACATATGGATCTGTCAGACAATCACCTACAATTCCAGCCCACACATTAATCGTAAACCGATACTAGTATCTAGCCTGTATTGGGATTCCGATCTGCCCACAAATCTTGGTTGTATAAATTTGTTATTCCATCTCTTCCAAATGTTGCCTCATCCGTAAACAACTGAAGAGACAAACAGATCAACAGCTTGTGCAATAAGCCATCATGGTGAGTGATCAGAGGGCGAAAGACCCTGCATACGTTGCAAATGATACAGATATAGGAGCTGCTCTTGAAGTACCCTTCATGTGGTACTATGAGATTCAAAACATGTTTGGGCAACTTGATATTTGATGTTACCTGGATCGTCTCCGACAGCCTGTAGAATGTGTTCTTCGTGGTCAGGCGTATAAGTGGATCTCAGTCTTCCTCGATCCATAGTTTGTGGTGCAACGCGTCCTATCTGAATAACGCAACGATGAACAGCAGCAAAGGTTGAATGACTCGGCTGCATTCGGTCTGCAAACGCAATCGGATAGGGCATGCAGCTTCTCGCCTATTACTATTCGTGCGGCCGTATGTAAATATATCTAACTGCTCACGATTTAAATATCTTGTCATTGTTAAACGAACTACTTCTCAGTGAACTCACTACTACTACACGTTAAACGCTGAAGACAGTCTAGTCATAAATATCCACGAATGACAAATGTAAGTCTTCATGACAACACAGCGCCATCTACTCTAAACTAAAGGTAATAACTCAAAAAAGAAGAATTTGTGAACATATATATGTGAACCTTTGTCCTTGTTTTAGTGTGAGGAACCCTCCCCGCAAAGTTTTTAAATGCATTTTTGATACACCCTGTCTATATAAGCGCTTGGATATATAAATCATTCGGATAATTTGTATAGAATTTTTATCCTAAAAGGAAAAAAAATTCCTTAAATTCTTAACCAAAGTGCCTTGTCAGTCCTTTCAAGCATATATATATATATATATATATATATATATATATATATGTATAAAATATTCTTTTTATAGATGGTAGCTCACGGCAGCCAAAAATAAATAACCATCCAAGCCCCCCGAGGGGGGCCAGTTCCGTCAACCTCCCCCAACGCAACTCTACCCTTCGGCGGAGCTTCGTCAGGGTTCCTCCCTGCAAGCAGGGAGTTCGACAGACACCCGACCCGGCAGCTCACAAAGCACAGATACTACACTTTGATCCTAGCCACCGGGCCGAGCGGGTATTCTTTTTATAGATGGTATTTATCAATCCACCCACGAGGATTGAATGTGGCACAAGGCCTTTTTAATGTGGGTATCTCCGAGCCAGTAGGCTCAGCCAAAAATAAATAACCATCCAAACCCCCCGAGGGGGGTCAGTTCCGTCAACCTCCCCCAACGCAACCCTACCCTTCGGCGGAGCTACGTCAGAGTTCCTCCCTGCAAGCAGAGAGTTCGACAGACACCCGACCCGGCAACTCACAAAGCACAGATACTACACTTTGATCCTAGCCACCGGGCCGGGCGGGTATTCTTTTTATAGATGGTATTTATCAATCCACCCACGAGAATTGAATGTGGCACAAGGCCTTTTTAATGTGGGTATCTCCGAGCCCGTAGGCCCAGCCAAAAATAAATAACCATCAAACCCCCCGAGGGGGGCCAGTTCCGTCAACCTCCCCCAACGAAACCCTACCCTTCGGCGGAGTTTCGTCCGGGTTCCTCTCTGCAAGCAGAGAGTTCGACAGACACCCGACCCGGCAGCTCACAAAGCACAGATACTACACTTTGATCCTAGCCACCGGGCCGTGCGGGTATTCTTTTTATAGATACAAATATTTAAGCAAATGCTATGTTTATAATAAACAGTATTAAACAACATTTACCGGCCTGAATGTCAGAGAAATTTTCATTGAAAATATTCATCCTGTATCCTATACGGAGCAGTCATATAGCCTGACGTGATTTTTAAGCGATTCGGCCACAGAGGATCGTTCGGTTAGCAAGGTCGAATTTACTGCTTTTAAACTTCAATCATTCATGAATCTCTCACGTACATTCATATCTGCTCATGGCGTATCCAAATGTAAACAAATGACGTCACACATTATGAAATGGACAAGTCCGACAATTATTTTAAGACATTACCTTTATCAACAAATGAGCCAGCGTTAGTGCAAACTTACAATTTTTCATAAAAACATCAAAAAAACATTTTCGCACATTTCAAGTGTCATCGAAGCTGTTTCCTTTTGTACAATTATATTATTTAAATCTGAAAGTCTGCCAGGATTTTTATTGTAAAGCGTATTCTGAAAATGTCCTCCCAGCCTCCCAACATTAAAATCTTAAATTATGATATCAAGAAAAGTTGTCTCCAACACTAATAAGTAACCCTGTCATGAAACGTGAATAATACCCATGCGGCCCGTCCTGGTGAAAGATCCTCGTTTGCAAAGCCCTTCTGGAGAAGCTGTGGAAAAGAAAAATACTTCAGCCAAGTTTCGTATTAAGGAGGAAGGGAAATAAAAGAACGGAAATTAAGACAGTAGATAACGATTGACATTGCATTTAAATTTAAACTTGACTGGAAGGTAATTATTTTTTTAATCATTTCACCCTAAGAAAGGCAGTAAAGCCACCAAGATGCAAGGGGTTACCGAGTATGAAAGAGCAAGAAAACAGAAGCATTATTAAGGAGCTAGAACTAGAGAAGAAGAGTAATAAAGGAAGACAGTAGATAACGATTGACATTGCATTTAATTTTTGAAGATCAAAGTTTGGTAGAACGTATGGAGTCGGAACAGAGTTCCACAAACGAGAAGTGCGAGAAAAAGAAACTGTTAGCATAGAAATTACGGTTAAATCTATATATTTTACCTGTAAACTGATGAGACCTTACCGCCAATCTAGTAATGCGCTTAAATTCAGTTTTCTCTTGTAATTTTTCCATCAATGAAGAAACCTCCCGGAAAATCTTGTTAACGACAACACCACGAAGACGTTTATTTTCGGGATGGAGTGATATTTACCAACTGTTGTCAATACGATTTACTTATTGTATACTTTATTAATAGCCTCATCTACCGCAAGGAAAGTTGGTTCTCTGTGTCGCAACAGAAAGTTTTTCTCGCCCGAGTTTATCCTTCAAATGTATAAATCAACCATTCGCTCTTGCATGAAAAACTGCTGCAATATATGGTCTGGGGCCCCCGCTGTTCGTCTTAAGGTCCTCGACAAAATCCAGAGACGGATATGCAATGTGATTGTTCCGGATCTGGCATCTCGTTTACAGTCGCTCTCTCACAGACGTACCGTCGCTTCCCTCTGTCTTTTGTATAAATACTTTCACGGTAACTGCATGAATCTAAAGGGCCACTAGGTCGGCATCTCACTACCGAAACGGTTAAATGTAGCTGTCTCTTCTACTCCAATAGCTTCATGTCTCGCACTTCCCGTCTGTGGAACTCCCTTCCTCTTACTTGCTTCCCTGATAGCGATAATCTTCAGTTATTCAAA
Source organism: Acanthosepion lycidas (assembly GCA_963932145.1). Taxonomy (NCBI): domain Eukaryota; kingdom Metazoa; phylum Mollusca; class Cephalopoda; order Sepiida; family Sepiidae; genus Acanthosepion; species Acanthosepion lycidas. The sequence continues at coordinate 58,814,751 of OZ010587.1, read as the reverse complement.
TGGAATGACAATCGACATCTTCAGATGCCTTTATCTAATTCCCCGCCTCTCTCTTCATCCTTTCATCTATCGCGCCTCTTTACTTTTGCTTCCACTTTGTGCTAGTGGTATTCCAGCCTTACTCCCGCAGAGGATGGAAAACGCGACACTGAAATCCGAGCGCGAATTGAACTAGCGCAAGATGCGTTCCAAAAGTCACAGTAAGCTGACCCCTGAGAAACAGAAAAAACAAAAGAGTGCTGTTTTAATATGTGTTGTCTATCTTGTTATATGGGAGTAAATGCTGAACAATCTCCCTACATATGAAGAAAAAACTAAAAGCAATAGACATATGGGTCTACAGAAGGATACTGAGAATTTCATGGACGGAGCAAGTAAGTAACGAGGAAATCTAAAAAGACGACGGCAAGAGAAAGAATACTTATGCTCAGAATCAGTAAGAGAGAAGAGAAAATTGTTTGTACGGTACATCAAATTGTCTTTAAAATAAGTGGTGGCAGAAGAATTATCGTTGAACTTTAAAAAAGTTAGCTTAAATATTAATGCAATACTTAAATGCAGCGATCAATTTTGAGTTCTTCTGTAGTTTATTGTTGCCTATCGCATACGACAACAATATGCTTCACAAAAAGAAATCTCAGCAAACAGGATCAGATTGCAATCAAAAGAGCCAAGACTGCAACGAGAAAAAAGTCCCGTGCAAATGAAAACCTAGATTAAACGACAGCCAGGCGAGCTTCCAATGCTGAGAATATGCAAAAACGTACGGACTCTGAAACACATGAACAAGCCGATGCCCCAATCAGGAGCCCTCTACAGGAGTTATCTTAAATTCCGCTCGATAGAGCGGCTTTTAAGCTAGTTTATATACATACTTGCGTAGTTAGGTAGCAATTTCTCTCTAATACATGTTTCGTTAAAAATGATGGACACATTTTTTTTTCTTGTGTGCAAACAAGGCACTTGTTTAGCTGTTAACCATTTTCAGAGATTTTGGTTGTGCTATTGAAAATAATTTGTAGGTAGTTTAGATTTTAGCAATGGCGGTATATTCACATTCACACATACATATATTTTATCCTTAGTCCGACATCATTTTTATTACTATATAGGTTATATTTAGTTGGTATAGTTGTTTGCGTAGACGTCTCTATCTACATAAGCGTGTGTTCGTATAACACTTATCAAAGTCTAAGAACCACCAGTCACGATGAACGATTGTCTCCTCATGCCTTAAGAAGACTCACACCTCACCAAGTGGAACTCTTAAATGCGATCCATTGCTAAAGATGTTGGTAAAATGATCGGCTCCCTCTACCGCCTCAGTAAGTACTTGACTCCTCATACTATTCTCTACTTTTACAAGATCCAGATCAAGCTAAAAAATGAAGTACTGATGTCATATTTGGACGGGAGCTGCTCAGACCTAACTCTCCAACATTCATAGAGTCCAAAAGCCCTTGTGGAGTGACGAATTATTTCCCATCCTCCGACCTCTCCCACAGGCTGGACGTGACAAGCCTCTCGCTGCTTCTAAGGAAAGTCCCTGGATGAAATACATTCCCTGGTTCCGCGCATTCAAACCTACACGGTAAGGATACGCTATGCCATTTACATAGTAGAAATCCACCCACATTCCCTCCGTGTGAAGTAAGTTCCACTCGAACAGCTTCTTCCCGCGTACCACTGCTCTGTGGAACCGACTCCCAAGAGGATGTTTCCCCGATTACTACAAGCTTAACCTGTTCAAGTCTAGAGTTAACCGTTATTTTCCGCTCCTATCCCCACAAATTGCCTCTTAAGGTAATCCTCTACCTCAAGTGGCATTCGAGCCTTGTACAGGAGGGACCTTACTGTAAAAAAAAAAAAAAAAAAAAAAAAAAGAAAAAACAAAAAACAAAAGAAAAAACAAAACAAAAACAACAAACAAACAAAAAATAACAAAAAAACACCGACGCATTGCGTCAAGCAACATCACCAAACATGCAGCAATTCTTTGAAATATCCATCGTAAATCCCAAATCCGACCCACCTCAAACGACTTTAATTGAACAAAAGCATCACGTGTGCGTCTCCGTGGCATTAATACGTGCTTACGCTGGACTCATTCACAACACTACATCTTGTCGCAGTATGCATCTCTAAAGCTGACAAAACGACATGATACGAATGTTACTACGTCACAAGACGGCAGAAGACTTTGAAAAGCTTATGCAAATATCTACTCCTCTCCAGCATGCACATTCTCTTCCCCAGATTCAATGTGTCATTACACACACATATCTCTCAAGATTTCTTTCCGGTGTCTTTGAAATGTTTCGTTTTCTATCTGACAGTTTTATTGTCTAATGTTTAACTCTCTTTGAACTTCAAGTGTAAACTAATTTATTTCGTTTTTGTTATCGTTATCTTTTGTTTTAATTCTTGTTCATTTATTGTTTTATCCTTTTTTTACTTTTTATATTAGTTTTTCACAGTCAGTAATGTATTGTATCTTAGTGGCTTTAGTGCCTTGTTTGGGGTGTAAAGATAACCCCCCACCAAAAAAAAAAACCAGAACAGACATGATGCTTTCGCAAACAACAGTCCAAAACATTGATATTTTTCATGCTACTAGATTGGCATTTAGGTCACATCCGTTTACTGTTTAAATAGCTATATGCAACGGCCATTTTACTCCAACGGTTTCTTTTCTCGCACTTCTCGCCTGTAGAACTCTCCTCCATTTACTTGCTTCTCTGACAATTACAATCTTCAAAAAAAATTAAATGCAACGTCAATCGCTATATTCTATCTTCGTGAATCCCGTCCATCTTTTGTCCTTTCCCCAATCCTCCTCATACTCAGTCTTTTCTCTCAATTTCCTCTCTCTGTACCCCCCCATGCGTACTAATGGCATCCCCGCCTTGCTTGGGGGTGTAATGATTAAAAACATACTATTTGTATATTAAAAGAGAAATCTTGGGGGCTAACTTTAATCCACAAGCTTAGAGCTGTAATACGTTAAATAACACATCAATAGTTTGTGTCATGGCTCAGCAAAAAAGAGGGTTCGTAAGAGAGGGCGAATAATATTGACCCTGGCATGTTTTGGCTTGTGTGAAATAATTCCATTTTGTGCAAATAAAAAGAAATTCACCATTTCTGAAGAAGACTAGCATTTTCAGCAATGTTGTGTTAAAAATTCTTTGTTTTGTTAAAAAGCACTTGGAAGAATTTTAAGGAAGAATTCAATTTTCATAGGGACGGTGCTAATAATTTCGTTCTCAACTGAATTATCCTGGACATTCTACATCACGCGAGTCGATAGGTGTAACAACTTTTTATACTAATGACTACCAGGTAATTGCGTGTTTTTCATACTAAGTGTGAGAAAATTGTTACTTTTTCGTTTTTCTATATTACAGAAATAAAAACAAAATGGTTAAATTTTATTTCTCGCTTCATTTCAATATCAGCTTCGTCGAAGGAATAACTCTTAATGGGATCATGTTGTCCCCCATAGTGATTTTGTTATATAGTCTTCAAATGTTATACAAGTGAGACCTATCTTCGTCCACATCTCGCAAAAAGCATGGGTTCACTGTAGTTAAGACGGATGAGATGTGAAGCTAAATGTGTTGACAAAGTTTCTACCGTCGGTGGAAAACAAGTTCGTTGGGGACACCAAAGGAAACAATTCACGTACAATTCGGAACAACTCGCGTTAGCGACGATAACTTAGAACTACCTCTATGACACGCCAACAACGCCAGCTCAAACCATTCACCATTCACGAGGCAAGACTAAGAAACAAACTATCTCCATAGTAATTTGTTTTCGCGTTATATAGAGCCTACTTCATATATCTCGAAAAGTCTCGCGTGACCTTATTGTATTTTAAATATTTTGACTGGTGGTCGGGGCATTTTCCTTTCTGGATATTTTAAGGCATGTGTGAACTCTTTGCGTCGGTAAATCATTTGATCTTTTAATCATTTTGCAGGGAGAGGCAGTATTTCGTTTCCATATAATGTACTTTTTCTGCTATGTCACTTCAGGACGTAAGTGGCCATAGCTCTCCGTATTCTTTTTTCTTTATCTGAGAAATTTCTATGACTTCGTGGGAAAGATAGTGGAGTGACTGTTGCTTTTTCTTACGGATTTTGAATTTCTAGCATTTATTTTTTTTTTAGGCTAGGGAACAGAATCTACACGCCTGTTTAATCCATAGCTAATTGGAGAAGAGATAGATTCATGTCTTTTCTAACGGTGTTGTACTGCGAAAGTGAACGCAAATGACCTAACGGTTATTTGATTCCCGCTCCCGATTTCTTTTCCAGTGCCGATTGCTGCTGTCCTACCCGCATGCATTTAGCTTAAAAAAAAAAAAAAAAAAAAAAAATTCTTCTCAAGATGTTTAAAAACTGAAAAACAGGGACGATAACTCCAGCCCAAAATAGTACTTTTTGATCTTGAGCAAGACGTGAAAATTAACATTGATTTTGTTTGGCTTCGTGATCTAAGAAATCATTTAAAAGATCATCGAAATGCCAGGTTGCTTTCAACAAGATAAAAATGAATCAATATTATCTACCGCCGCAACATTCGCGAAATGTTAAGAATTCATATATACCCACGGTATTGAAACTTTTTTTTTTTTTTTAGTTCAAAGATCATATCGGATGTTGTACAAAATTTTTCGCGTGGAAGAAAGAAATAACTATTTTCTAAGACGAAGAGCAAAAGAACCCTATTTTAATAATTTCAGTTAATTTCATTAAAATGTGACAAGAAGCAAATTTAGTGTATTTTACACTGATAAAAGCAAACAATATATGTACAAATCTGATTATTTATGTTTTGTTAACATATCGTATGAAGGTATCAATATAATTTTGCATTGCCGCAAATCTATCCTATACCACGACGGTGATGTCTGGGTAAAGAAAGCAAGCAAGGACGGACTTGATGTCCCACAAGGACCTTACGATGGTGCAAAGGTTTCTGAGCTGATGAGGCTGTTTGTGTTAAGTAAAATTAACAAGATTGTTCATATCGACAACCTACGGTCTATATAGAGACGATGGACTAATGATTGTACTGGGCAATAGAAAGGCCAATGATAAAATTAGAAAATTGCTATTCAAGCTTTTCCACGACCTCAAATTCAGTATTACAACTGAAATGAACAAAAAGACCGTTCAATATCTGGATGTTGAGTCTGACCTCTCTGCAGATTCTGTCTCTATACATGAAACCAAACACCAAGCAGGAAGGGCACAAAAACAAGTTGATCTTCAATCCGCAACTGAACCAACAAGTGAGAAGCAAAAACAGGAAGATAGATATTGTTTGGGTCAACCCCACTTTCAATCTGGAAGTGAAAACAAATATAGGTAAAATATTTTTCAAACTGTTAAGCAAGCATTTCTCCAAAACCCCTAACCTAAAAAAAAATAAAAATACTGTAAAAACTAAGGTACCGATGTTCAAATAACTTAAACAGCATTATAAAAAGTCAGCACGCAAGGAAATTCAAGACAGCCACTAATAGCAACATTATTAACACAATCCTCTCTAACTGCAGGAACAAAAAAAAGTGCCCTTTTGAAGGTAGCTGCAATGACGCGAGCATGGTATATAAGGCAGACGTGGAAGATCTCACAGAACAGAAGAGAGTATACATAGGGTGCACTAAAGGCGCATTTAAGAAAAGGTGCCATAAAATTCCTCATTCAAACAGGAGAGCCACAGCAGTTGCACTAAACTGGCGAATTATATGTGGGAATTTGAAAAGCAATACATTAAAAGCCGCAGCATAAAATGGAGTTAAGCCTTACAGATCTATCGATAATGTTTGTAGGTTCTGTCAGGAAGAAAAACTGGCCATAGTGACGTCCTCAGACAAGACTAACCTGTTAAATCAACGGTCAGAGTTGATGTCGAAATGTAGACATACCAATAAATATACTTAACTAGTCCGGATGAACAATTTTATTTCGGTTTCTCCAATTCTCCCCTTCTGATATACTGATTTGTGGCGCTTTAATAGTTTATTTAAGTGGGAATGAATACTGTTACAGATCGACCACCCACAAATAACTGCCCCGACGGAATCTTAAGATCGAAACCCGAGTAGTGCATTGAGCGTGGATTTTTCCTAATCTTATATTTTACTGCCAGCTCTACAAATTCAATTTTTCTGAATTGTGTATAAAATATCCAAGCATTAGCCCGATTTTAGTCTTATCTACTATTTTTTTTTAGTATTTATATATATATATATATATATATATATATATATATATATGCTAAACTGTCCCGTTGTTTTTTTTTTGGGGTTTTTTTTTTTTCGGCGTTTGAGGGTCAACCAAATCAATTTCTAGGAATTGACATCCTGCACATATGATTTTGAAGGCTTTGTGCAGAACCAACCACACTTTTTGAAGAGCCGAATACAGAGACCGGGTGCACCACGACCCTCCGCTGGTTTTGAATTCAGAGTTGTCCTTCTAGACCAGTTGTCATCCAACGCTATAGAACCCAGTCTATCCTGCTATTTACTACCCATAGACGGGGGGTATAAGAAGAGGATTCATACCTTTCCGCGTGAGTGAATGTAATGGATTCGACTGGAATTCGAACTCGGCTCGCCAATTATTCAAGCCGCTATTCATTACTCCACTGTGTCTCATATATATATATATATATATATATATATATATATATATATAATTGACTCTCCCGTCGATTCCGACGTATGATGATTAGACAACCTCATTCAGTTTTAATGTTTGTGTGGAATGTGACATTACAGTCCCGCTAGTGACCTGCATACAAGTCCACATATTGTGCAGCAGCGAGGATCTCGAGTCATAGCCACAGAAATATTAATTGACGCATTTCGTCGTTGTCTTTTGGCTCTTAGCCGGTCAATACAATTGATATAAAACAAGAAAAAAGAAGGGCCATTACGCTGAAACCCTCGAACACCATGACTTGTGACTTCGGGCTAGTATTACCATCAACGAATTCTATATACAATTACACTCATAAGGTTTGGGGCAACCCGTGGCGGTGTTTTCACGCAGTTTCCAACAGAAATAATATCTAATGCGATATTATCAACATTAATCTATTTGACAAATCCACCATGATGATATTCGAACCCGGATTTCATAGTACGAATATCAACTCTGGATATTGAAATTAATTTTGAAATGTATGCTGTTTGTAAAGAAATATTTTAATAAGAAAACAAGACTTATAACTGATTTTGTTGATGTTTTGAGAATCGTATTTCGACCATTAAGAATGGGAATTAATTTTGTCTCATATATATATTATATGCGCGGTACTTATTAGAAAGCACTCAATATCCGAGATAGAGCTAACATACTCACATCTATCCAACCATATATATATTAAATCATTTCATCCTAAGGAAGGTGATAATGCCACTAAGACGAAAGGTTTTACTGGTAGTGAAAGAAAATGAGGAGAGTTTAGAAGGAACCGAAAACCCAACCTTAAACAGGAAACAAAGAGTAAAACCTCTGCACCTGTTCAATAGACGGTGAAGAAAGGTGAACCGGACGATAGGGCAACCTATAGAAAAGCGCCTTGGCTGTAAATTTAATTTTGTGATTGTCGTTAGATAATTTTAGATGTACATTAAAATCTCGAATTGGACTTTATTTACAAGGTATATAGTATTAGGTTGGTGCAAAAATAATGACGTAATAATGTCGTTTTTTGACGTTAAAAATACGTCAAAAAACGACATTACGTCATTATATAACGTCAATAACTTAAAAACAAAATACACATACATATATACTGTACTGACATTTATTTACGATAAATTTTTACTTTACTGGGTGGTTTTAGGCCACGAAAAATGTGCTTCAAATTAGAGGACAAACGGCTTTAATGGACTACCCTCCCCCTATTAGTCCGTTAAATTGAGGTTCCACTGTATTTGTATTAATTGATGCCATTCATTCTTTTATGTGTCGTGTCCGTTCGCGAAGTAAACGATCATAGCTCTCCACAACATCCTATCATTTTCATCTTCAAGTAATATGTTTCTTTACTATTTTCCCATCCCTTATACTGGAATCCATTTACACAGGCACATTAGGTAGGTTACTCGTTGTTTCTCTCTGCTTCTCTTTCTTTCAATAAGTCCTGTGAGTGTCAAATTCTCCAAGCCTTCTTACCTTATATATTTTAGTCATTTCAACTGTCTCTTTCCAATTCTAAGTACAAGTATACTTTTTTCTCTTCATTTTTCCAGAAATTTTCTTCCTTGCTCACATGCTCCGTCTGTAGAAGCATATCTCTGTTTTCCCTGTTCCTTTGTGAAGAAATTCTCTAGCATTCAACGCCATATGTCCTAACAGCATCTATTTAAAGAATTGTCAGAATCACTGCATTTTGTTAAATGATTATGACATTAAAGATAAAAGAAAAATATTTTGTTTTTTTTTCCCCTTTTGAGAAAGGGAAAAATATTCGACTGAAAACGCAAGCAAAAGTTTATGAAGTTGCGTGTTTGTAGATTTTACGTTGAATGACGCTTACTGTCACGGAAGATAAGTGATCTGATAATTTTATGGTTTTCATTCTAAGGCTGTGTATATTGGCATTATATATATATATATATATATATATATATATATATCAGAGATTTATATTAGGTTGGTGCAAAAATAATGACGTAATAATGTCGTTTTTTGTAGTTAAAAAATACGTCAAAAAACGACATTATTACGTCATTATTTTGCACCAACCTAATAGTTGATTGTTACGCGAATGTGTATGAAATAAAAAAAAAAAGGGAATTTTATGCTTCAATTTAACATCTGAAACAATTCTATCCTCAAAGTCATCTTTAACTTGAAACCCATTAAAAGCTCTTTCTACTCATTGCTTTCCTGTCAGCTACAATCTTAAAAATTTTAAATGCAAATCACTCGCCATATTTTGTCTCATTCAATCCTGTTCTTTTCCTTATTCTTTCTCCTCGGTAACATTTTCTGTTTCTTTCACTTTTCTGTATTTCATCCTAAGTAAACACTTGCAACTTAGTGGCTTTATCGCCTTGCTTGGGTGAAATGATTAAAGCAAATTGAAGCTGCAGAGATGAGATTTACACCAACCAATGTTAAGAATGCCTGACACAGGAGATGTAGACGAAGAAGTCAGAAGGAAAATATGAACATAAACGAGAAATACACTTATTACGTTGTTCAGAAAATAATGTCCGATATCAGAATCAACATTTATTCCTGGATTAACGTATTAAAACTATCTTTAAATCAGTCAATATAGAAGCCCTAAACACTATAAATTTCTGCTATAGAGTTACAAGGTTATTTATGCCTTTACAATATAACTCTAAAAGGTTTGGGCACGAAGAAATCATGGAAGGCAATTTCTGCATTTTCTCTGCAATGGGATGTCTTTTGGCTTAAGAAATTGTCAAGATGCTTGAAAAAGTTGTAGTCAGTGGGCGAGAGATCAGTGGAATATGGTGAATGTAGCAAAGTCATGTATCGCAAGCCAGTGAGCTTCTGCAATGTCATATTGGCAATATGTGGCCAAGCGTTGTCCCGAAGCAGAATTGAACCTCGTCGATTAACCAGGACCGGTCGCATTTTAACTGAATGGGCATTTCATCCAGTTGATGGTAGTAAACTTCGTTTGTGATGCTCTGATTAGATTCCAGAAAGCTGTAAAGGATAATGCCAATGACGGGCCACCAGACAGTCACCATAATCTTCCCTTGGTACAATTCTTGTCCTTCGTCATTGAGTCGATGGACTACGATTGTAATAAAAGATCCATTTTTCATCACAAGTCACTATTCGATCAAGAAACGGATCATTCGAATTTCGCAAATGCGGCATCGAACAACTTAAAAACGTCAAACTGACTTTCACTGAGTTCATGTGGAACCCATTTATCGAATTTCTTCACATTACCAATTTTATTGAGATGGTTGAAATTTTGAAACACATTAACTGAGACATTTCTCTGGTACTTTGACGGTGGTTCTAATCGGCTAGTGTTTTCAGATGTTGATTGTTAATTGCAGACAGACGCCCTCCTCTACCTTGAACTTCAAGACTCGTATCCACACAGCAGAACCAAAAAAAAAAAAGACAAAATAAAAAACAGCGCCGTACTGTCCGATCACAAGTGGTCCTTCGCTCCATGCGCTGTTAATGTTGACAGCAGTTTGATAAACATTATTACCAAGCTTGAATTCATGCAAAAAATTAAGTTAAATTCCTTCACTTTGACAATTTTGTTGAGATGATTCGATAATGTGGAAATCCTGACACCCATTATCTGAGATATTTCTAAGACACTTTGACATAGGATTTGTTCGACTAGTGTTTTTAGATGTTGATTGTCAATTGAAGATGGACGTTTTACGCTGATTAAGTAGTTTTATTTTCTTTACTTATCCTTGCTCTCCTTTCCCTTTTGATTTATTAAGTTGTTCGGAAAATAATGTCTGATATTAGAATCAAATTTTATTCTTGAATTAATGTACGCAAACAGTGTTTAAATCAGTCAAAATAGAAACCCTGAACATCTATAAATTTCTATCATTGTGTTACAAGGTTAGTTACGCTTTTACAATAAAACTCTAAAGGTTTGGATGCCAAGAAATCTTTGAATGTAATTTCTATATTTTCTTTGCAAAGGGATTTCTCTTGGCTTAAAAAAAATGTCAAGATGCTTGAAAAGGAGATAGTGGGCAAGAGATCAGGTGAATATGGTTGATGTGACAAAATCAGTGTTATCCTGGCAAAATATGGAACTTCAGGAACCAGCCCCGTACTGTTCGATTACAAGTGGATCCTTCACCCCATGCTCTGCTAATGTTGGCAGTAATTTGGGAGACATTATGTCGAAGCTTGAATTCATGCAAAAAATGTAAACGCATCTTTTTTCTTTTCAAATTTATGATGAGGGTATGTGACATTTTAAGTTAAATTCTGAACGTGATTCATATAATATTAAATAAAAAAGACATTTTACTCAATAGATCTGATTAATATATTTTTTGTGTGACTATTCTCATAATATATGAGAACAGAATTAAAAGGCTTATTCTAAAATCGGACATTATTTTCCGAACAAATTAATAAAAGTAACAAGCGAATATTTTCTGAGTAATTAACTGATTATTTTCTTATAAAGAACAAAGGAAGTCAAGAGAATTCAACACTCAAAACATTATGATGACAAGAGTAACAAGGGAAACAGCGAGTAACTTTCTTAAAGATCTTATGTTATTTTATGGAATAAGAACAACAACGAGGTATAAAAGGATACAAAATTATTTGAACTTGGCGCAGAAAGACAAATTTATATAATATGTACAGTAGCTGTAAAAATTATAAATGCTAATTACTTTTATTGTGTCAAAATAAAAGAAAGAAAACTATGAGACAGACAACAATGGGGATAATTATAGATTTCATTCCATGAACAGAATACAATAGATAACTTTTCGTTTTAAGAATATTATTTAAAATTCGATTGTAAGCCCAAGTTTGATTGGAACAATGCCACAATAGCGACATAAATACCGTTCATAAAGACCAACCGTCCGTAAAAAGGGTCAATTAACACGGGTGGAGTAAAATCGACATTTTTACAGAATAATAATATACGGATTTTGCTTGAACAAAGAGTTAAAACGTACCTGCATTGTAATATTTCTCTCTCTCATATATATATACGTATATTTTGGCAGCATGATTTCATTGAATAATTTAGACAAATTTGTCTACTTATTTTCAATTGGATCCTTTCATATTCACGGACAAGTTTTTTTTGTGTCGTTATTGATGGACGAGAGAAAATATATATTTTCTTCCGAGTACTTTCGACATTAGCACAATGTCATCATCAGGGTTTTGTTTATTGCACGACAAATATTGTAGTAGCCATATTTTTTTAATACAATCATTCGTAATGACTCTTCCCCACCTACTAAAGTGTTGCAGAAAATCAACATTTATGTTGAACATACTACGATAACGTTGTCTCGGCGGCTGAATGTTCATTTGAATGGTATGTACAACATTTCTAAACATTTACAACAATTTACCTGTATACATTCTCAATGCAGAAACATTCTTGTCGAAAATACTTCTATACTTTTCCATGAACAGAATAAACAAACTAAAAATTCTCGAAGCTACTTATATTAAAAAATTGAAACAATCTTAAAATTGATTACGACTACTGCACTATTTTTAAAAAATGTGTAAAATAGCGACTGAGCAGGCAAATAGATGATCGTGGTTTCACTTGGTATTTGCGTGCTGGAATAGAAGTTTTCATGTTAGTTTTCACCCAGGAAAAGAAAGTAGCACATTTATGAAGAGGGTGATTAAAAACAATATTCCAATGGACATAAATCACTGAACATAAATCACTGAACGCGTCCCGACCAACACCTTGATAACAGAAAGACACTTAATAGTAGGTTCGTGACTGATGGGAGAGCGGAAAGAGATATCTACAGATACCACTGATGATCGGAGTTGTCAAGAGGACAGAGCTGCAGAGCACGACACGAGTCCGAGTGGAAGTAAGCAAGGCATCAAGTAGAGTAGCGTGTCCGTCAGGATTACTGGGGAAACGCGTGAGCAAATCTACTACTTCAGTGAGAGATTGACTGATAGAGAAGTTCAAAGTCTGAATGCCAAAGAAGTCAGTGAGATTCGTGTAATTAAGCCGCGTGATATGGTGGGCACTGCCGTCACTGGACAAAGATATTTGCAAACGGGTTTAGAGGGAAGACCTTATCTACACTATCTAGCAACAGTCATAAGAGGAAGAGGAACGATAGAGGAAGCAGAATTTAGTAGAGAAAATCTGAGGCAGATGCAAGAACAGTCCGGTGACTTGAGAGGGAGTTCCCTTTCCAGTGAAAGATGTTCTCGAACAGACAGCAAAGCCATGCATATAAACACTAGAGTCATTCCGAAAGAGAGGAAGATAGCCAGGAACCGATAATTCAGTAAAAGAGATGGAAGAAATCAGATTAGTGCTAGAAAGAGCTAGGATGTCCGGAGAGTGTTCCAAGAGGAACGAGTTCACATTGCAGAAATTGGTACAAATATGATAAATGTTAGAGAAAGAAAATTTCAGGTATTTATGTGTGTTTTGGAGAGCTGTTTTCGTTGATTGGTTTTAGTCGTGGTATGTTATCTAAAAGTGGAAATGCCAAGAATAATAGTCGCTGCCGTTCGTCTAAGGTAATATGTGCTGGCTGGGAATCGGCGCAAACTCCAGGATAGTGTGGCCTCAGGTTTGAGCACCTGAAGTGCTTGCAGGGACACCTGTCCATGTGCGATAAGGCACTGCAAGAATCACGATATTATACGACTGTTGATCAGAGGAACCTCTCTAGAAGCCACCAAAGAGTTCGGGCTCCTAACTACCAATCACGATGCAACAACCAGAAAACTGACAACCTAGTACTATTCATATGTAGAGTCGTAGCTACCATCTAGTCATATCCCCACAAATTCTTAACAGCCATTCTTATTAAGGCCTCAGAAAAGGGAACTAATAAAAATCAGAAAGAAAAAGATGAAAAAAATTATATTAAGGAAACTACTGTATTTTCTTGTGTATAATATGACCTGAGTATAATACGACCCCGTGTTTCTGAAACTAACAACAGGGATTAAATTAAACCCTTGAGTGTAATACGACCTTTGAGTACAGCCATCTCTATGCACCATATTATCCAATTGGGGTCAAGCGACAAAAATCCAAAAATTGATTTTTTCGGTTCCAGGTTTTCTTTTTTTTATTTTAATCTATTGATACCGCATACCACATTTTATTTGTCCGAAAATATATATAAAACATATATATATATATATATATATATATATATATATATATATATATATATATATATATATATGCTTATTTAACTAATATCTTACCATTGGTTCACTTACCATCATGGATGCTGAAACGTTTTTTTTTTTTGTTTTTTTTTAAGACTGATGAATCTGTAACTGCAACAGAGAGATTTTTGTGCTCATTTCATATTATGTCAGAATGATATTCTTCCAAAAAGAAAATCGATACTTATAGGTACTGAAAATCTCAGGGCCACAAGTTACGCGCTTAAAAGAAAACCACTTAGAAGACCCTGAAGCGCTCGAACTTCCGGCTGAAGGGAAACTTTAGAATTCGTCTACAACAGTATATGGCATACAGAGGCCACCATTTGGAGGATGTTTTCTTTAAAAAGAAATAAATAAAAACTGTAGTCTCTTGTTTAAAGAACAAGGAAATAATTTTTCGAAATAGCAGTTACCTTGGTCTTTTCGTCTTCCTTTGAAAATTTTCTCAACCTTTTTAAGCAACGGCACGCATAGGAGCAAAAGAAAATATCAAGGCACACTTATCAAAGTTTTTAAAGGGTATACATTTAAATGTTAGGAAATAAAACCATAATGTTTTTTAAAAATACACACACAAATATGAATTTACTTTATTTTAATGTTTCTATTCAACTATTTAAAAAAAAATGAATATAAAGAGAAAATATTTAAAAAAAAAAAAAAATCGAAGAATACTGAAAATAATTATTTGAAAAAAAGTTTAATACTTATTCAAATACGAACGCTGTACCATCCATGCATGTATTGCGTGTGTAACAATATTTTGCGGCAAACTAGTGTGTTGCGTGTCGGCGGTTGAGAGTCACTGCACATTTAAATTTTCACGATATTAAAGAATGGAATAAACCGGATGTGTAGTCACGGTTAGTTTCTTCTAATTTCTTATTACAAAACTTATTTTAGAATTTTCAGAAAAAAAAATTTTGTTGTAAAATTAATGTTATCAAAAACATGACATCTTATGTATTCCATTTATCATTTTTTATAATCCATTTCGGTGAATTTCTGTCTTTGAGACAAAAGACGTTCAATTACATTGATTTCCAAAGAACATGCCTTGCCGACGTATTAAAATACATTTGTAAACGCTTGGTATGAACACCTGCCTTTGTTGTATTTAGTGTGCTAACTGAACGTATTTGCAAGCTTGCCATTTCAAATACAAAGTTTTTAAGCTGAGTAAAAATGTCGGAATACGTATACTTGTGTATAATACAACCCCGCTTTTTGCCTTTCATTTTTTATTCAAAATTATTAACTTTCGGGATAATCGGTTATATTTGACTATTTTAAAGCACAGTCAGCAAAAAACTGAAGAAACTTTCAGTCTATCAGACTAGTGAAACAAACCCTATTTACGAAGTGATTCGGACAAGGAAATACTAGAGGTTTGAATAGAAATTAATTGTTATGGGGTCCACCCCTTTTTTCATATAAGTGGACTCTACCAAATGTACCTGGACTGCTGCCGTTAAATACCCAGAGTTACAGTCGGTAGTGGGAATAGTAGTCGGTAGTCGGATAGTGAGCGGATATACGGAGAGTGAGAGAATATATGAACGGAGATAGTGTGAGGTAACCTCTTGCAGAAGTCAGTTACAAGCACGTAGACTCTAAGGAAGTCCTACCATCTCGGAATCCACAACATTAATGTAAGCCAGGAATCTAAGAAAAGTTGATCTGTGGTGACCCCAATATGAACCAAGTTCGCCCTTGGAAATATCAAAGTAAGTTTTGCACTCCGTGTCACGCCAAAAGGTCTAGGAGCTTTGTGTTTTAACCTAAAAGGTAAGCTTGTAGTCACCAAGTGAAGAATCGAGACTCAAAAGATGGCGGGGGGTACACCAACATTAACCTACCCGAACTTCGGATATACGCACACAAAAGACAATCAGATATCAGGAACGTATATAAGGACCCGACCTAGGGAGAGATAAGAACTTACACCATCGGAAGAACATTAATGGTTCGAAGAAAGGTTCGAAACCGTATACCTTTGATTCAACCGACGTTAAGTTGACGGAGTTTTGAAGAGCAAAAAACAAAACAATTAATTTACGTATGAAAAACTTAGTTTCGTATCCTTGCGTTAATAGCATAACATTACATTTTGAGCGAGAAAATAATTTTCTGCGTTAGTTTTTCCAATTTATTTCGTTTAAATAAATCTCCACTTTTATGTTGAAATATCTAATATTAAACAGAGATTATGTCTGCGATAGAAAGAAGCTCCAATTAAATGTTCCGAATATTAAGAGGCAATAAAATCGCTTTAATTTGTGCTTCTTAAGCAGACAAGAAACTTTTTTTTTAGTTTGAAAAAACATTATTGAATGGACCCTAGTTGATGTAGAAATCTGAACGGTTCAAATAAAATCTTTTCTCTCTGTTTACGAACCTGAAGAAAATCATTGTCAACTGATTAATTATTGGATAAAAAAACGAAAAGAAGAGAATACAAAGACAATTCAATTATCGTTCTTAAGGAAATAAAGCAATATGAATAAAGCAGACGTAAGAAAAGGAAAGCGTACAGACAATGTTTGGAAGGCAAAGGATTATAGACGGATGGCGGTTTTGAAAAGGATTTTGATTAAATATATCTCCGCGTCAATAAGGTTGACGACTAGCGATAAAAAACATATTTTTAAGACAACAAATATTTTTATTTCATCAAAATCTCATTCCTTGTCAATGCACCAGATTCAATGGTGAATATTAACTAAAAAGACCGAACATTACATAAAGTAATATTTCAGACCGGAATTCATTTGATAACTGTGTCAAGTAACAGATTTTCTGCTTTATCTTATCACATCAATTACCGTAGAGCCTAAATAAAATAATTTACATAACAAACAAGTTGTGCCTCCTTTATTGTCAATGGGCCCAGCCCAACCCAACGCTTCATATAAGTCAAACTATATACAGCGGGAATTTCAGATTTACATTAATCTAACTTTCAGATAACGTTCTAATTGATTTACCTTCGGATATCAGGTAACTGATAAAAGCTCGTTAGATTTCAATACTCACTTTTTATCAGGTGAAACAATCATTTAATCAGAGAACCTATCAACAGTAGCACGAAAAAAGAAATGACGATTTTAAGAACTTTTCTATGATACGCATTTAAATTTAGAAAAAAAAAACAACTATAGAAGCGACTTGCAGACTATATAGTGTTAAGTAAAGGGGAAATTAAGGAGTACTCTGTTCGGAAGTTGTTAAGGAGTTTTTTGTTTTCTTTTAACTGGAAATGAGTTACCCGAATACACCTCTCGTAAAGCACGATTTCCTAAAGTGGGCTCTACAGAGTCATAGGTCTTCGTGAATGAGGCCAAGTGGCTACGCAAGCTTTTCTGTTATTTATTTCAGGCTATGGTGTGAATGGTGATAAAAAAAAAAAAAAAAAAAAAAAAAAAGCATGCACACTATTTTTAAATACAAAAAGTTTTCAGCAAAACCCTGACGTACAAAAATTTAAATAAATTCTTAAAATTATAAATCTCCTTGAAGATCTATCTATCTACATCGATTGAATTAGTTGATCAATGAAATCCGAGAGGCATTGGGATAGTGAAATATGCCTTTCAAAATCTAAGCAAAGTATTAAGAAATAGAAAAATATCGATAGAAAAAGTAGAATAGAACTGTTATGGAGTATCATTCCTCCTATATGGCAGTGAATACTGGAAAATCTCACAGATGAAGAGATTTGAAGCAACAGAAATGTGGTTCAACAGAAAGATGCTGAGAATATCACAGACGGAACATGTGATTAACGACGAAGTTCTAGAGACACTGACAACAAAAAGGGCACTTATATTTAACATTAGGAAGAGAGTTGAAATTTCTGGGGCGCATAATGAGGAAAAAGGGTTTAAAACATCTAATACGTACGGGACAATTTGAAGGTAAGCGACACAGAAGAAAGTAACGCATAACCTACCTGTTGAGCTTGAGTGAACAGATGGCAGAGCAGGATTTGGGAGAGGTGGCAAAAGGACAACATTTAATAAGGACTATAAATAACCGGAAATTGTGAAAAACTATGACAGCATATAGAAGACGTTAGAATTTGTGTAAAAGTTCCTGTAGTTTCCTTTCTGAGACTTTAATCAGAACCGTGTCATCTTCATATTTGATGTTGTTAAAATTGTGGCCGTCAATAATGAATCCTGGTAGAAGTTCAAATGCCCTCAGGATTTCTCGACTGTAAAGATTGAATAAGTCAGGCGAGAAGACATCTTTGCCATGCACCACTTTCGACTTTTAATGCTAGACAAATATGTTATTAGTCCTGGGTATATATATATATCCGGCATCCGTGATATTGGAAATTATGAGGAGCGTGTAACCACCTCTGTTTGCTGTTGTTCCCAGGTCCACCCCTAAACCGGGGTGGTAGTACCTGTTAGGGTCCCAGCTATAAGCAAATAGTGAACTTCCAAACAAAAACAAAGCACCATGAAAGTATAAAAATGCAATATCAGCAATTCATCTTTTATATAAAAATGACCAGCAATACCTGTTTATAGCAAAATGACCAGCAATACCTATTTATAGCAAAATGACCTGCAATACCTATTTATAGCAAAATTAACAACAATACCTAGAATACATTTCATCTGTAGTTGAAGGCATACATTCAAAATATTTAGATTTCGGCATTAAATAACCAGTTGATATACAGCTAAGCAAAATCAACCAACTAAATATGTTATCAGTCAGTTATGTGCCATGCGTGATACACGCTTAGACGATTTGCATCTTTCGATACATGACTGACGAGAAACTATGTCTACAGATACATCTCATGCGGCAAAGAAGTCCTATCGTTATGTTAAGCGATAACACTATATCAGCATATACACGACAGCCGAGAAATCTAGCTTATCCTACTTGTTACAAGATAAACTTGTCATCTGTTGGCGTTCAGCCTCTGATGTGATAACGATATGGCAGAGTGCATCATCGGGGATTTGTTTCGAGTTTTTAAACATTAAATAATTTCATACTGCTGATCTCGTCACAACGTTCATCCAATCACCAAACTACGTTCAATTTTCGTTCCATTTCGTCACAAAAATGGCGCCGATTTGAAATCATAGGTTCAACTATGTCACAGTAGACAAAAGCGCCACATGCTTTTATTAACCGATGGAAATATATTCCTCTATCTCACATCAGGTGGCATATGTTCGCTTTAAGCGAAGGTGTTAACATACAGCGGAAGCCAAAACCTAGCACCGGCGAATGGATACCACACGTTGCGTCTCTATTCTCGCCCGCGCCAGGGCGAACCAAAACCGGATAGGATCCCGCTGGAAGGTTACAATTAAACGCAAAATGAATACAAACGCCACGGCGAGAAGTAAGACCACGTAACCTGTTTCCAATATATTTCTGTGTTTTATTCAGGGATTCGTTTGCTCGGTTTGGGTGGGTGGGTAGTTAGGTGGCACTTGGGACAACAACCGCCATGTCGGACTGAAAAATTAGTGCTTCCCTTCGATTCTTCCTCCTACACATTCTCTACATATCTCAGTAACACGCCGCATAGTGGACAGCACGAACGAGGTGCAACGAAACTATTCGAGGGGCAGCTTGTCTCCCGCTATTGGCAGACAAGAACTAACTCCTCAGTCCCTACTGTGACTGTTAATATAGATTATCAAGCGGGAATTATCAGTCCTGTTTATTGCCGCTTGGCCCCAAAAGCTCACATTTCTTCGGTTAGGTGGTTGCATCTTATCAAAGTTAACTTCAAAGATATCATCCGCTAGCATTAAAATACGGAAGACTCGAGATCGAACTAAAATCTCTCAGCCATTTTTTTTCCTTTGGGTACCTAAATCATAAAGGAACTTTACAAAATCTCACAGACAAAAGGTACCATATATTTGCATTAAACGATGGAACTCTCCGCATAGACAGCACATCCGACAAAGGTATCATACGGTTTAAGTCCCACCAGGCAAACATGACATATGTTTGCATTAAGCAACAGAGTAGTATACATCCGTTTCACATGAGACAAACGTGTCAGAATCTTGAATTAAGCGATAAATCTATGTCTGTGCCTACATCACAGTAGGATAAGGCGTCACAGGCTGGCGTCTACCGTTGAATCCATATTTTCACCTACATCACGAAAAACAAACGTGCCGTAAGCCTGTGTTTAGGATGACGCTGTGTCTGCTCAACACGACAAGCGTTTGAGCTAAGCGATAAAATTATTCCTGCATCTACATCATTGCAGACTACTGTCACATATGCTTGTGTTTCGCGACGGAATTATGTATACATTGACATCAGATTAAAGAAACGTGTCATATGATTGCGTCAATAGAGGGAACTATCTTTAAACTGAAAAAATATGGACTAAGAACAAAGAAAAAACACAAAAAGGGGAAAAAGAACACAAAAACCAAACGCAGATCAAAATGAAAAAAAAAGAAAAGAACTAGAAAAAAAGAAAAAGAAAGAAGCAGGTGAAAGAAGACAAAAAAGCAAACCAAAATGAAAAAGAAAGAAAAAAAAAACTAGGAAAAAAGAAAAGAAAAAAAGCAAGATAATAAACAAAAAGAAAAAAGAAGCCAGGAAGGGAAAACAAAAAAGTCAAGACACAAAGAGAAAAAAAAAAAAAAAAAAAGAAAGAGAAAAAAAAAAAAAAAAAAAGAAAGAGAAAAAAAAAAAAAAAAAAAAGAAAGAGAAAAAAAAAAAAAAAAAAAGAAAGAGAAAAAAAAAAAAAAAAAAGAAAGAGAAAAAAAAAAAAAAAAAAGAAAGAGAAAAAAAAAAAAAAAAAAAGAAAGAGAAAAAAAAAAAAAAAAAAGAAAGAGAAAAAAAAAAAAAAAAAAGAAAGAGAAAAAAAAAAAAAAGAAAGAAAGAGAAAAAAAAAAAAAAGAAAGAGAAAAAAAAAAAAAAAGAAAGAGAAAAAAAAAAAAAAAGAAAGAGAAAAAAAAAAAAAAAGAAAGAGAAAAAAAAAAAAAAAGAAAGAGAAAAAAAAAGAAAGAAAAAAAAAGAGAAAAAAAAAGAAAGAAAAAAAAGAAAAAAAAAAAGAAAGAGAAAAAAAGAAAGAGAAAAAAAAAGAAAGAGAAAAAAAAAAGAAAGAAAAAAAAGAGAAAAAAAAAAGAGAAAAAAAAAAAGAGAAAAAAAAGAGAAAAAAAAAGAGAAAAAGAGAAAAAAGAAAGAAAAAGAGAAAAAGAGAAAAAAGAAAAAAAGAGAAAAAAGAAAAAAAGAGAAAAAAGAAAAAAAGAGAAAAAAGAGAAAAAAGAGAGAAAAGAGAAAAAAGAGAGAAAAGAGAAAAAAGAAAGAAAAGAGAAAAAGAAAGAAAAGAGAAAAAGAAAGAAAAAAGAAAAAGAAAAAGAAAAAAGAGAAAAAGTGAAGAAAGAAAAACAGAAAAAGAAAGAGAAAAATAAACAGAAAAAGAAAGAGAAAAAGAAACAGAAAAACAAAGAGAAAAAGAAACAGAAAAACAAAGAGAAAAAGAAACAGAAAAACAAAGAGAAAAAGAAACAGAAAAACAAAGAGAAAAAGAAACAGAAAAACAAAGAGAAAAAGAAACAGAAAAAAACAAAGAGAGAGAGAGAAAAAGAAAGAAAAAGTGAGAAAAAGAAAGTGAGAAAAAATAGAGAGAAAAAGAAAGTGAGAAAAAATAGAGAGAAAAAGAAAGTGAGAAAAAATAGAGAGAAAAAGAAAGTGAGAAAAAATAGAGAGAAAAAGAAAGTGAGAAAAAATAGAGAGAAAAAGAAAGTGAGAAAAAATAGAGAGAAAAAGAAAGTGAGAAAAAATAGAGAGAAAAAGAAAGTGAGAAAAAATAGAGAGAAAAAGAAAGTGAGAAAAAATAGAGAGAAAAAGAAAGTGAGAAAAAATAGAGAGAAAAAGAAAGTGAGAAAAAATAGAGAGAAAAAGAAAGTGAGAAAAAATAGAGAGAAAAAGAAAGTGAGAAAAAATAGAGAGAAAAAGAAAGTGAGAAAAAATAGAGAGAAAAAGAAAGTGAGAAAAAATAGAGAGAAAAAGAAAGTGAGAAAAAATAGAGAGAAAAAGAAAGTGAGAAAAAATAGAGAGAAAAAGAAAGTGAGAAAAAATAGAGAGAAAAAGAAAGTGAGAAAAAATAGAGAGAAAAAGAAAGTGAGAAAAAATAGAGAGAAAAAGAAAGTGAGAAAAAATAGAGAGAAAAAGAAAGTGAGAAAAAATAGAGAGAAAAAGAAAGTGAGAAAAAATAGAGAGAAAAAGAAAGTGAGAAAAAATAGAGAGAAAAAGAAAGTGAGAAAAAATAGAGAGAAAAAGAAAGTGAGAAAAAATAGAGAGAAAAAGAAAGTGAGAAAAAATAGAGAGAAAAAGAAAGTGAGAAAAAATAGAGAGAAAAAGAAAGTGAGAAAAAATAGAGAGAAAAAGAAAGTGAGAAAAAATAGAGAGAAAAAGAAAGTGAGAAAAAATAGAGAGAAAAAGAAAGTGAGAAAAAATAGAGAGAAAAAGAAAGTGAGAAAAAATAGAGAGAAAAAGAAAGTGAGAAAAAATAGAGAGAAAAAGAAAGTGAGAAAAAATAGAGAGAAAAAGAAAGTGAGAAAAAATAGAGAGAAAAAGAAAGTGAGAAAAAATAGAGAGAAAAAGAAAGTGAGAAAAAATAGAGAGAAAAAGAAAGAGAGAAAAAATAGAGAGAAAAAATAGAGAGAAAAAGAAAGTGAGAAAAAGAAAGTGAGAAAAAATAGAGAGAAAAAATAGAGAGAAAAAATAGAGAGAAAAAATAGAGAGAAAAAATAGAGAGAAAAAATAGAGAGAAAAAATAGAGAGAAAAAATAGAGAGAAAAAATAGAGAGAAAAAATAGAGAGAAAAAATAGAGAGAAAAAATAGAGAGAAAAAATAGAGAGAAAAAATAGAGAGAAAAAATAGAGAGAAAAAATAGAGAGAAAAAATAGAGAGAAAAAATAGAGAGAAAAAATAGAGAGAAAAAATAGAGAGAAAAAATAGAGAGAAAAAATAGAGAGAAAAAATAGAGAGAAAAAATAGAGAGAAAAAATAGAGAGAAAAAATAGAGAGAAAAAATAGAGAGAAAAAATAGAGAGAAAAAATAGAGAGAAAAAATAGAGAGAAAAAATAGAGAGAAAAAATAGAGAGAAAAAATAGAGAGAAAAAATAGAGAGAAAAAATAGAGAGAAAAAATAGAGAGAAAAAATAGAGAGAAAAAATAGAGAGAAAAAATAGAGAGAAAAAATAGAGAGAAAAAATAGAGAGAAAAAATAGAGAGAAAAAATAGAGAGAAAAAATAGAGAGAAAAAATAGAGAGAAAAAATAGAGAGAAAAAATAGAGAGAAAAAATAGAGAGAAAAAATAGAGAGAAAAAATAGAGAGAAAAAATAGAGAGAAAAAATAGAGAGAAAAAATAGAGAGAAAAAATAGAGAGAAAAAATAGAGAGAAAAAATAGAGAGAAAAAATAGAGAGAAAAAATAGAGAGAAAAAATAGAGAGAAAAAATAGAGAGAAAAAACAGAGAGAAAAAACAGAGAGAAAAAACAGAGAGAAAAAAAACAGAGAGAGAAAAAACAGAGAGAGAAAAACAGAGAGAGAAAAACAGAGAGAGAAAAACAGAGAGAGAAAAACAGAGAGAAAAACAGAGAGAAAAAAAACAGAGAGAGAAAAAAAACAGAGAGAGAAAAAAAACAGAGAGAGAAAAAAAACAGAGAGAGAAAAAAAACAGAGAGAGAAAAAAAACAGAGAGAAAAAAAAACAGAGAGAGAAAAAACAGAGAGAGAAAAAACAGAGAGAGAAAAAACAGAGAGAGAAAAAACAGAGAGAGAAAAAACAGAGAGAGAAAAAACAGAGAGAGAAAAAACAGAGAGAGAAAAAACAGAGAGAGAAAAAACAGAGAGAGAAAAACAGAGAGAGAAACAGAGAGAGAAACAGAGAGAGAAAAAGAAAAGTTAAGAGAGAAAAAGAAAAGTTAAGAGAGAAAAAGAAAAGTTAAGAGAGAAAAAGAAAAGTTAAGAGAGAAAAAGAAAAGTTAAGAGAGAAAAAGAAAAGTTAAGAGAGAAAAAGAAAAGTTAAGAGAGAAAAAGAAAAGTTAAGAGAGAAAAAGAAAAGTTAAGAGAGAAAAAGAAAAGTTAAGAGAGAAAAAGAAAAGTTAAGAGAGAAAAAGAAAAGTTAAGAGAGAAAAAGAAAAGTTAAGAGAGAAAAAGAAAAGTTAAGAGAGAAAAAGAAAAGTTAAGAGAGAAAAAGAAAAGTTAAGAGAGAAAAAGAAAAGTTAAGAGAGAAAAAGAAAAGTTAAGAGAGAAAAAGAAAAGTTAAGAGAGAAAAAGAAAAGAAAAGTTAAGAGAGAAAAAGAAAAGAAAAGTTAAGAGAGAAAAAGAAAAGAAAAGTTAAGAGAGAAAAAGAAAAGAAAAGTTAAGAGAGAAAAAGAAAAGTTAAGAGAGAAAAAGAAAAGAAAAGAGAGAAAAAGAAAAGAAAAGTTAAGAGAGAAAAAGAAAAGAAAAGTTAAGAGAGAAAAAGAAAAGAAAAGTTAAGAGAGAAAAAGAAAAGAAAAGTTAAGAGAGAAAAAGAAAAGAAAAGTTAAGAGAGAAAAAGAAAAGAAAAGTTAAGAGAGAAAAAGAAAAGAAAAGTTAAGAGAGAAAAAGAAAAGAAAAGTTAAGAGAGAAAAAGAAAAGAAAAGTTAAGAGAGAAAAAGAAAAGAAAAGTTAAGAGAGAAAAAGAAAAGAAAAGTTAAGAGAGAAAAAGAAAAGAAAAGTTAAGAGAGAAAAAGAAAAGAAAAGTTAAGAGAGAAAAAGAAAAGAAAAGTTAAGAGAGAAAAAGAAAAGAAAAGTTAAGAGAGAAAAAGAAAAGAAAAGTTAAGAGAGAAAAGAAAAGAAAAGTTAAGAAAGAAAAGAAAAAGAAAAGTTAAGAAAGAAAAGAAAAAGAAAAGTTAAGAAAGAAAAGAAAAAGAAAAGTTAAGAAAGAAAAGAAAAAGAAAAGTTAAGAAAGAAAAGAAAAAGAAAAGTTAAGAAAAGAAAAAGAAAAGTTAAGAAAGAAAAGAAAAAGAAAAAGAAAAGAGAAAAAGAGAAAATGAAAAGATAAGAGAAAAAAGAAAAAGATAAGAGAAAAAAAAAAAACTGTGGCATGTCTTGAAGTACTTACACTTTGATAGAATTATTTATGTCTTTATTAGTTGTAAAAAAATTAGATTAAAAATAAAATATTGTTTTTCCGTGAAAATGTATCCAGCCTAGTGAATAAGTAACTTTTTTGGCTTTCAGTTGATCGAGTTACATTTCCAAAATCTTCACCCTGCAGTTCTACACAATTGGTACATTTTTGCATTTTTATTTGCATTCTTTTAATCCAACAACAAAAAATTCAGATGTTTGTTCAGCGAAATAGAGATTTGGAAAAGTTGGTCGGATTGAGAAATTTTTAACACGCATTCATATTTTTCAATTCAAAACAATTTGTCTTAAGTTCTTGACGAAACATATTTCATGTTAAAATGATGAGGTATTTCGTGGAAAAAAAAATTATCATCGAGCATTTCTCTGCGGTGATTGCGTTAGCGAGATAATTTGGGTGGAATGCCGTTTCGATGGAGTTCAGTGTCGTATGAAGGGTAAAGAACTAGATACCCTGAAATCAGTAATTAATACTGAATAAAGACATTAGATAATAGGCATCGTAAGAAATAAGATATGGCGAAATCAGCGGCAGCTATAGAAGAAAAATTTTCGATGTAATATATTATATGAAATAAGGCAAAATCAGATAGCATCTACTATAGAATAAAAACACAAGATGACAGACAACTAGAAATAAGGCAACTCCGAAAGAATAAAAACATAAAATTCAATAAAAAATAAAGAGAAATGATAATAGCTACTATAGAAGAAATAATAAAGTTGGTTCTATGTGTCGCGCCAGAAAGTTATTTTCTTGTCCGAGTTCATACTTCAAATCTATAAATCAACCACTCGCCCTTGCATGGATAACTGCTGCCATATATAGTATAAGAGACACCGCCGTTCGTCTCAAGGTCCTCGACAAAATCCAGAGACGGATATGCAAAAGGATTGGTTCTGATCTGGCATCTTGTCTACAGTCACTTTCTCACAGTCGCTTCCCTCTGTCTTTTCTACAAATACCTTCACGGTAACTGCGACGACGAGCTACTTTCGCTGGTTCCCAAACTGCACGAATTTAAGCGTGCTAATAGGTTGGCATCTCAGTCCCATTCTTTCACTGTAGAAGCTGTTAAATATAGCCGTCTCTTCTACTCCAATAGCTTCACGTCTCGCACTTCCCTTTCTCTTATTTACTTCCCTGATAGCTATAATCTTCAATTATTCAAATGCAATGTCAATCGACATCTCCAGATGCCTTGATCTAATTCCCCGTCCTTGTCTTCATCCTTCCCTTTATCACGCCTCTTTACTTTTGCCTCCACTGTGTAACCCCTTGCGTGCGTGTGAGCCTCCCGCCATGCTTGGGGTGAAATGCATAAAAAAAAAAAAAAAAAAAAAAAAAAAAAAAAAATAAAATAAAAAAAAATACAAGGTGAAATAAAATCCTAATCAGCATTGATATAAGACATACAGTATAAGAAATCAGAAAGAGCGAAATCAAGTTGTAGCCACTACAGATGAAATAAATGATGACATGATTAACTACGCAACGAACTGTGTCCTTTTGACAATGTTACTGTTGCCAAGGAAAGAAACCCTTTTAATATTCAGTTATTATAAATACCATTTATTGCTAACGATAGCTAATTCTTTTAATCAATTCTGTGTAAAGAGCTAATCAGGGTTTGGAGTGAAAGTTTCCTAGTTTACACAATTTCTTCAAACAATAATAACGGGAAATTGTTACTATGTACTGAACCATTCATCGATTAGGACAACATTCGTCAATAATGGCCATCGCTTGACAAATCATATTAAACTCAAAGACTCCTATTTACACTGTTCGAACTATCGTACTCATCTGTTACCATATTTATCACAACGTTTCGACCGTTGCACGCTCCGGTCTTCAGGTGGTTGGAATGTCGAACTGAACACATTATTTCGCTCACTGGGGTAGACTGTTCTAGTTCCACGTACCATGTCTAATGGACGTCAGTTATCTCTTGTTAATTCCCCTCTCCAAGTTCTCCACCACCATAACCAGGTATTGAACTCACACTCTTTCGGTAGACTCTTTTCCAGTTCCTAAAGGACACATGGCACTGTGGATAAAAGCGTTGGTTAGATTCAGTGACGGGAACCAAAGAGTGTGAGTTCAATACCCGGTTAAGGCGGTGAAGGACTTGGAGAGGGGAATTAACAGGAGATAACTGATATCCATTACAAACATGGCATATGGAACTAGAACAGTCTACCCCAGTGAGCGAAATAAAGGGTTCAGTTCGGCATTCCAACCACCTGAAGAAGGCCGGAGCGTACAACGGCCGAAACGTTGTGATAAATATGGCAACAAAGATGAGGATGATAGTCCGAACAATGTAAATAGTGTATATAATACATCATCTCAGAAATATAGACAGATACTCAAAGACTCCTGTCACAGACAATCGAAGCGCGTTAGCTTTGGACGAAGAATCAGAAAGATGATTTTTAAAATAATATCGTCATCGCCTAAAATGCTGCAGGTGATACATTCAACGAATGGTTCGAAATCGGAAACGTCCATGGCACCATGCTGTGTCCAAGTCTTGTGCTTGTTTGAGCCATTGGTATTTAATCTGAGGAATCTGTTATTTTCACTCGCGGCTCGAATTAGCGAGTCTAATTCCTCTCTTCGAGATGACATGCGGAGTTACCTTCTATCCTTTGCGTAAAGAGCAAAGCCCTAAAAGGCAGCAGGTGGTTTGAATTCAGAGTTTTCCATTTCCAAGACTTGTTGCAAGTCAAGTCTGTCTTGCTATTTACTCATACCCATAAGTGGTGGTGGGCTGGATTCATCTTTTAATACCTTTCCCAAGGGTATTAGTGCGTGAGTGAATGCAATGAACTCGATTGGAATTCGAAGTCAATTCTCCGATTTTTTTAATCCCAGCTGCTATCCTACTAAATAATATACAGTGTAACCCGGATATAAGAGAAACCCGGATATAAGAGAGATTGTCTCTGGTCTCAAATTAGAGCCATACTTACCTAAACAAAATAGACCAAACCCGGATATAAGATAAACCCGGATATAAGAGACTTATTCTCCGGTCCCGAAAACTCTCTTATATCCGGGTTACACTGTAGATTAAAGAATTGATTTAACTCAGTTCCTTTACGCGTCACTCGTACGATGTGGCAATCATTTCATGAATTTTAGCGGATTTTCCTAATTTTACGTAATTAGCCAGGTTATTTAAACCTCAAGAAATACTGTGCTTGTAATTAAAAATTATAATTACATAAGGAACACAAAGTTCAAAAAGGCAAAAGGTTTGAATATTGTAATGAAGACGAAATTATCAGTACAACATCTCGACAAAATCCAAAGAAGGGTCTGTGATATTTTCAATCCTGACCTGTCATCTCGACTTTAGTCAGTTTCCTTTTGCTTTTTCCTAAAATATTTTCGTAGCAGTTATTCTTATGGGCTGTCCTCCTTGATACCGCAAGGACATAAATTTAAGCGTACTATTAGATTGACAACTAAGTCCCATAGTTTTACTATTGAAATAGCTACTAAATTCTATTCTAAGAGTTTCTGCTCTCGCACCTCTGTGAAACTCTCCCCCGGTTTCTGGCTTCCCTGTCACCTACAATCTGCAAAAAATTAAATGCAACATCAATGGCCACCGGCTGTCTTCTTGCTTCCTGAAACCTATTCTTTTACTGTGCTTTCTCCTTACTAAAGTATTCTCATTCTTTTTCATTCACAGTAACCCGTTGCATGTTAGAGGCATTAATGCCTTGCTTGGGATGAAATTAATGAAAAAAAAAAAAAAAAAAAAAAATCAATACAAAATATTTGTCTTAAATTTCTAAGTCGTTTATTTATTGATTTTTTGAGCTCTTGGATTTCTTCAAATAAAGAAGACTGCACGTCACCCAGAATAGCATGCCAAAGTTAATCTATCTATTCTGTCTACCAAATGAAACCGTTCTCCATAATTTTTCAATCTGGTTATGGTCGAACGGACGTGCAAATATTTTAGACGAAAAATTTGTTGTTTTCAACCAGGAGAATTTAGATGAAAAAAAAAAAAAAAAAAAAGAAAAAAAAAAGAAGTTTAATTCCCATTATGTTCAACCTTCATTTTAGACAAATGTAAGAAGCGTGTGTGCTTAGCGTAAGGGTTATTGGCACGGAAAGTGGAATTAGCGTGACGAGTTCAGCCTCTAAGTGAGTCTGCTTGTTTCTCTTCGCACATCTTCCGCCAGCTATGGGTTAAATAGTAGGGAAAACTGAACGCTTATTTCTTGATTGGCAGCCAGTCTAGTAGAAGTAACGCTGACTTCAAAGCTCTGTAAATAATAGTGTACACGGGGTTCTTTAGCTTTGGTAGGGCAACTAGTTTAAGAATAGGACGGCACTGTTCAAAAGTAAGTTGGAAATGGTTGATTTCCATCTTGCCATAAGTATGCAGAATGCTAATACAGCTGAAATACGTGCCGTCCGTACAACTTTAATGCAGATTATTGGACTCGTGGTCGAGATAAAAACGAAAAAGAAATCGTCAGTTAAATGTGAAATTATATTGACTAATCTACAAACAATTTGAAAACCATAAAATTAAAAAAGCAGACGAATTTTTAAAAACTTTTAGCGCAAACTGTTGTTTGTTATTCTATCTTTCAGGTAATTTCATAATTCTTTCTCTGCAATGAACTGCACAGCACACCATTATTTTAATTTTGTTAATTTTTAGACGAAATACTTAAAGGATTCACATAAATATTTCCGCTATTAATGCGCATTCACATTATGGACACGCTCGCATTCTGACCATGAGACCCGGGTTCGAATCTCACTATGGAAAGTGCCAGACAACCATAGCACGGATTGACCCACGTATTGTAAGATGGAACTATTTGGAAAAACAAAGTTACAAGTCATCGTGACTGTGGGTTTGAGCGTGCTAGCTTTATTTAGACTGTGTCCACAGTTGAACTATAAACCACAAGTATTCTCTGTGTGTTTTGAACAAACAAATGTGCCTGAGCAGGCATCTGCAACGGGTATTAGCTAACCGCCGTAGTAGACGGGTATAGCAATGGCCAGTCATTATATATATCATATATGTATTCATTGTTCTAAGTGTCGTGTCTCTTCAGGACTTAATCGATAATGGTTCACCACATTTTCCTGTAAAACAATATTTCTGTTAGTTTTCGTCGTCTTCGTTTGTGAGGAGATTTTCCAGTATTCATTGCCAGACAGGAGGACTG
This sequence comes from Acanthosepion lycidas, assembly GCA_963932145.1. Classification (NCBI taxonomy): domain Eukaryota; kingdom Metazoa; phylum Mollusca; class Cephalopoda; order Sepiida; family Sepiidae; genus Acanthosepion; species Acanthosepion lycidas. Next base: position 58,784,449 of record OZ010587.1, on the reverse strand, counting down.
GTATAACATAGCAATGCAGTACAGTTTTCTTTGTTTCTAACGATTTTTTCCTATTTAGTAATACTCTGCTTAGCTTTTGGAAGGCATCTTTGTCTATCCCAATGCACCTTCGGATTTCAATTTCGCAGTTTCCGTTCTCTGTTAATAGTATGAACACATGATAACCAACAACCTTTCTGCTCCTATACTACAAGGTAACACCTTCTCTTTCTTCCTTCTATGTGTGGGTTGTCCCTTAAAGACGTAGGCGAACATGACTCTCCACAATATCTTGTCCTTCGCAGCTTTGTAAGTTTTGCCTTTTTGCTATTTCTCCCAAACTGTTCTACCATCCATTTACTCAAGCTTTCTAGGTAAGATATGTGTTGTTTTCCTCCGTCCATCTTGTCTTCAGCCTGTCCTGTGAGTGTCAGACTTTCCAAGCCCTCTTTCCTCATTATGTGCCTTAGAAATTCCAACCGTTTCTTCGTGATGTTAAGTATAAGTTTTCTTTTCGTTTCCATTGTCTTCAGAACTTTTGTCGTTTTTTGCATGTTATTCTCGGTGTCCTTTTGTAGAACCCAATTTCTTTTGCTTCAAGTCTCTTCCTCACTTGTGAGGTGACGGTTCAGTTTTCACTGCCATATAGGGGGACGTAATGTTCGGAAAGTAATAACGCTTTATAAGAAAGGATATAGAAACAAATGTATATTATATTTATTTCAATACGTTTCATCGAAAATGTTATCTTCATTTTTCAACGACTGCAGACCAACAGGAGGCAATTGTTTCTTATTCTACTTTTAAAGAAATTGAGTTTTCCTCTAAAAAAAGTTTGAAAAACTTCTTACAACCGCAACTTGTGAAAGGTTCTAGAGATAAAAACAAATGGAAACCTGGCAATTATGTTGACTACAATAAACGCAAGAACTTATATTAAAGATCTTATTTTTCCTTGGGTATCTTTACATTGACATACTGTTCTGTTTAACAAAGCAGAACACTTTCGACGCTTGCTTCCTTTAACCAATCAAGTTGCATGCAATAAACGTCTGCAGTGATGGTCCTTCCATGTTGTTTAAGTCGTAATGGACGATAATTTTCATATTCAATCAGACACAAGTCACATAGATATATTCTTGGTTCGTGTTGATACGTGCTTTTGTTTTCTGTTGACGAGCAAAACCATTTTTCACCGCATGTAACAATGTATTAGGTTGGTGCAAAAATAATGACGTAATAATGTCGTTTTTTGACGTTAAAAATACGTCAGAAAACGACATTATTACGTCATTATTTTTGCACCAACCTAATAATACAAAAATAAAAGGTTGGTATTAAAAGTCTCCAGTAGAGAGTGAAACATCATGCTCGGTTCCCATGCGAAAGTTCTGGATGAACCCAAATTCCCACTTAGCAAGTTTTCCCAACCAAACTTTGCCCTTCGGCAAAGCCTCGTCCGGGTTCTTCACTGCTCAAAGCAGGGAGTTCGACAGGAATGAACAGTCTGGTCGACTGTTAATATCTAACAGCCCCACCCCCACACACGATGGATGTATGTGGCACAAGGCCGAGTTCACCGTGGGTTGTCCGAGCCCTTAGGCTCGGCCAAAAATATTCCCATAGAACCCGTATAAACGGGTTCAGGGACTGTCTACCTGCCCGGACGAAACTTTGCCCTTCGGCAAAGCCTCGTCCGGGTTCCTCTGAGTTTGACAGTCATGAACAGTCTGGAGGCGGAAGAGTCCAACATAGACTCTTTAGTGGGAGGACAACACAAGAGTTGGTCAAGTTATTATTCATAGCGAAGACTCCATAAGCATTTAATTAATGCAAACAAACCAGAAGCTTCAAACAAATCTCTTTCAAATACCTTCAGATATTGACTAGTTTTATTCGCTTTGTCTTGCATAAAACCATATTTCTGAATGCCATTGCTTTCATGAGACATATGCCTTCACATGCGACTTAAAAATCAATACATATATCTTAGTTATTTACTTCATCTAGAACCAACAATAAAGCCGATCACTTTACTACTTATAATCTCGCGCTAAAACATAACTCAACCTCCGCATTGTTTACGTTCAATGATTGATTAATATGTTTTATTTTTACGGCCTCTCAACCTTTTGCAGCTTATATAAAGCCAAAAGATATTTTTAACTTGTCAGAATATTTTGGGGTTGATAAATTTACTGATAAGATTCCTACTAATTAACCCATAGCTGGGGGAAGAATAGGTGGATTCATACCTTTCCCAGAAGTATTTTCCTCGTAAATGAATATAACGAACTCGACTGGAATTCGAACTCGGCTCAATCCATGTAAGTCTTTGTGGTAATTGAAAAATATTTTAATAATTATTCTCTAATACAATTCCAGAAAACTTTGAGTTGGCTCTATAATCTTTCTTTAGATATAATTTTGATTTGGAGCCTCGGCTCTAAACCATTTTTTCTTAGTTCAAGAGGACATGCTTTTCTGGTTCATTACAATAAGATCTGGGGTACCTCGACGTGGTGTAATGATTAGCAAGGTTGTCTCGCTAGAACATTTACTACTGTGTAGTGAGTTCGATCTTCAGCTAAAATAGGCCATGACAAATTTCAGGGGTGGGGCCATAGAAATTTTATAATTGGATATATTCAAAGTAAAATGGAAGTCAGTTTTTGACACAATAATAATTTCATGGGCCACAGAAAAATTCTGGGGTCAACGTGAGCCATGAACTAAAAGAATGTTTGGAAACTACTGTCTTAGAGCACCGAACGAACATTCTACGCCTTGTGTAGTTTTTCTCTGGCTTCAATCAACATTAATTAATGTTTGTATATTTCGTTTTTCCTTCTTTGGCCAATTTTCGTGCTTGGGAATGTTTTGGGGCTTCTCACCGTTAAATTTCATGAAAAATCTCAAATCAACAATTGAATTAAATTGTTAAACGAATTAAAACCGACGAATTTTTCTATCTTCTGTGAAATTGAGGATTGAAAAGCAAAAAAAAAAACAAACAAAAAAAAACGCCCTCTCATCCCCTCACCACGCCCCCCCCACACATATAAGGGAAAGTCAAATTTATCCGCACACTTGTTCAAATATGTGTTGTGAAAATGCGGATAATTTTGACTTACTGTCGTGTGTGTGTGTGTATTACTTTTTTGCCTGTGGGAATCCAGCACATCGGTAAATCAAGGGTAGAAATTGGCAATGGATAGAAGGCGCAAACTGATTCATGATGGTATAGAATCCTTTGAATATAGCCGTGTTCAGTATGCCTCTTTCAAACGATCAGTTCGTAAAGGTGAACAAGGTCCAGCACCAGGTTCACAAGGTCACCACGACAACTGTGACACATGCGGAAAACTGTCTCTCACTTGCGGGCCTCAAAAGCCATCCGCGCGAACATGTCCAACCTGCTGTTCCGCAAAATAACATTGATGTGAACCAAAAAAGATGGACAATGTCCAGTATGTGGTAAAACTTGCCGCAATTTGGTGGGTTTGAAGAGTCATCTACGGGCGCATACAGCTTGAAATAAAGAAGGAAAGAGGAGAAAACGTGAAACTCAAGGAGGTGGCTACACTCGAAACCGAGACATCAGCCACTAATATACGCGTTTTTTTACAGCAATATATATATATATATATATCTGTAAAAAATACAAATGCTCTGTTGAAACAAAAACATCGAGCTCTCTGTGGATCAGTTTTAATAATTAGTATTATTAGGATCAACCCGGAATATATACCAATGGATGGATTACCTGTACTAATATATATATATATATATATATATATATATATATATATATATATATATATATATATATATGTGTGTGTGTGTGTAAGATGTATAATAGTATTCGAAACAAAAGTGGAGATAAGACAGTGGAAAAGCGTAAGGAAAATTCGTTTATGTGTGTGTGTGTGTGTGTGTGTGTATGTATGTATATCTTATTACTGACGAATAGGACTTGATTTTAAGTCCTATTCATCAGTAATAGGAAATACACACACACACACA
>OZ010587.1:58765444-58775444 GCA_963932145.1 Acanthosepion lycidas | reverse complement strand
GTCATATACGATTCTTCATTTTGTCCACTGTTATTATTCACAGCAGTATGGCCTGTTCTTTTATTGTCCCCAGACGAAAACACTGAGATGATAATGAAAACGACGACATTGGTCCGAATAAATCAGTGTTCAGAAATTTATTCTGGTTTTGAAAAATTTAATCGACAAGACTATTTTTATTTATTTGTTACCATAGACTTACATCAGTTAAGGAAATGAGTATAGATAAGCATGTTTTTAATAGCATGCATATGATGCCATGATCGTACAAACAGCGAATACTGTTCAGTGGTGCATTTTACCCATCCTTTTATCTGGGAAGCATTATTTTACCCGTCCTTTTATCTGGGAAGCATTATTTTACCCGTCCTTTTATCTGGGAAGCATTATTTTACCCGTCCTTTTATCTGGGAAGCATTATTTTACCCGTCCTTTTATCTGGGAAGCATTATTTTACCCGTCCTTTTATCTGGGAAGCATTATTTTACCCGTCCTTTTATCTGGGAAGCATTATTTTACCCGTCCTTTTATCTGGGAAGCATTATTTTACCCGTCCTTTTATCTGGGAAGCATTATTTTACCCGTCCCTTTTATCTGGGAAGCATTATTTTACCCGTCCCTTTTATCTGGGAAGCATTATTTTACCCGTCCCTTTTATCTGGGAAGCATTATTTTACCCGTCCTTTTATCTGGGAAGCATTATTTTACCCGTCCTTTTATCTGGGAAGCATTATTTTACCCGTCCTTTTATCTGGGAAGCATTATTTTACCCGTCCTTTTATCTGGGAAGCATTATTTTACCCGTCCTTTTATCTGGGAAGCATTATTTTACCCGTCCTTTTATCTGGGAAGCATTATTTTACCCGTCCTTTTATCTGGGAAGCATTATTTTACCCGTCCCTTTTATCTGGGAAGCATTATTTTACCCGTCCTTTTATCTGGGAAGCATTATTTTACCCGTCCCTTTTATCTGGGAAGCATTATTTTACCCGTCCTTTTATCTGGGAAGCATTATTTTACCCGTCCTTTTATCTGGGAAGCATTATTTTACCCGTCCCTTTTATCTGGGAAGCATTATTTTACTCAACCTACGTGGGAAGCATTATTTTACCCATCATTCTATGTGGGAGGGATTATATTACACATCCTTCTATTTGGAGGGCATTATATTACACATCCTTCTATCTGGAGGGCATTATTTTACCAATCCTTTCTGGAGGGCATTATTTTACCAATCCTTCTTTCTGGAGGGTATTTTTTTACCAATCCTTCTATCTGCCATATTTTACGCATGTTTCTATCAGGCATTATATTACACATCCTTTTATCTGGGAAGCATTAGTTTACCCATCCTTCTATCTGCGGGGCATTAGTTTACCCATCCTTCTTTCTGGGGGGAATTATTTTACCCATCCTTCTATCCATTACTTTAAGAAAGTAAGAGACATTTTGGGCAAACTGAATTAGACTGATGTTCGATCATGTTCAGTATGACAGTTTTGACAATCATGCTGGCCAGGTAAAATTATCGAATATCTTTCAAAGTATAAGCAGTGCAGGTATCCCGTGGGTAAGTACTATTCTGCTGGAATTGTATGTAGTCTTTCTGTTTGCAGTATGGGCATAAGAACGGACTGGACAATGTTCTCGACATACATGGTATTGTTCCCTTCGTATAACAGTAAAGACGTGGTTTAGAGCTTTAATTTACGGTAATCTGCACAATGATGCCTGACGCTGGTCCTTTCTGGTGTCGGTGATTACACACTAAAATATATCGCTCCGTAGGTCTATACAACACACGCAAACAACCATCGCTTTCAATATGCCTGAGGTTGGTCGTTTGTGCCGTGAGCGAATAGACTCTCAAAGATGTCAATCCATAGGTCCTGGTTGCACACGCAAACATCCATCGTTCGCATGAAGACAGAAAATGCTCTCATTACTGAATACTACAGAGCTCCACGGTTTTTCCCCCCGAGTGACCTTCTCACGACACAATTAGCGATAATGTTGTAGCGGAAATATTACGTTCACTCGTGGGCATGATCCCGCTCAAAGAATACAATTTGAAACGGTCCGTATGGATAATTCTGGGCCCAAGTTTGTTCCGATCTGCACCTTAGAGACCACATCGGCTGCGATTGCTTTCCCTAAAATCCGTTGATCTTGGCAAGCCAGATTCTGGTCTATAGCTGTTAATTTGATTACTATAACTAAAAGCGTATCACCACGAATAAAGTTCTAAAAAAGAAAAAAAAAAAAAATCTCAAGTTGATGTTAAGAGTTGCCGCAAAATATTTATTTAAGACGGAATGTTCTAAATGTCTAAACTGTATTTAGATACATTGTATTTATTTTCAATATTTTTATTGGTTGTGTTTTATGACATATCAACCACTGTGGGTCATTTAATGCCAAATTAAGTTTTATATATATATATTACATACATACACATATACCTATGCATATATTAAATATACAGTACTATTAAACATAGCTGGCAACATTGTTTTAAAAAAAACGTATAGCTGGCAACATTGTTTTAAAAAAAACGTATAGCTGGCAACATTGTTTTAAAAAAAACGTATAGCTGGCAACATTGTTTTAAAAAAAACGTATAGCTGGCAACAGTTTTAAAAAAAACGTATAGCTGGCAACAGTTTTAAAAAAAACGTATAGCTGGCAACATTATTGTTTAAAAAAAAACAAAAAAACGTATAGCTGGCAACATTATTGTTTAAAAAAAAAACAAAAAAAACGTATAGCTGGCAACATTATTGTTTAAAAAAAAAACAAAAAAAACGTATAGCTGGCAACATTATTGTTTAAAAAAACAAAAAACAAAAAACAAAACGTATAGCTGGCAACATTATTGTTTAAAAAAAACATAGCTGGCAACATCGTTTCAAAAAACGCATAGCTGGCAACTTTGTTGTTTCAAAAATGTATAGCTGGCAACATTGTTTCAAAAATGTATAGCTGGCAACATTGTTGTTTCAAAAATGTATAGCTGGCAACATTGTTGTTTCAAAAATGTATAGCTGGCAACATTATTTTTTCAAAAACGTAGAGGGCCAGCTGGATGTAGTTTAACGTCTTATCCAGGACGATTCAGTTTTTTTAGTTGAATTGTTAACCTATATTGAATATGATACATTATTGTACATAATTAGGATACACTAAATTTTTTATTTTATACAAATACTACTTTATGAAAACTGAGATGTAGTAGTAAGAGATTCATATCTTAGATTCTTCACGAAACATTGCATCGGCCATCACTTGTCTAAACTAAGTATAGATCTAATATTTAATATTCACTATCATCCACTCAAAGAAATAACTAAATGGATATATGCATCCAGATATATAGATACGCCCATACTGTATTTATACAACGATGGTCGCAAAAACAATGGCATAGCCAACAAAGAGCTCATTAAACGATGAACCTGGTTTCGGGCCCACATCATTACCACTAAACTAGCTTAGGCGATCAGGTATCTTTCGATACATGACTGATGAGGTAGATTTTTCCTGTAATAGGTTGCCAGTTCTGTCTTCGGTAGACCAGTTGTCATTCAAGGCTATAGAACCCAGTCTGTCCTACTATTTTACCCATAGCCGGGGACGAAGATTAATACCTTTCCTAAGAGTGAGGTGAGTGAATGTAATGGATTAGAATAGAATTCGAACTCTGCTCTCCGATTCCTCAGTCTAAGCCGCTATCCATTACTCCACCGTGCTTTCATAGTAAACTAGTTAATATCTCGTTATACCGTCAGGCTTTATTGTTTTACGTCACACTGTGTGAGTACAACGCGCAAGCAGATACACTGTCTCGCAGACTTGACGGTTAATTTATTTAATTCCAAAGATCAGTTAAATATATCAGAGTCGATGGAAGAATGACGCTACTCGGGCATCAGACGACAAACATCAGTCGTAAAACCAGTATTTCTACTCTCTCCATTGCTCAAAACTTCTAAAACCGAACCATATTGTATGCGGTACAGAAAAACAAGAAAATAAAACCGAAGAAGTAATTCATATAACAAAATAAAAAATAAAAATAAATGGAGGAGTGGGGTGGGGGGCAATAAACATGCTTTACTTCAGACTGTTTAAGTCATTATCAAAAAATAATGCCGTCCGTGCGGTTGGTAATATTCCGTTGGATACATCCTAATAGTTTATAGAAAACTGAAATGCTGACATCGTAAGTAACGATTAAACTGAGCGACACCAGGCCACAAAGAATGCATCAAAATTATGCCTTTTCGTTTTGTTTTTACGTATATTAAATATATTATACACATTTGAAGATAATGTCTTCTGTGATACAAAATATTTGATATAATATGGAGTGTTTTGTATAATAATAGCGTCTAGGAATTTGAGTCTTTCCTTGCATTAGGTACTGTAGAATATTTTGGTATTATCCACTAAGATTTGTCTTTTGCTAGCAGTTGTTCGCAATGTGCTGATCGACATGTGCAAAAAAAAAAAAAATAAATAAATGGCCGTACATGCACCACACATTCTCGTAGGTTAACTAGAAACCTGTCGAAACTGAGTGCAATTAAATAGACAGGGATTTGCCATAGCGTCCAAACCGAACCATTTGGTCTGGTTTACGGCATATCAACCTCAATGGGTTATTTAATGACGACAATTTTTTTTTTATTGCTTGTAATAATTTTTTTCTTCAAAAATCTATTGCTGGTAATATTTTCTTTTAAAAAATATATTGGTATTAATAAAGTATTGTCGGTAATAATGTTTTTTTACAAAATAGTATTTCTGGTATTAAAGCCTATTTTGGCATTTTCATGTTTTGACCCCAGTTTATTAGCCCATAGCTGGGACCCTAACAGGTGCTACCTCTCCGAGTTTGGGAACACCAGAAATTAAGAGGTGGTTCTCCGCTCCTCAAAACCTCCTGATCAGAGGCCCTGCTGCTGGATGTAGTTTATCGTCATACCCAGGACGACCGATCCATATGAATATATGGCTCAGATAAACCAATAACAAGAGAAACACGGAAAGAAAACCGAATGAACAATTCATATAATTAACAAAAACATGGAAGAGTAAACATAGCAGTGACTAAACTCGATTTACAGAATATTTAACCGGAATTTCGAGTTTAACATTCGACCGACTGCTAAACGTGCCGCTGTAAACCCTCGATACATCTAAGTGCCAAAGTAGGTTCTCACTGAACTGTAAAACGGCACACGCGCCACCTGCAGCCGTAGACCTATTAGCGATTGACTTGCTTCTCGCGAAGTCAAATTTAACGCCCAAGCAGGGGTGTGTACCGACCGTGAGAGGACGACTGCATCATCCACCACCCAACGATTCAGGGAACCGGCTGACTTGCCACAAGAAAGGACAAAGCTAATCGCTTCGCCCTACCATGTCGTTTATTTTTAGGCAGCGTGATGAATGCGTCCCGTGTTAATACCTCGACGGGGCACTAATCATTCGACATGCTTTTACAAGACAGGAACACTCGGCAACAATCTAAACACACAGATCTTATAGTTACCCCCACTAAAAAAAAAAGCCATCAATATTAAAAATAAGTGAAATAATAGGTACCTCCAAACTCATGCGCACTTTCGACATGTGAAACCCCCCCCCCAAAAAAAAACTCCGTTTTTAAAAATTACCCAAAATATAGGAATTTATGGTAAAATGATATAAAACCGATAATTAAAATAGAGAAATTAAAAAAAAAAAAAAAAAAAAAATTTCCCATGATGCAAGTTATAAAGAAACCGGAAAGGGTTTTTTTGTCACATACACGATTTTATGATCTCACTCCCAGAAAGGACAGAATCTTTTCCCACTTTACAACGACAGCGTTTGGACTTGTGTTGGCAGCCCTCATGAAGTGAATTGGTCGTTCCAATCCAGCACACAGCTAACTAGAGCTCTACCATTTAAACGATTTTTATCCTAACTTACTACTGAACCTAACAAACACATCCAAGGGTCATTGAGAACTTTGTTTTAATACAGTAAACATAAAAATGGAAATGACCCTAGTAGAAACAGCAGATTTTTGTGTTCTGCTTAATTGCTTACATATGAACATGCATCCACGTAAAATACACACAAACCGACAACCTATTAAATTCCATAAATTATTGGATTTCAAAAAAATTTTCAGCATTTATTAGTTAATGAATTTTAGAGGTTCCTAATATTAAAACGATAACATGTCGAAGGCATAATATCACTAATATTGAACGTGAACACATTTAAAACAGGATCCAAATGTATAAAAAAAAAAAAAAAAAAAAAAAATCTAAAATTATTTTTGTGGAGAGTTTCTGGCGTAAATAATTTTAATAAAATATTAGACTAACAGTGACTCGTTGGGTCACTGATAGTTCAGGTTATAAAACAATGAGGTTTATGTCAACATTAAAATATTGTCTGTTTGAAGAAAGTTGAAATAAAAATATTTTTAAAATCACATTAATGTAAAAATATATACTTTAATATGCCAAAAAATATTTTAAAATCATATTCACTTGAAAATATTTTTTAAAAGATGGCAAAATATTTAAATATTTAAAATATTGTTTGTTTGAAGAATGCTGAAATAAGTAGGCACGAAATCACAGAGAGAGAGAGAGAGAGAAGAAGTGGAGAGAGAGAGAGAGAAGAAGTGGAGAGAGAGAGAGAGAAGAAGTGGAGAGAGAGAGAGAGAAGAAGTGGAGAGAGAGAGAGAGAAGAAGTGGAGAGAGAGAGAGAGAAGAAGTGGAGAGAGAGAGAGAGAAGAAGTGGAGAGAGAGAGAGAGAAGAAGTGGAGAGAGAGAGAGAGAAGAAGTGGAGAGAGAGAGAGAGAAGAAGTGGAGAGAGAGAGAGAGAAGAAGTGGAGAGAGAGAGAGAAGAAGTGAACACAGAGAGAGAGAGAGAAGTGAACACAGAGAGAGAGAGAAGTGAACACAGAGAGAGAGAGAGAAGTGAACACAGAGAGAGAGAGAGAAGTGAACACAGAGAGAGAGAGAGAAGTGAACACAGAGAGAGAGAGAGAGAGAGAGGGTCAGCTGGGAAGAGAGAGAGAGGTGAAAAGCGGTCATAAATGTAACTATTTGTCCACAATCCGGCTGTTAAATTAAGTCACCATCTGAGACGAACACACAGCATTTCCTTCTCTCCCCCTTCCTACACCATAATAAATTTACATCTTTCTTTTACCCATTCTCTATATGACATATGGCAAACAGACAAGCAAACAAAATTTACAGAATTTTATAATAATGACGATACATTTGATATCCAGTGAACAGAGAGAGAGAGAGAGAGAGAGAGAGAGAGAGAGAGAGAAAAGAATTGAACAGAGAGAGAGAGAAGAGAGAGAGAGAGAGAAGAAAAAACACAGAGAGAGAGAGAGAGAAGAGAAAACACAGAGAGAGAAAACACAGAGAAGAGAGAACACAGAGAGAGAGAGAGAGAGAGAGAGAGAGAGAAGGGAGAAAACACAGAGAGAGAGAGAAGAGAAAACACAGAGAGAGAGAAAACACAGAGAGAGAGAGAGAGAAGAGAAGAGAAAACAGAGAGAGAGAGAAGAGAAAACAGAGAGAGAGAGAAGAGAAAACAGAGAGAGAGAGAAGTGAAATGAACACAGAGAGAGAGAGAGAGAGAGAAGAAAAAACAGAGAGAGAGAGAGAAGTGAAATGAACACAGAGAGAGAGAAGTGAAATGAACACAGAGAGAGAGAGAAGTGAAATGAACACAGAGAGAGAGAGAAGTGAAATGAACACAGAGAGAGAAGTGAAATGAACACAGAGAGAGAAGTGAAATGAACACAGAGAGAGAAGTGAAATGAACACAGAGAGAGAAGTGAAATGAACACAGAGAGAGAAGTGAAATGAACACAGAGAGAGAGAGAGAAGTGAAATGAACACAGAGAGAGAGAGAGAAGTGAAATGAACACAGAGAGAGAGAGAGAAGTGAAATGAACACAGAGAGAGAGAGAGAAGTGAAATGAACACAGAGAGAGAGAGAGAAGTGAAATGAACACAGAGAGAGAGAGAGAAGTGAAATGAACACAGAGAGAGAGAGAAGAGAAAACACAGAGAGAGAGAGAGAAGAGAAAACACAGAGAGAGAGAAAGAGAAAACAGAGAGAGAGAGAAAGAGAAAACAGAGAGAGAGAGAGAGAGAGAGAAGAGAAAACAGAGAGAGAGAGAGAGAGAAGTGAAATGAACACACAGAGAGAGAGAAGTGAAATGAACACAGAGAGAGAGAGAGAAGTGAAATGAACACAGAGAGAGAGAGAGAAGTGAAATGAACACAGAGAGAGAGAGAAGAGAAAACACAGAGAGAGAGAGAGAAGAGAAAACACAGAGAGAGAGAGAGAAGAGAAAACACAGAGAGAGAGAAAGAGAAAACAGAGAGAGAGAGAAAGAGAAAACAGAGAGAGAGAGAAAGAGAAAACAGAGAGAGAGAGAGAGAGAGAGAGAAGAGAAAACAGAGAGAGAGAGAGAGAGAAGTGAAATGAACACACAGAGAGAGAGAAGTGAAATGAACACACAGAGAGAGAGAAGTGAAATGAACACACAGAGAGAGAGAAGTGAAATGAACACACAGAGAGAGAGAAGTGAAATGAACACACAGAGAGAGAGAAGTGAAATGAACACACAGAGAGAGAGAAGTGAAATGAACACACAGAGAGAGAAGTGAAATGAACACACAGAGAGAGAAGTGAAGTGAAATGAACACAGAGAGAGAGAGAGAAGTGAAATGAACACAGAGAGAGAGAAAGAGAAAACACAGAGAGAGAGAAAGAGAAGAGAAAACAGAGAGAGAGAGAGAGAAGAGAAAACAGAGAGAGAGAGAGAAGAGAAAACAGAGAGAGAGAAGAGAAAACGGAGAGAGAGAAGAGAAAACGGAGAGAGAGAAGAGAAAACGGAGAGAGAGAAGAGAAAACGGAGAGAGAGAAGAGAAAACGGAGAGAGAGAAGAGAAAACGGAGAGAGAGAGAAGTGAAATGAACACACACAGAGAGAGAAGTGAAATGAACACACACAGAGAGAGAAGTGAAATGAACACACACAGAGAGAGAGAAGTGGACACAGAGAGAGAGAGAGAAGTGAACACAGAGAGAGAGAGAGAAGTGAACACAGAGAGAGAGAGAGTCAGCTGGGAAGAGAGACAGGTGAAAAGCGGTCATAAATGTAACTATTTGTCCACAATCCGGCTGTTAAATTAAGTCACCATCTGAGACGAACACACAGCATTTCCTTCTCTCCCCCTTCCTACACCATAATAAATTTACATCTTTCTTTTACCCATTCTCTATATGACATCTGTCAAAAACACAAGCAAACAAAATTTACAGAATTTTATAATAATGACGATACTTTGATATCCAGTGAACAGAGAGAGAGAGAGAGAGAAGAAGTGAACAGAGAGAGAGAGAGAGAGAGAAGAAGTGAACAGAGAGAGAGAGAGAGAGAGAAGAAGTGAACAGAGAGAGAGAGAGAGAGAGAAGAAGTGAACAGAGAGAGAGAGAGAGAGAGAAGAAGTGAACAGAGAGAGAGAGAGAGAGAGAAGAAGTGAACAGAGAGAGAGAGAGAGAGAGAAGAAGTGAACAGAGAGAGAGAGAGAGAGAGAAGAAGTGAACAGAGAGAGAGAGAGAGAGAGAAGAAGTGAACAGAGAGAGAGAGAGAGAGAGAAGAAGTGAACAGAGAGAGAGAGAGAGAGAGAAGAAGTGAACAGAGAGAGAGAGAGAGAGAGAAGAAGTGAACAGAGAGAGAGAGAGAGAGAGAGAAGAAGTGAACAGAGAGAGAGAGAGAGAGAGAAGAAGTGAACAGAGAGAGAGAGAGAGAGAGAGAAGAAGTGAACAGAGAGAGAGAGAGAGAGAAAAGAAGTGAACACAGAGAGAGAGAGAGAAAAGAAGTGAACACAGAGAGAGAGAGAGAAAAGAAGTGAACACAGAGAGAGAGAGAAAAGAAGTGAACACAGAGAGAGAGA
>OZ010587.1:58665444-58760444 GCA_963932145.1 Acanthosepion lycidas | reverse complement strand
CCGTTATCTATAATCATTATGTATCTAGAAGAACAGAACCTTCTTGATTGCTTGGTTAGAACATTAGTTTCAGTGTATGTCCTTAATATTTGACTACAGGAAAAACTCAGCATGTCTAGCACTGTACACTGAAGCTATTATCTTGCCAAACAAATTAAGAAGCCATAGCAAATTTTCTTCTCGGTCCTCCTGTGACCAATTCCGAAGGTATATCCACGGCTACTGTGTTCACGAAGACAGATGATTACCTTGCATCTTTTGTGTTACACTAGAGAGAAATTAGAAAGTATGGACGAATGAAATGATAGAGTAACGAATTCCTAATGACTGAGAGATCCTTGGTTAAAATTAAAGGCCAGGTCAATTGAGTTTTTCTGATATTGGCTTATATTATGATTTGAAAATATATGAATAAAGTCCATGGATTTTTAAGAGTTGTTTTGAAGTTTTTACAAAGAAAAGATACCGGTTTATTATCTTATAAGAACATCAAGAAAAACAGTTTTAATTTGGAGCAGAATGTTGAGGATGGAAAAAGGAAAGGTAGAAGAAAAATGACAAAGTAGGAGAAATTAATGGTCGAAAAGAGTATAATAAGAATTTGAAAGATAGACAAGCAGTTACGAAAATAATATAAAGAGCTGGATTTCATGAGGGAGAAAGAAAAAGAAAAGAAATAAAGAAAGAAATGAAAGAAAAAAACAGAAAGTAAAAAGAAAGAAAGTAAAAAGAAATATGAAAAAAAGGGAGAAAAAGAAAAAGGAAGGAAAAGGAAAAGGAAGAAAAAAGAAAAAGGGAGAAAAAGCGAGAAAAAAAGGAAATGGGAGAAAAAAAAGGAAATGGGAGAAAAATAGCAAATTGGAGAAAAAAGGAAGAAAAGAAAAAGTAAGAAAATAGGAGAAAAAGGGAGACAAAAGAAAAAGGAAAAGAGAGAAAAAAGGAAAAAGGGAGCAAAAAGGAAAAAAGGGAGCAAAAGCAAAAAGCAAAAATTAAATGAATTTGATAGGAAACAGAAAGAATAAAACTAGAAATTGATTTATTGAGAAATAAAGAATGAAGGAAAGAATGATAAGAAAGTAGTCATGAATTTAACATGAAAGAAAAGGAAAGCATGATGAAAGAAAGATGGAGGGAAAATGATTGATAAGGTAGAAGTAATGAATATAATATGTAAGAAAGAAAATAGTAGTTCACTGAAAGGAAGAAAGAAAATAAGGAAATAAAACTAACAAAGAAAGAAGGAAAGAATTTTTTTTTAAAGAAACAAACTGAAAAGTAATGCACGAAAAAAAAAAAAAAAAAGAAAAAAGAAAAAAAAGGGGTATCAGGAAGAAAAAAGTATGAAAATTAAAACGAGATACAGCTAAACAAAACTTAAGTAAGAAAAGGATTGAAAGAAAATATGAAGAAAAGAACGACGAATAAATGCAGAGAAATAAAGAAGAGAAAGAGAAAGAGAAAAAAAAGGAAAAAAGGAAAAGAAAAAAAGAAAAGGAAAACGGAAGGAAAGCATTAAAACACAAAAAGGTTTAAAAAAAAAAAAAAAAAAAAAAGAAAAGAAAAGAAAGAAATGGCAAAATGTATACAAGCAAGAAATATTCTCTAATTGCGAACAGTGTCTAAGCAATCATGGCTTCTTCCCTCTTGAGAACTACCAATCTTCTTAAGACAATCAATAACTCCTGCTTAAATTGTAAATGTTTCTACTTTTTCGCTTTATTTGAAAGTACGCAATAAATAAACTAAAAACCTACTTGTGAATTAAATCCCAACAAATTTGACGTACTAAGGCAGCCTTATTAATTAATCATAGTCACAGTTAATATACTGCATAAACCACCAATAACTTTAGTAAAGTTTAAGACTTATTTATTTTTTTATTTTTATAATCATTTCACCGCAAGCAAGAGAGAAGTGTCACTAGCACGCAGGGAGTTGCAGAGAGTGAAAGTGATAACCCTCCCCTCCAAAAAACAAAAAAAAAACAAAAACAAAAACTGAGAATAGAGAGAATTGGGGAAAGGAAAAAGATGTACGGAATTCAAGAATACAGAATATATCGATTTGAATTTTTGAAGATTGTAGTTATCAGGGAAGCTAGTAAACGGAAGGGAGTTCCACAGGCAGGAAGTGCGAGAAAAGAACCCGTTGAAGTAAAAGTGGCAGTTGTATTTAGCCATTTCAACAGTAAAAAAGCGGAACCTAGTTGCCAATCTAGTAGTACGCTTAAATTAATGCAGATGGGGGTACCAGGGAAAATAGTTTTTCAGAGCAGTTTCCATGAAAATATTTGTAGAAAAGACAGAGGGAAGCCACGCCAAACGGTGAGAAAGTGACTGAAGTCGAGATGCCTAAGTTTCTGCATGTAAAGATGTGGCTAGTTTTTTAGTGGACGTATTTTAAAAAGAAATCTTCGTATTTGAAATGTTCGTAGAAATAAACATGTGTCTGAATTAGAAAAAGTTATTCTAGAAAAGTTAATGTAGTTAGTAATATTTTACGGGAGAAAACGAAGTAAAAACGTATTGTGGATTCCGAGATGAAATTTGGTCTCCAATGAATGACAAACGCAGGAATGAGATATATATATATATATATATATATATATATATATATATATATATATATATATATATATATATATATATATATATATATATATATATATATATATATATATTCTGGTAAATCCAGTCTCGAAGTAGGACTTCCTTAGAGTCTACGTGCTTGTAACTGTGACTTCTATAAGCGGTTACCTCACACTATTACTCTACCTCCAACTCAATCACAATCTCTCTCTTCTCCTCTGACTGACTCTGGATATTTAACGGCAGCAGTCCAATACATACTGGTCGAGTCCACTTGTATGAAAAAGGGGTGGACCCCATAACACATATTGATGGATGGAAGCTAATATGAAATCTAAATTCTCAGTGAGTCAAGATATCATGTCGTATCGTTTCCTCTTTCTGCTAAGATAGTCAATTGGCGCAAGTTTGTGCAGACCAGATTACATTTTTTTGAGTTTATTGAGCGCTCATGCTCAGTAAACTCAAACTCAGTGTTGCAAAGTTTCGTATTTATCTATTTTTGGTGGACACATTATTTTATAGAAATAATTAAACAACGTAGAACAAATACTTATCAAGAATAATTTCCCCAGCCATCTTGACAACGAGCAAATAAAATTAACTTTAAAGAAATTAAAACAAAAATACATACAATAATTCCGACAAACAAAAAATGAACACACCATAAACTCATCCTCTTGTAACCGGATGCACTCTAACTATAAACAAATTTAAAAAAAAAAGATTAAATATAATTCGCTTGTAGATATCACTTAACGATCTCAACAAATATCCTAGATTTATAATTTACTATAAAACGTTCAGAACATTTAATCCAATTATTAATAGTAACTCCAGACTTCAAGAATCCTCCTTATTTAAAAAGTAATGTTTATGAATCCTTATGTTTTTTGGGAGATTTCAGCTCCAGTATCAATAATAAAATAAAATTAAAAAAAATAAAATTCTGACATTGGCCACACGTGCACCATACTCTATCGTAGGTTGATTTGTCACATATCGAAACTTACTGCAAATATTGATCAACATATCATAAACAACCAAAATACAAACTGAATTGCCTCTTTCAGCCTGTTCATTTGTTCAACATAGAGTTTAGGATTGACCGTTTGGTTGCTTTGAAAGATTTCATCTTTGTACTCAGAACAAATGTCTCGATTCTCGAGCAGCTTTGGCATCATTGTGAGCTTTATCAAAATGTTATGCTATAGGTATAAACTTTTAAATGCGTTAAAATGCATAAGTATTATCCAATTACATCATTGGCAAATTGAAAAATAACGCTTCTGAAAATTTGCATTTTGGGTTTATTTGTAAGGTCGTATGTTATGATAAGCTATAAGCTGTTAAATGCGTTAGCAATACATAAGTAATGTCCAATTACATCATTAGCAAATTAAAAAGTAAAGCTTCTGAAATATTTTTATTTGTCACTCTTACTGCGTGTTTGGTAAAATCGCATTTTCGTTTTGGGGGTAACCTCCGTTAAGAACTAACACAAATTAATCCTTTTTTAACCAGTTTGAACAAAAAAGCTGATCGATTTATAACACAGGAACATAAGGATACAGAAAAGTCATAACCCCTATATATATATATATATATATATATATATAGTTTATACAAACTTAGGTAATCCGTATGGGTAGACCCGAGGAGGATGATATCCGGAGAGCTCAATGTAAAATTCAGAGCAGATATGTTTGAATAAAAACAGACCACGTTATGGTTCCATGTAATAAATTATTTCACCATAACCCCTTTAACGGGGCTCTGGATCATCAGACTTTACTTCCCAAGGTTGAAATGAAAAATGAAAAATGAATTTCATTTTTCATTTCAATTTTTGGAAGTAACGTCTGATGATCCAGAGCCCCGTTAAAGGGGTTATGGTGAAATAATTTATTACATGGAACTTTAACGTGGTCTGTTTTTATTCAAAAAAAAAAAAAAAAAAAAAAAAATATATATATATATATATATATATATATATATATATATATATATATATATGTCTAAACATACACACACAATATTATTTGTGCAGAAAAACCTTATGTATATATTAGAGGACGCACACATTAAATTATTGAATCAGAAGCAATATATGTTCGCAAATATTTAGCGAAGTTCGACTCGGAATATCTTGATTTCTCACTCGTCATAACACGCATAACAATTTTATCATAAGGAACATTGTATACACGTACAGACATAGGATGTGACAGGTAAATTGTCACCATTTTATATTTTTAATTTCGCGCATGCGCGTCGTTTGTTTTTGATTTTGTCGACTCCACAGTATAGTAAGGTCAGTTGGGCACCGTCTCTGACAAAAAAAAATTGGAGACAGTATGCTGTACAGCTTAGCCTTCGTGCCGAAAGCTCCAGTACGAACATTTTAGAGTCTTTGGGTATCCATCTGAGGACAATGCAGAGGAGTCGGAAAGAGTTGGATGAAACTAATGATGATTACAAAAGTACGGCAGCTCGGAAAATTCACTCTGATTGTTCTGATATGATAAAAAGTCCCGACTTTGTTGGTGAGGGCCTCTGACTCAACACAGAGGCCTACATAAAGTGCCTTGAAGAGGTAGTGCTGTCCTAGGTGAAAAAAGGGTGGCTGCTGAAAGACCCTATGTCTGGCAACAGGACTCTTCTCCATGCCACACAAGCAGGTGAACCAAGTCATGGCTATCAGTCAATTACTGCGACCACATCACCCTTTATATCTGGAAAACTGACACCCTAGACTGGCACCTCCTTGATTGTTATGTGTGGGGCGCAGTTGAGCGAGAGATCAAGAAAACTTGTAACACCAAAATGAACTGAAGACTAGGATTATGGCAGCATTCACCAACTTAAACAAGGAGACAGTCCAGAAGAGTTGCAGGAGATTCCGAAGTCGTCTGGAGGCCGTGGTTGAAGCCAATGGCGATTTTATTTAATAAATTTACTCTTTAGTTTTTTAAAATATTTTTGTGTCATTTCGGTAAATATATCTATCAAAATGAGATATTAGCATTATTTTAATTTTTGCGTAAGTTAGACGACAATTTATTCATCGCACCATTGCAGCTGAATATAAAATATATATATTTTACATTTGAAAGATGCCTCTTTAAATCATTGATACACTTAGTCTCTGTACTGTGCGTGAAATTCTTTGGTAATATTAAACGTCACAAAGAAGGAAGTATTCACGTTATAGACATGAAATAAGTGTTACAGTTTTGTTTCACTGTGTCAACGAAGTATTTGCATACAAAACAACGGAACTATTTTTAAGAATCTCCTGTCATTAAAGGCCAAACTGTGTGCCACAAGAAATAAGAAGACAGAAGATAACGATTTACATTGCATTTAAAGTTTTGAAGATCGAGGTTGACTGGCAAGCAAGAAGTCAAAAGTGACTTCCACATGCGAGAAGTGCGATATAAAAACTGTTAGCGTAGAACTTACGGTTACATCTAGCTATGTCATCCATAAAATGGCAATCTAGCATTCATAATCTCTCGGTAGAGGAAAGCTCATCGGAACAATTACCATTAAAGTCAAAGGGAAGCTACGTTACAGCCGTAGGAAAATGACTGAAGCCGATATACCAGGTCAGGACCAATAACATTACTGATTCTTTGGATTTTATCAAGGGTCTTTAAATACATAGCAGAGGAAGCAGACTAGATGTAGCAGTAATATTCAAAGCAAGGGCGAATGGTAGACTTATAAATATTTAAGAAATATTTTGGCGAGAAAAATTATTTAACACGACACAGTGAACCAAATTTCCTAGCTGTAGACTTAGCAATTGATTCAATATAATCTTTCCACTTCATGCCAGTGGAAAAAAGTTAGTCCGAGAAGGAACAATGGGTCACTTTCCTGGAGGTTAGCATCAGCCATGCTGATGGAAGGTAAGAAAGGTTCTCTGAGACGATTAAAATATAGCCGTTTCCTTTTGGAGGCGTGAAAATTAACAAGCCATTTCTTACCCCATTTAACAACAGATTGTAGGTCATTTTTAGATCAGCTGCCAAAATACAAATTTATACAAAAAGTATACAAAAAAATTAGTATATATATATATTTATGTTTTTTTTTAAATTTATTTTACATATACAAACCGGAAGTCGCGTTCTTTTAGGTTTAGTCAGAAGTAATTTCCGTTTTTGGGGACCAATTGTAATGACGAATTTGTCATACTAACTACTAATGATTAGTGGAAGGTAAGAATAAATTTGGACTATAATAACATGTGGCAATATCCACCGCAAAAGCCGGTGGATTGGCAAGGATAAATTTCAAAAACGGACCGCTAAAGTTGATCGATATGGAAGAAAAGTAAAGTTGTGTGTGTGGTTGGGTCATTGGGCTATTATTAATTTAGAGTTCTTAAGTTGCAATAAGACATTAAATGCACATGTACACGTCCAGCAGCAAAAACGTGTCCATAATAGTTTGGTAAAAAAGTAGTTTTTAAAATTCAATGAACTACTAAATTCACTTTTAGGGTCCAGCAACAGAAACGTGTCAGTGTTTGGTAAAAAACAAAATAGTTCTTAAAATGCAATAAACCACTAACTGCACATTTATACATCCAGCAGCAGCAGCAACGTGTCCATCATAATTTGTTAAAAAAATAGTTCTTCAAAGAAATGAAACACAATATGCATATTTACACATCCAGCAGCAGCAACGTGTCCATCATAGTATGTTAAAAAAATAGTTCTTCAAAGAAATGAAACACGATATGCACATTTGCACATCCAGCAGCAGCAACGTGTCCATCATAGTTTGGTAAAAAAAATAGTTCTTCAAAGAAATGAAACACGATATGCATATTTACACATCCACCAGCAGCAACATGTCTATCATAGTTTGGTAAAAAAATAGTTCTTCAAAGAAATGAAACACGATATGCACATTTGCACATCCAGCAGCAGCAACGTGTCCATCATAGTTTGTAAAAAAAATAGTTCTTCAAAGAAATGAAACACAATATGCATATTTACACATCCACCAGCAGCAACATGTCCATCATAGTTTGTTAAAAAAATAGTTCTTCAAAGAAATGAAACACGATATGCACATTTGCACATCCAGCAGCAGCAACGTGTCCATCATAGTTTGCTAAAAAAATAGTTCTTCAAAGAAATGAAACACCATATGCATATTTACACATCCAGCAGCAGCAACGTGTCTATAATAGTTTGGTAAAAAAAAAAAAAAAATCTTAAAATGCACACTTACACGTCCAGCAGCAGTAATATGTCCATTGAATTTTTCTCGAAAAGCGCGCTGTGCTCGTCAATAGAAAAACGTTTTTCATCTTCATGACAACGCAAAGACGCACACATCAAGAATAACGCAAGGACAATAATCATCTGACCTTGCACCAACAATTTTATTACCTTTGTCGATCACCGCAAAACGTGCAGATGACGAAAACATTCTATAATGAAAACCAGATTCAAGACTTCGTCGAAAATGTTTTTCCACGGAATTTTGGTCAGAATATATCGAAGAGCTTCCTGGTAAGTGGCAAATAAGTCATTGCAAATAATAGTGAATATATAAATGAATAATATTTAATTGTTTTTTGGGGGTTTGTTTTTTGAAAGAAAAAAGTCGATAAGAAAAATAAAAATTATTTATAATTCAACCTAATACATAGAATGTATTCCATAAAAAAAAAAGAAGATTATATGGAGGAGACTTGAAGCAACGGAAATGTGGCCCCGCAGACGAATACTGAAAAAAAAATATCATAGAAGAAATATGTGAGCAATGGGGAAGTTTTAAGTAAAAATGAAAACGAAAAGAACAGTCTGGCTTCGGATCAGAGCGAAACAGTTGAAACCTCTGGGACGTAAAGAGGATCAGGGGATTGGAAAATCTGATACTCACAGGGCATATTGAATGCAAATTGGGTCAGAGGGAAACAGCGAACAGCACGCCTAACGAGCTCGTGTACATGAAGGACAGAACATCGGATAGTGAAGGGTTAAGCATTGTTTAGTTCTATAAGGGACACGAATTCGTGGAGACCCATGATCGTGTTCGAGCTAAAGGCATACGGTTCATCAGTTAGTTATTTGCCATGCGTGATAAACGCTCAAGCGATTATGTCTGTTTCGACACATGACTGACGAGACACATTTCTTTCTTCGGTAGACCAGTTACCATCCAAGGCTATAGAACCCAGTCTGTCCTGCTATTTACCTATAGCTGGAGGGAGAAGGATATTCCAAGGATATTAGCACGTAAGTGAATGCAATGGATTCGACTGGAATTCGAACTCGTCTCTCCTATTCATCAATCCTAGCCGCTATCCATTACTCCGCCATACGGCTCATAGAAGAAGATATAGCGTGAATACTGATAATAGTCGAATTTGACTGTAGATTGGTAGTCACTAGCGACGATCAATCTCATGCAGGACGAAGTACTATCAGCCCTGATCTTTACAACTGAAATCCGCCATGGTACGTCTACAAGAATGAATCAACCTTATTCCATTAGTAAGAAGTAAGTTCCACTCGGACAGCTTCTTCTCAAGAACTGCTACTTTGTGGAACAGACTTCAGGCAGAATGTTTTCCCCAATCACTACAATCTTGACCTATTCAAGTCTAGGGTTAAACTTTATCTTTCATACATAACTCTATGAATTTTCCTTTTTTCCTTTTTTTATGCACATTCAACACCATGCAGCAACCCATTACCTACGAGTGCCTCTTGGGTCTTTGTCTGATCATTAGTATAAAAAAGCTTGAACCTGGTCAGTACTTTGATGGTTGACCACTTGGAAACACTACGTATTCTAAGCCCCCTACTAATACGTGTTGAACCAGCGTGGTAGGGTAATAGTCCATTCTACCCTATGAACGACAAAGGGAATGTTTTTTTTTTGGGGGGGGGGAAAGCTTACGTCAAAGAAAAAAGGATTTTCAGAAGCTGATTAAGAAAATAGGAACATTGTCTTTAGTTGTGCGTTTTAGCAATCGCAGTGTCCGAAATGGCGGATCAAATAAATGATAAATAGATTCTCAGCAAGATGTTTTCTCAATCACTACAATCTTGACCTCTTCAAGTCTAGGGTTAACCCTTATCTTTCCTGCATAACTCCATGGACATCACTTCTTTTCTTTTCTTTTCTTACGCTAATACACCACCGCCCAGTAACCTCTACCTTGAGTGTCACTTGGGACTGGTATTGTGTGAACATTAATGTTAAAAAAAAATCCTACCCTGATC
This sequence comes from Acanthosepion lycidas, assembly GCA_963932145.1. Lineage (NCBI taxonomy): Eukaryota > Metazoa > Mollusca > Cephalopoda > Sepiida > Sepiidae > Acanthosepion > Acanthosepion lycidas. Next base: position 58,750,597 of record OZ010587.1, on the reverse strand, counting down.
AGCTCATTAAGCATTCCTCTAAGCGTAATTTCATTCAGTTATGGAACCAAATTATAAAATCATATAACCATACAAGATTTGTCACTTGGTTACGGAAATCAATGGAGTGCTAAGCAGAGATTTTCATGACATTGCTAGAATTGAAAAACCCAAAATGTTTTCCGATAGCAAGTAGGTTATTCATTTCCTTGTAGTGTGAATGTGTGTGTACGCGAGAAAAGATTGCTAAATATCCGGTGAGACACGGGAAACGTACATGTCAAGGCAATTGATATTGGTTGAACATGTAGAGGGAAAGAGGAAAGTGTGGAAGAATAAAATAATAGAGGAACGAATTCATAAGAACTGAGACATTCTTGGTTATAATGAAAGGCCAGGTCAATTGAGTTTTTCTGATATTGGCTTATATTATAATTTGAACATATATGAATAAGCTCCGTAAATTTTTAAGGGTTGTTTTGAAGTTTGTACAAAGGAAAGATAGAGGCTTATTATTTAATAAGAACATCAAGAAAAACAGTTTTAATTTGGAGCAGAATGTTGAGGATGCAAAAAGGAAAGGTAGAAGAAAAATGACAAAGTAGGAGAAATTAATGGTCGAAAAGAGTATAATAAGAATTTGAAAGATAGACAAGCAGTTACGAAAATAATATAAAGAGCTGGATTTCATGAGGGAGAAAGAAAGAAAAGAAAGAAAGAAAGAAAGAAAGAAAGAACGAAAAAAAGGATCGAACGACCGAAAAAAAAAAGAACGGAAGAACAAAAAAAAAAAAAAAAAAAAAAACCAATGAAAGAAAAAAGAACGAACAGAAGAATGACGAACGAATGAATGAACGAAAGAACGAAGGAACAAAAGGACGAAAGAAAGAACGAACGAAAGGACAAAAGAAAGAACGGACGAAAGGAGGAAAGAAAGAACGGACGAAAGGACGAAAGAAAGAACGGACGAAAGGAGGAAAGAAAGAACGGACGAAAGGACGAAAGAAAGAACGGACGAAAGAAAGAACGAACGAAAGGACGAGCGAAAGAATGAACGAAAGGAGGAAAGAAAGAACGAACGAAAGGACGAAAGAAAGAACGAACGAACGAAAGGACGAACGAAAGGAGGAAAGAAAGAACGAACGAAAGGAGGAAAGAAAGAACGGACGAAAGGACGAAAGAAAGAACGAACGAACGAAAGGACGAACGAAAGGAGGAAAGAAAGAACGAACGAAAGGAGGAAAGAAAGAACGGACGAAAGGACGAAAGAAAGAACGGACGAAAGGAGGAAAGAAAGAACGAAAGGACGAGCGAAAGAACGAACTAACAGATGAAAGGACAAACGAAGTGATAAGAAAAAAAAATCAATGGATCTAGTTAGATAAAAAGAAAGAAAGTTGAACGAAAGATAAAAAATCATATGAAAAGAGACATCGGGTTTATAGGAAAGGAGAAAAATTGGAATTAATAAGAAAGAAAAAAATGAAATGAGTTTAAGAAAAGAAAGAAAATGGATTTAATAAGAAAGAAAAAAGAAAATGAAAAGAAATTAATGTTTTAATAAGAAAAAAAAAGAAACGAGAATGAAGAAAAGAGAAGAATTTAAGGCACGTAATGCTTTTCGAAAGAAATTAGGTTATTTAGAGGTTGCGATAGATAAGCTATTAGGTTGGTGCAAAAATAATGACGTAATAATGTCGTTTTTTGACGTATTTATAACGTAAAAAAAACGACATTATTACGTCATTATTTTTGCACCAACCTAATAAAATGTCTGATGAGACATGGAAAACAGTGTCACTTGATTAATGAATCCTTTCAAATTTTCTGAAATTTTACATACCAGGATAATTGATATTGGTTGAACTTGGTCGACTTCGATATAACTTTTCATTTCTGAAGCTGTTACCAAAGATCGGAGACATGGTGTATGATGTCAGTGTACAATCCACCATCCCGCCTCCAATAGTTAGCATAGTGAAATAGGTCCCCTAACATTGACACAGAGTAAATACAGTAGTAGCCAGAAGCAGTATCCAAGCGGAGTTTATATAAATTGATGTCGCCAAAGGTAACATTCTATTGTTTTAATTCCCTTCACCTCGAGCATTTCCTTACAGACAGAGTAAAGTAAGTATTAGATTGGTGCAAAAATAATGACGTAATAATGACGTTTTTTGACGTTAAAAAATACGTAAAAAAACGACATTATTACGTCATTATTTTTGCACCAACCTAATAATAGTTTCTTGTTTCAAAATGGAGACACGCAGACTCTCTGGTCAACAAATGGCGTTCTTTGCCACAATAAAACTTTTATTATTTTATTCCTATAGAATAAATGCTTTATGAATTTGAGCTTATGTTGCATTGTGCTTTCGTTCAGTATAGAGTGTCATTAATACCTAATGGCAAGAGAAATATCTCTTCATAAATAAAAAAAAAAATTCATGAGGATTCGTGAACGGATCGCATAAATCAACAAACATTAAAACTGTGAATTTATTTTATTTTATTTATATCCATCCCATAGTGGGATCTGCTGACATGGAATTACAAATTTTGTTTAGTGTCAGAAGTGTTTTTGGTGCGACATTTTCTCATCCATTTATTATTCGTTATTTAATCACGTCAGCAAAACGAAATGGCTAATTATCGTGCCGAAATGTCTTGCTCAGTAATTTGTATCCTAGATTAGATGTTTTTGTTTAATGTCCTTCATCTATAAATAAATTGTTAATATATATATATATATATATATATATATATATATATATATATATATATATATATATATATATATATATATATTCTGTTTATACGCTGTTTTTATAGATATAATTTATTTAAGACGAGGGTATGGAAACATTAATTTGGACTTTGCTGACCAGACGCTTCTCTGTGAATGAATCGTTAACACCACATCAGATTAAATGACGGTTGCCATTCCTGTCCGAGAGCGCATGTTTTCTACGAAATTTCTCGGACATTTGGGCCGGTAAATGTAATTAATACTGTTTTAAAAAAATTGAGCATTTATCCATTTCATTATATATATATATATATATATATATATATATATGTGTGTGTGTGTGTGTGTGTGTGTGTGTGTGTGTGTAGCGCTTTATGTCAAAAGACAGAGCAAAATTGTTATTAATTAAAGAATATCAAACACTTAAAATCCCATAAGTACTAATTTTTATTTCACGTGAGCTCTAAAAAACAGCAGTTCTCAATCTTCAAGTCCAATAAACAAATAAAAAGGATTACCTATGGGATTTTAAGTGTTTGATATTCTTTAATTAACAATTATATATATGATATGTCCGGAAAGGGATATATAAGACCGAAGTCGCTAAGTAATTTTGGCTACTGAAACCAAGTAGTACACGTTAGCATTAATCGAGCAGTACTCGTCGTAGTCGCAGGTAAAAGGTGTAGACCAATAGGATAGCCAATGGTCGTCGTCATAGACTTAAACTCTGTCGTGTCTACACGTCCGTCTGTATTTATGACGGACACCAGCCAATAATATTCCAGTGAGGGGGAACTCAGGTGTATGCATATTCCATTATATATATATATATATATATATATATATATATAGATATATATATATGCACCTCCAAATTTTCGCTAAAAAATGATTAGGGATGATAAAAATTATCCCAAACTTAAGAAAAACAAAATTTTATCGTCATAATCTTTATGTTATCATTAAGAGGTAAGATGAAATGATTTTCTAATGTAAAAATTATAATTTTTTAAAACTCTTTTAAGAATCTCTGAAATTTTGTTTCTCCGGTCTCAATGTTGTACCATAAATTAAAATGGAAAATGTTACCGTTGCAGGATACACTGTTTTGGAAATTCTTGCAAAAATCAGATAACTTTCGATTTTAATGAAACTTTCAGGACATATTAAAAAATGAATGAAATCATTGAAATGTTTCTTTTTTATAACTTTTTTTCTAAAAATATATTTTTCCCGAACTGTTAATCCTCAAATTCATGAAATTTCGAAAAAATTATTTTGTAGAAGTTAGTTTTTATTATTAGGTTGGTGCAAAAATAATGACGTAATAATGTCGTTTTTTGACGTATTTTTTAACGTCAAAAAACGATATTATTACGTCATTATTTTTGCACCAACCAAATAGTTATCAAGTCAAGTCCTCGAAGAATTAAAAAGTGGAAATGTTTTTGGTCAAACAGGACCTCTTTGCAGTTACAGAAAATTTGCTCTTAATCGTAAAATAAAAAAACAAAACAAAACAATAAAACTAAGACATTATTTAATCAGAAAAGCTTTTAATTGCTTTTGTGTATGAAATAAATTACGGATACTGTTGTCTTAAGTAATATTTTTTCGCTGAATAATTAATTTTTAGAACAATTGTTTCATCTTTTTAAAAATTTTAATTAGAATAATTTATAAACTTTTAAAATTCTGTATTAATTTGTAGCGGCCAAGTGATAGTGTTATTAAATTAAGAGTGTAATACTAACCATAAATATAAAAGCTTGCTGTAATTCAACGACCCCAATACTTTTAAAAGAATTTAGGATTTATTTTATGTTTTATAAACGTGTTAGTTTTTGTAAATACGTATATCCAAACGTGATATTAACAGATAATAACAGCGGTAACTATAGTAAATGAAAAAAATATTGTTAATTTTCTAACGTTTCCACAACAATCGTCTTCGTAAGTTAAACTATATAGAAAGGCATTCACGTTATATTAGTCAAGTAATTACTACGGTTGTGTACCCCTTAGAAAAAATTTCCAAACATAAGTTTATCGAGAAAGTTGTCAACACCTCATAAAACACCCACCTCAATGTAAAAAATACTTTTCGGTATATTTTAAACTAAAGTAAGTAATATTTGTTTAAAATCAGATTAATTAAATCTTAAATCAGTCAATATTCCTCAAATGACGTTTTAGAAAAAGTTTATTTTTTAAACATTTTTTAATAAAGATAATTACTTTATGTTGATAGATTTGTTAATATGGACGTTTTTAGTTTCTTTTACTAATAATTAAAACTCATTCCAATGAATTTAAATTCAATTTGAAAAATAGTAGCATATCTTGCTTATTGGAAATATTAAATTTAGTCTATTAGCTTGAAATTAAAAGTAAAATACAAGCTTCAAGAAATATTTTTAATTTTTAAAAATGCATTTTTACTCTTAGGTATCGCTTTTCTTTAGCGATATATATATATATATATATATATATATATATATATATATACCGGCAAAGATATATATATATATATATATATATATATATATATATATATATATATATATATATATATATATATATATATATACTTGCAGGCTTCGCCCACTCGCTATCGCTTCGCAAAGTAAGCTATATTCACTATTTGAAATATTTGAAACAAAAATTTTCAATGAACATTTCATCTATAAATTGGCTTGTTATAGTTAAGGAAAGTTTTACAAATAGATGCCAACTTGTTAAACATCAAGTAAAATGCAAACGTAATGAAATATACATTTTTAAAAAATGAATATGTAAATTAGTTAAACCTGAAGAGTGATATCATCTAGAAGTAGATAATATATAATACAGATATTGACCTTCTAGCGCATAAATTACTATAAGTAATTTGTACACATTATTTATCATCTCTCAGTTGCGTCTCTGTTCTTGGACAGAGTGCGTTCAGGAGCTTCTCTGTCAAAGGACAGAGGGGCAACTGAGAAATTATACTGAAGAGGTGCCCAGCCCTGGGGAACAGGTGCCCGGGGCCGCGCCCTCCCATTGCACCAGAGGGAGGGATCGGTGCTCGCACCGAGGCCAGCGCAACCGACGGTTGCGGCGACTGTGGGGAATTTTTGTCCCTGCCCGAGTGTATGCGCTCGGGTCCCCACATTAAAAAGACCTTGTGTCACATCTTATTCTCGTGGGGGAATGAGTAAACACCGCATAAATTACTATAAAGTTGTAGCTTTTTAACCCTAGAATTCGTTGGATAATTGTGCTCCAGTTTCGCATTTATTCATATAGATTCCATAATATAGGTTTTACTTAATTAGCTATTATGTTTCTCTATCTCTTCAATTGTTGAATGTAAAACTAATTCTAATTTCTATTTTCCCATTTGTACACTATTTTAATTTTATCTTATAATTTATCCCCTGTTCTGTTGCCCATGAAATAAAAATAATTGTTTGTTCGGAAAATAAAGGTCGACCTACATCAAATCGTCTTTAAATGAAGTGGCGGCAGAAGAATTATAGTTGAACTTCTAAAAGGTAAGCTTAGACATTAATTCAATACTTAAATGCAGTGATCAATTTTGATTTCTTCTGTAGTTTATAAATGTCTATCGTATCTACTCCTCCCTAGCTATTGCGATGATGGTCAAACCAAGAGTTCTCCACAGGAGCTAGCTTAAATGCCGCCCGATTTAAGCTAGTTTATAATAAAAACGTGCACAGCAATTTTGGATATAAAAGAAAAATAACATCTACCCCCCACCACATTTTACCATGAAAGCAACAATAATGGCTAATATAATAATATATATTTTAACCTCGCATAATCTGGCAACCTTGAATCTGAGCTCAACGAAAATTTTCTAGGGCTTTTGAATGAGCTATGAATCAATGAAATCGGACCAGTCGGAGCGGAGGAGTTGCTTGGACACACACACACGCACAAACACACACACATACACTGTACTTTATATATAAGATATATAAATTCAAGGTACAAATAATAACATAATAATCATCATCGATGCAGTCGAGATTATAGAGTCATTGGGAACTCCATGATCTTGTCAATGGCTACATAGTATGTACTACATCAAAGCGACTACCGTTTTTTTAATTCAGAGTTGTTATTCTCCTACACTTGCTGCCAACCAAGGCTGAAGAGCCCATTCTGCGCTACTATACGCATCTGGTAGAGAGGAGGAGTGATGCATTCATACCTTTCCCAAGTGCATTTGCGCCAAAACAAATAGGACGAACTCGACAGGAATTTGAACTCCCGAGCGGCTATCTCTTACAATGGAGGATGCGCGAGTGGTGTAACATTAATTCAAAAGAAGAGAAAGCACTGTTTAGATGATTATCTGGCGAGACACGGAAAACGGCGAATCACTTGATTAAGCAATCTTTTCAGATTTCCTGAAATCTATTAGTTAGACTATTGGATCAGAAGCCGTAATATATTTAATCAGTCTAGTAGTGGAGTTATTTATTAAGGTTATTTATAACAGGATTACACTCGGGAGGTACGAAATAAGAATTGAACTCACCACATTTGCTGTTTCTTCTTCTGTTTTCGCATTTAACTCCGAGAGGAGTCGTTGGATGACGACATACTGAGCTGTCCACCATTCTCCTACATCAGTCGCAGTTGTATTCCAGAGCCTGGGTCTCCGTGAATGGTTTCATAGTATGATCATCATGTGGCGTATCTTGGGCTTTTTAACCTGGCAGAGCCCATCCCTCTCTAGGACACTTGCTGTGAGAAGTGAACAAAAAAGTGTGTAATATGGTGGTTGGCTGACTGTTAATGCGTGGCCCTGTATTAGTAATGCATGACAGCCATATTTCTGGGAAATCCGAAAGATTTAGAGTAAATGATTTCGTTTAAATTTTTATGTCAGTTCTGACTAATTCAAAAAGTTTTTTCGAAATCACATGATCTAGCTATTCTATTGCAATATCTTCCTTTGTCTTCCTCTTATTTTTTCTCCAGCGGCTCAGGCCAGTGCCGTGTTGCCGTTGATGTATAAGTCTTAAAACATGATCGATGAACACCCGTTTTTTTTTTTTTTTTTTTTTTTTTTTTTTTACATTAAGGGATTTCGGAAAGGTGCGCTGGAGTAATTCTGCCGTCTTCGCCCGGTTTTGCATTCTGACCATGAACAGCTATCTTAAGTAGAATCAACGATCTATTACGAGTTGAAAAAGCAACAAACGAAGTGTATTTTAATTTACTTATTGCGAAATACCAACATAGAGCTTTTGGCTCTAATAATTAGGTGTGGCACAGGTGTCGTAATAGATCTCGTAAAACAAGTTTTCCTGACTCGCCTGTGTGAATGGATGGCGGTAAATGAGGTCGGTGAGATGGTCAAAAATAAACCTTACTAAGTGCTACAAAAGTTAGGATGTTGGGGTAAGCCATGATCGCCCAGATTCTGCAGAGGCATGGCATATAGTAGAAAAAAGATTCGGTAAATTTTCATTTTAACACCCAAGCGCTAATATCCCTCAAATCAACAATTAGATATTAAAGAAACCTACCTTTTTGGATGTTAACGACCCCCCCCCCCAAAAAAAAAATCGGACTTTTTCCTGGTCTTTCGTCGGCCATTAGCGGCTTATTGATATGCAATTCAGTGCTGAATTCTGTCGGTGGACGTATACAATTTGGGCCTATTTACTCCCTTCACAGTAATTCCTTGTAGTTAACTTTCAAATTAGGGTTAGGTGGGGTTTTTTCGGTTATTATTATTATTTTTTTTTTTAAAGAAGAAAGTTAACTTTCAAATTAGGGTTAGGTGTTTTTTTTTCTTTTGTTATTCTTTTATTTGTCGATGTTTACATATATTTGAAAGTTAACTTTATTCTTAGATTAAGTTTTAAAAATCGCTTTACGGAAACGCGTACTAATTTCTGAAAGAAAATAGTTCAGCAGTAAATGACGCTCGGGTGTTAAAATGAAAATTTACCAAAGATTCTTGTTAATTGCCCATCAAAATGACTTACATAAATTAAATACAACTTCTTCCCCACAAAATGTAATCATAATTCCTTTTTTAAAAAAAAAAAAAAAAAAAAAAAATTCAAGTATCCTTCATTTTGCGCTTCGTTGCTCTAATGGATTGCTAGGTTGATACAACTCAAAGATATCAATGCCATGGCCAACAGAAATCATATTATTTTGGCATAAAATTTTATGATTACTTTTTCATCAGTACGCTCAGATCCGTTTCCAGTGTTGTTCATTAAACCGATACATTTCGAAAATCAACATTGTAGTGATATGATCAGATCATTGATATGTAGTTTCAAAATAACTTCCCCTGTCAGTGTATCGCCGCGACAATATGTAGAACCAATCAGAGTCTAAAAATAAACCATGTGACCCTATGTAAAGATCAATATAATAGTCGTATGGTTAAGATTTTTTTTCCATATTCTTCCATTTTTGAATCATGGGCTTTATTCCTGAATCTGTTTTAAAACCTATCACTATTTCTGTTTAGCTAGAAAACCATAGAACAAACTGTTTTACACGTGATTTGGTCGAAAATATCGTTTTCTGTCTGTCGAACGATGGCATTAGTAGCGTTTAGTTTTAACTATTTTATTAGGATGGTGCAAAAATAATATCGCTTTTTTGACGTTAAAAATACGTCAAAAAAAAAAACGATATTATTTTTGCACCAATAATTAAGAAAAATCGCCCTTTACTTTATTGAGACGACAGTTTCGTCACCATGATAATTGTCAAAACGGGTGTATTTTTTGTTGAAAATAAGCAATATTACTCGATATAATTTTTTATTTTTAAGAAATGCTCTGCTTATAACGATGATGGCCGGCTAGAATGTAATGTCAGTTCTCATAGAATTGTAAAAGTATGAGTATTAGAAAACTGTTTGGGCACGTCGACGTGGTGCAATGGTTGGCAAGCTTGTCTCCCTAGACCAGTCACGAGTTCGATCCAAACTGGGTGCCTCGTACCAGGCTTAGAAAATCACCTTAGTATGAGGACTATTACTTTCTGGAACCGACTCCCAAGAGGAAGCTTCCCCGTCTACGAAAATCTTAAAGTGGTTAAGTTGAGTGTCAGCCGAGATCTATCTTACATATCCTCATAATACACACATTTCTACCGATTTAAACTTGATGAAAATCTATCTATCTATCTATCTATCTATCTATCTATCTATCTATCGATAGATAGATAGTATGTGTATATCATCGCTTGAACCGGCTTCTAATTCTCTAGAGTGAGCGGCTTGGCGAGAGCAGTCGTGGCTCCAGGGGGCACAGTCCTATGGTTACAGAGAACGCAATATAGTTCCACTACGGAATATGTGAGCGAGCGGCGCTTTATTGAGTCTGATTTGCAATCCCTTCGTCACTGAGGCCTATTGGAACAGTTGGTATGATGTTTGCTTGACAACCTAGCTGTCTGGGTTTCAATTCTCGGTAGTAGATGCGCACTGCTGATGAGTCGCAAATATAGGAACGTCCAGTGCTTTCTGCTGAGGTTTCTATCAGACTCGATGAAGTAATTTATATATATATATATATATATATATATATATATATATATATATATATATATATATATATATATATATATATATCGATATCGAGAGAGAATCGAGGTTTTGAGGAGCGTCGAACGACATCTTAAAAGCTGTTGTTCCCCGATTCGCCCTGACCCGAGGTGGTAGCACCTGTTATTGTATCAGCTTTGGACAAACAGTAAACACCTAAGCAAAGATCACCAACAATACATTTTATAGCAGAATGACAATCAATGCAATACTAAAAAAATATAAAAATACATTTTTAGAGTAAAATTATCAAAAATACATTTTATGTTCTACAAATTATACATCTAAAAAGACACACCTTTACTGTAAAATTATGTACAAAATATATTCAGTTGAAGACATAAAATTGCATTCAAAATACTTAGATTTCGGCATTAGTAACACATAGACGTTGATATGCCGCTAAACAAAATCAATAAACCGTTTTGTAATCGTTCTGCCCACTCGTCAGGAGGCTTCGGATTTTCTCATTTTCGTTATTTTTATATTAAGTTAAAAAATAATTTATGGCTTATTTATTGGTCTGAGGTTGATTCTTTTTCTCTTTATGTCTATATTTGTATACGTGTGTATATGTATCGAAGGTCGTGGCTATTTCCATTCTTTTTCAGCTCTGAGTGTATTATTTAAAAAGCAAATAGCGTTCATTGTTTTTTCTTTTTTCAAAAAATAAAACCTTGGGAGGCCTACTGATAAAAATAGACTAAGGATGCCGTAAGGTTGAAACCAAAGTAGCAAAATCAATTAATCTCCTAATTATTCCAGCATATATATATATATATATATATATATATATATATATATATATACACTCGGGGTAAAAGAAAAATGTTCCAAATCGTGTAACCGCATAATTATCCATCCCACAAAATGTTTAATATCTAAAAAAAAACCCAAAAAAACTCTAAACTAATCGAGTTTCTTTTTTCCAGGTTTTCAGATAAGATGTTTAGCCATCTTCACACAATTTTTCGTAAGAATCACTGAAAAACACTTTAAATTATTCAGCTAAAAAAAGAGCTGGTTAAAATTGTTTTGTGTCAGACCCACTGTCTTCCCAAATCACCAATGGTGAGAGGAAAAAGATCATTTAGGCCTTCAGTAATGGTACCAACATTCATACTCTGGTTTCCATCTTCAAAACCCATTCAAGAACCATCAAGAGAACGGTAAGTTTTAAAAAGAGGGAACAGTAGATAGGAAAACTGGATTAGGAGGTCACAACAGGAAAAGGAATCATCATTTTAACTTAGAGCTAAAGAGATCAATTAGAAAAGATACAACACAGTCCATAAGACGTTTGGCTCGTGAGAGAGAAGTTTCAGCTATGACAGTCCACAAGAGCAGTGAAAAAAAAAAACTTGAAAATGAAATCGTACGTGAAACGTGTGAGGCACTTTGTTTATTCCTGGACAGAAAGTTAGAAGGTTAGAGAGGGCGAAGATCATCTTGAACAAGTTGGAAAATTATCCTGGATATATATATATATATATATATATATATGAACTCTATTTCAATACTTCATGAGCTTCCGATCCTTAGCTATGGTTAATTAATGATGATCATGTCATATTCGTTTATGATCGATTTCATCACGTTACTTTTATTAAACTTGGAGAGTAATTATACATTCTTATTGTTCAAAGTAGAGGATAATAGTGTTATAAAAACCTCGAAGAATTCCAGTAAGATATTTTTAATCATTTTTAAGATACAACGGTTCAGTGCTGAATCTAATAAATTATCACTTTTGCTTTTACACGTTTTGGAGAATTTTGCTGTATATATATATATATATATATATATATATATATATATATATATATATATATATATATATACGTAGGCAAAATTTATCTTGTATGTAAAATCGAATATGCTGAACGATGGCACGCATGCGTTCAGGAAATTAATTATACGACCAGGCATAAATTCGAGGATTACCTGATCGAATGGAGAAGATTTCGTGCATCCACGCAAAGTCTACGAAGACAACAATAGGTTCTTCTCTCCTTTATGGGGAATCGATGCATTGTTGAAACGTCAACGTGCTCTGACGGGGTGAAGATTGCATTGTGCCCGCTGCAATTTATGGAAAATGATAGGATACGCCGTTGGCACAATGGTTATCGGTGCGGTAAATGGACTCAGCGGATCGAGTTCAAATTCCGGCCTCGTTTGTTTTGTTCATTTTGCATTAGTGCCATCGTAAAAGACATGAATCCGCCTATTCAGCACGCCATCTCTGCGTTAAATACTAAGGTAGACTTAGATATCTAGCCTTGGCTACCATCAATCTCTTTTAAATCCCAAACCGTAGAGATAGCAATGGGTGACTACTCCGTTATCTTTCCTAAGAATTAATGACAATTCACTGATAATAAAGTCAAAAGAGCTCGTGAAAATTTTGTAAACAGCATCTCATCGGTCATAAGTGATGCCCGATGAGATGGTGTTTAAAAAAAAATGGTGAATGGTAGAGCATCTGAAAAGTAGAGATATCTTTCTAAGCGATATTTCCATGGCCGAGTAAAGGTATTACATACGAATAATCAATGTTTTAGTACACGAAAAGTAGCCAACAACATACTCGAAATATTCAAACCGAACGTTGAAAATAATTTACACCAGTTTGGTTATGTTAGTCGCTTTAGTGTGTGGCATTCACATAAGTTAAGCAAAAGAACAAAAAAAAAATCTGCTGGGTGCTACAACACCGCTCCTTATTTTGAAACTATTTATGCCGGTTGATTAAAAAACAGTACTTTAAAATAACGAATTTTTTGCCTGCCTGCTGCTGACTCTGGTGCTGCTGCTGTTTCGCTTGACCCCGTACACCAGCGCTTCTGTAATTGTTTCTCTAGCTTGGGGTATTTGAAAAATAATATTTTCATGTCATATACTTTAAAGTGCGGATGGTGTAATGGTCTCCGGTACGAAATCAGAGAGCCGTGTTCGAGTTCTAGTCGAATTCATTACATTTACTGACGGGCAATACCTCTTGAGTCATCTTCCTCCAGCTAATGGTTAAATAGCAGAGCTGACTTGGCTCTCTAGCCGGGATTGACGACCATTCTAGGGAAGAGACAAGTCTGAATTCAAAACCGATAAGCAAGAACTCTATTAGGTTTCGATGAAAACGCTTAACTAGAAGACAGCTCATTGAATAAGATTTGTGCAAGGATCATGTCATGGATTCTGCATTAAATGAATGACTGACATCTGAATTTAGTTATTTATTTTAATTATTATTTCAGTTTAATTTTCAGTGGACAACGATTTAAGGACTTCGTCCTTAAAACAAGAAAGATAAAATAATATAATATTCGTTTTGGCTTTGAATCTAGCTACCATATCTGGTCTTGTGCTCCTGCTATATACTTAGAGATTCATGATAAAATCCAAAGAAGAATCTGCTATGTTATTGATCCTGACCTAACATCTCGCTTTCAATCACTTTTTCTCCTCCGTAATGTAGTTTCCCTGTGCCTTTTCTGTAAATAATTTCACGGTAATTGTTTGATTGACTTTTTTCTATGTTGTTATATGTATCCCCCCCCAGACAAATTGTACATATCGGAACTAATTAGGATTACATAGAAACTTGAGATATTATTGTCGGTGTAGTAAGAATGATAAGTAAGAATGTGTTGTTTTGGTGTGAGGAATTGTTATATACCGTACCTATGAACACTATTGGGTATGTTCCAATCCTCATAAATACATTGGACACTATGGTAAGTCGGAGTAATATGCTGTATAAGCAGTCCACCACTAGCAGTGGTTTACCTACTTCACGCCGCTGGCGAGTATTGTATTTTGTTGATATTATAAAGAATATTATTTCATTTCCAACCTCCGTTTTGGTTATTCTTCATTCAGTAACCTTTTCTAGGTTACATCAGGAATACTGTGGTATGTTTGGATCAGTAATTGTAGCGAGCTAAGTTTTAAGATAAGACAGATTGAAGACCAGCCTCCTCCTATCCCCACATTTGACTGTGCAGCATTTTTTGTATGATTCAAAATAAATATTACTTTCTTCTATGGTACCTAGACTCTATGAATTTAATCCGGTACTAGATTGGCGGCAAGGTCTCATCATTTTACAGTTGAAATTGCTTGGTGTAACCGTAAGTTCGATGATAACAATTTTCGCACATCTCGCTTGTGGAATTTTCTTCCGGCTTCTTGCTTTCCAGTCAAGTTTGGTCTTCATAAATTTAAATGCAATGTCAGTCATTATCAAAGGTCTTAATTCTTGTTCTTTTCTTGTTCTCTCTCCTTAATAGTTTTTTCTCGTATTCTCTAACACCCAGAAACCCCCTTAAGTCTTAGTGGCTTTATTGCCTTGCTTGGGATGAAATTAGATTTGTAATGAAGAAATGATTTATCGCTTTAAATCTGTAGTTGAAAAATGCCTTTTTTTGTCTTGAGGTATTTGTACTTAACATAGTTTTATTTTTCTGTCGAGGTGTGTGTCATGAAAATGTCACCTGCATTGCAGTGGGTGTATTGAACTGTTGGTCTTCAAAATTCCGCTTGTGCGTCCTCGGGACTCACCCACAGACATCAATGCAAAGACAGACTAAAAACAATGTATGTTTCTATTTGAATTTCCAACCGCTGATAATAGATGTCAAAGTAAATAATTATCTGTTATGTCTTTGGGCTTGAGGACGAATTATATTTATATCAAATAAGGGAAATGAGTTTTAAGAACAAAGTATTCATGTTGAAAAGGTAAAATATGATATCAGAAAAGAGAAAGCGATCTGTTCAAATTCTTTAAAGCGTCAATGTGGCACCTTGTGTGTGTGTGTGTGTGTGTGTGTGTGCAAATAATGATATGTGAACACGTATATATTAGGTTGGTTCAAAAATAATGTCGTTTTCTCACATATGTTACTATGTGAGAAAACGACATTATTTTTGCACCAACCTGATAAATAAAATATATTTATGTATATGGGAAGTATGAATGGTCTGACGGTTACTCTTGCGGAAATTCTAAATTAGCGGGCTGAGTTCAAATCCCAGTGGAAACTGTTTACTTTGCCCTAATAGTCTTGGGAAAGGCATAAATGTTTCACCCATTCTTTTATCTTTGAAATAAATAGATGCGTAAACTGGGCTCTCTATACTTGACTGACAAACGTTCCAGGAACACAACCACTTTGCATAATGAGTGGCCATGGTTAAATTTAAATAAATAGCAGAACTGAACAATAAACAGAATTGACAATGTTCATAATGAGCAAGAAAAAGCAAAGAAAAGGACAGACAAAAATAATTTAAAGCAAGCAAGAAATGCATGCAATGTAAATTAACAGTAACAAAACAAAAGGTTCGTAAGCTAAAAATAGGTGTTGACTCCCAAGAGCAACTCTGGGTGAACGAACGCAGCGTTTTGGCTTCAAGACAAAGCAAACCGGGACTGAGTCAGATGAAACCGAGAACTGGCCTACTTTATAGGCTAGGAAAAACTCCGAGCATGTATTTGTGTGCTTCGGTCTATAAATTATGGAGGAGAAATAATTCCTTACGGGATTGGAACCAACACACTCTGAATTTAAAATCGTAGACAAAGCAACCAGTAACCACACCTCTATATTTCATAAGAACAATTATGGCGATTCATATTTTACAAGTATTAAAATAAAAAAGAAACATTGGAGAGATATGATTCCCTACGTCTAGAAGGGATATGTCCTTCAAAAGAGAGAGATGCACATATATTCTCGTTTAACACAACACTTTCTCTCGAGCCACTGTTTGCTCAGGAGGATAAAGATTGCATCAAAAGACATGATATTGATAAAACTACTAATAAAATAACTTCAGTGAAAATGGCACATGTCTAAAAAATCTCTCATATATATATATATATATATATATATATATATATATATATATATATTAGACATCTAAATTACTATCAAGCATTAAAATCTATTTTTTACATAAATTGATAAAACCCACTTACAACCTCTTTCTCTTTACTTCCCTCTCCCTCTTCTTTCTTTTTCCTTTTTCTTTTCTCCCTTCTCCCCTCCTATTTCAATATATCACTTCTGTTAAGTTAACCGTCTAAATAGGTCAAGGTCTGGTCTCTCCTCCTCCCCCAATACTAAGTATGATTGAGAGAGATATGAAATTAATCCCTCCCTAAACTCATCCATGTCTCTTTAACTACTCCTTTTACACTCTCTGTTAAATTACAAAAACTTAAACTACCCATCAATTTTAATTTCATTTTTCGTTTCATTTTTGGAAGTTCTATCTGATGATCCGGCGTCCTTTAAAAGGGCTCTGGTGAAATAAATTATTATAATGGTACTTTAAAGTGGTCTGTTTTTCTTTTAATATATATATATATATATATATATATATATATATATATATATATATATATATAATTATGAATTAAATGAATAAATATAGCTACAAGCAACTATACATGCGTGTGATTACTCGCATATATAGATTTATAAATGAATATATATAACAAAACAGAGCTCAATGTTGTAATACAGAGCCATAAAGTATATATTGATAAATATACATATTACCTTACATCGAAAGTACGAGACGGAATTTCATATTCATTATAAAATTCAGGTACTTATAATGATGAACTATTCGTTATGATTTTTATTAGGTTGGTGCAAAAATAATGACGTAATAATGTCGTTTTTTGACGTTACGTCAAAAAACGACATTATTACGTCATTATTTTTGCACCAACCTAATAGTATATTCTAACGATCATAACGAAAAATTCTTGAGTCTTGCAATGATATCTTATGATGGCCATACCCGGACACGATTATACTATATATATATATATATATATATATATATATATATATATATATATATATACTGCCTTATTCTTTACTAACTCCCGCCCCCCTACCAAAAAAAAAAAAAAATCCATGGGTGTTAAGTCGGGTGAACGTGGTGGCCATTCAACGCCGTGGGAAGGTTTGCTCAAGGTAGTCCTGGACAGCTAATGCATAAGATATTAGCTTCGGATCTTAATTATGGCATAAGCATTTTTCTGGGGGGCCATTTAAAATCAGTTGTTTATCAGACGCGCCCAAGCGATATTGAGGAAGTTAAAAAAAAGAATTAAATATTATTGTGGATTCCGAGATGAATTCGGTCTCCAAGGAATGGCAAACGCAATAATTAAATATAAGAAATAAAATGTATTTACACAATCATACAAAGAGTAATACTGTTAATAAGTCCAGGAACGTGGTTAGTAGCAAATACAGATAGGTATATACAGTCTCGAAGTAGGACTTCCTTAGAGACTACGTGCTTGTAACTGACTTCTTCAAGAGGTTATCTCACACTATCTCTGTTCGTATATCCTCTCTCTCTATCCGACTACTGACTACTGACTCTGGGTATTTAACGGCAGCAGTCCAGGTACACTTGGTAGAGTCCACTTATATGAAAAAGGGGTGGACCCCATAACAAATATGAATGCAGTCAAATGACAGAGGAAACTCTCCGACGTGTTAATAAATCATGCAGTCACATAATGCGTTTTAAAATAGCATCTTCAACAGCACATAACAATTAAATAACTAGTAAATAAAATTTTCATGTGTAATTGTACTTTTAATAAATTATCCCAAGGTGCACGACTTTTGTCTCGTCCTGTATTATTTTAATATAGAGAATTTTCCCAACTCGCCAACACACTTGCGTTGTTCTGGTATATCGTAGTCGGAAGGTCGATCATATGTTTAAGCAACACCTCTGAAAGCATATTGAAATAGCGAAAGAAGCCTTTCAAAGCAGAGCACGAAAATATGTTGCTGTTTTTTACGGTTTGTCAACCTTTTGTGGATTATTTAATGTCGAAACATATTTCAGATTGTAGGAGGTCGCTTACAGTACCCAAAGTTCCCATTTGATCCCCCGTCCAAAAGGCTAATGGATTGGTCGAAGAGCTCATATTGAGTGACCGCCGAGTTAACCAGATCTCACACACTTTCATTTTTTTATTTTTTATCCTTGGCATTTAAAATCAATTGTTTATCAGACACGCTTAAGCAATATTGAGGACGTTAAAAAAAGAATTAAATATGAATGCAGTCAAATGACAGAGGAAACTATTCGAGGTGTTAATGAATACATAATTGAAATGTGTTTTTAAAAAGAAGGATGATATTTTAAACAGTACATATAACAATTAAATAACTAGTAAATAAAATTTTCATGTGTAATTGTACTTTTAATAAATTATCCCTATGGTGCACGACTTTTGTCTCGTCCTGTATTATTTTAATATAGATAATTTTCTCAACTCGTCAATCAAACACTTGTGTTGTTCTGGTCGATCATAGTCGGGAGGTAGATCATATGTTTAAGCAACACCTCTGAAAGCACATTGAAATAGCGAAAGAAGCCTTTCAAACGCAAAACAAAGCAAAGCACGAAAATATGTTGCTGTTTTTTACGGTTTGTCAACCTTTTGTGCCGAAACATATTTCAGATTGTAGGAGGTCGCTTACAGTACCCAGAGTTCCCAATTGATCCTCATCTAAGTGCTGACCAGGCTCAGATTGCTTAACCTCGGTAATCGGACGAAAACCAGTGTTTTTAACGTGATCTGACCGTAGGCTAAAACATGAAGAAACAGGAAAGTTTCATTAGAAAAAGGAAAACAGTGCGCACCTCCCATGACATTTCAATTCTCCTGTATGGGACTGGATACTGGGAAATTTCCTCACAGATGAAGAGGAAGCTTAAGGCAACAGACATCTGGCTTTACAGAAAGATACTGAGAATACCACGGAATGAACATGTGAGCTACGAGGAAGTTTTTACAAGAAAAACGGGAGCAAACGCGCGCTTGTATTTAGAATTAGAAAGAGTTGAAATTTCTAGGACACAACAAGGAAAGGAGGCTTGGAAATTTGTCACTCACATAGCATATAAAGGCAATACGGCCAGAGTCAAGCAGTGGGTAATCTACATTACGAGCTTTCAAAATGGATGACAGAAAAGGTTGTGGGAGGAATAGTAAAAAGATAGACATTGCTGAGATCTTCATGTGCAGTGTCGCCTAGGCGATCATGGCTCTCCACAATTTCTTGTCCTTAGTAACTCTTAATAAATATTGTCTTTCTCCTAAAACTTGTTCCACCATCCATTTACTCAAGCTAAATAGATTACGCGTTGCTTTCCCCTGCCCCTCTTGCCTTTAGTCTGTCCTGTGAGTATCAGATTTTCCAAGACTTCTTTCCTCATTATGCGCCTTAGAAATTTCAACCCTCTCTTACCGATGTTAATATGTTTCCTTTTTGTTTCCACTTTCTCTAAAATTTTGTCGATCCTCACATATTCGGTCCATGGTATCCTTAGTATCCTTCTGTAGAACCGCATTTCTATTGCTTCAAGTCTCTTAATCTTTGAGGAGATTGTTCAGTATTCACTGTCATATAGGAGGACTGATATGGCGTAAGTGTTCAGTACTCGTTAACGAAATTTTTCGGTTTCTTTATACACTGCTTAACTTTTGGAAGGCATCTTTGGCTATCCTTTTGGATTTCAGTGTCGTACTTTCCATTCTCTGTTAAAACACTTTCCAGATATTTAAATTTTTGTAGTTGCATGATTTTTGGTATTTCTGATTTGTAATTTGCCGTTAGGCAAATTTGTTGGCCTGTTCCTTTTGCTAAGAATCATGCATCCTGTCTTCTTGGTAATTCGGTTTAGTCCTTTATTTACGCTTTCTTTCACTACCTTCTAAGGGGATTTTTTGTATTGATAGCAGACAGGGAAAAACCTGTCTGCTATCACTACTGTATCATCTGCATATCATAGATTGTAGCTGTCAATAACGAATACCCAATCTAGCAAGCTTGTGTAAACAGCTGGCAGAACAGGGATTAGAATATATATATATATATATATATATATATATATATATATATATATATATATATATATATATATATATTCCGATTTCTTTCTGAATTTGTAGGTCTGATGAATTGGATCGTGATTACAATTGCAATGTAATAAATTATAACCATGGAATATTAGTGTTTGAGCCATTTATATTATACGCTTGCTCTGTCCTGGACATTGAACTCTACCTGAATTCTATCCTCTTGGAAATATATATATATATATATATATATATATATATATATATATATACTAATATATACTAGCAGCATGGCCCGGCGTTGCCCGTGCTTGATTAAAAAATCGTACGACACATAGAGCAATTGCTATCACTTGACTTAAAATATTTTTGCCCTTCCTTGCCTTTAAAGGAGTGCCCTTTGCTGTGCTGATGTTACTACGATTAAAGTAATAGTGTTGACAAAGTCGAATATGTCATTTGTGGCTCAAAGTCAGAACTGGTAGCAGGGATAAAAAAAAGCCGAATTTCAATGGCCCTGCACCCATTCCAGAATTTGAGGTCAAATGTTTTCTTCCACTCCACTGCACACGCTGACCTGTTTCTTCCCGCGCATAGCGTCACCTTAAATTAATCTGCATTTAGGAAATACCCAACCGGAAAAAACATTTTTAAGGGTTGACCGATTGTCGATTTGCACTCTGTTTGGGGGGCGCTCAGATTTGAAACTTCACATGGTGACTCCCAATGGCCTCCTCATAAATGCGGTCGGTTTTCGCTAAAAACAGACATGCGGTTCAGGCGCAATCTGAGCGTATCGGTTTTTGAGTTATATCGATTTTCAGCGCTGTTTAGGGGTCAGTGGCCATGAAACTTCTGGATAATATTTCTAATGATAGACTCTAAGAGGGTGTCAAATTTGGTTGAAATGCGATCATTTTTTCGGAACCTGAGTCCGAACTCAAAAATCGGCCTCCGTCATGTCCTTACGGCAGCCATTTGCAAACTTGTGGTGAAAACCGCATCGAAATCGGGTGAAAAATGCGGCCTGGACGAGGTAACAACGCCCACGACAGACACACAGACAGACAACAAGAGAAATATATATATATATATATATATATATATATATATATATATATATATATATATATATTGACCGCCAATATTATCAATATATATATAGGGTGCGAGTGCTATTTGAGGACATATTGTTTTAAGTTCACTACACATTCAAATCATTTATATTATTATTTTTTTTATTTCAGATAACCCAGTCAGAGGAAGATGTTAACCCGAGAAATGAAAAGAGACGCAGTCATTGTTGCTTTAGCTGCAAAACACAGCGATTTAAAAATCAGTTAATTTTACATGTTGCCAGATCATTTGTTCATAAGTTTCGGTTGGAGCCAGAGGGATGTGATGGCAATGTTTCCACTGTAGAAAAAAGGAAAAAAGCATTCACAGCGCTCTGATACCTTGAGAACACCAGAATTTATACAGTATGTTGAAAACATCATCGATAAGAACCCCGGAAGATCAATGAGGTCCATCGCCAAAGAACTCCAGGTATCAGAGTGGGCTATCAGAACCGTGGTACATCAGGACATTCGATATAAGTCATACGTAATGAGGAAATGCCAATTCATATCGGCAAAGACACAGGAAAACCGTATCATGCGTTCAAAACGGTTGCTGAACTAAGTGAAAAATCCCTACGAACATGGCATGCTTTGGTTTTTCTCTGACGAAAAAAATTTGACCAAGATCAGAAAACAAACAGATGGAATGACATTTGGTTATGTGCATCTCCTTCTGAACTACCCAGGGTGATGCACATCAAATACCCGGCTACTGTGATGGTTTCAGGAGTTGTGAGCAGTGAAGGTCATGTCATTTCCCACAAGATCGTAGGGTCAATGCTGCTGGATACATTAATGTTCTTAAAACGGTAGTTAAGCCCTGGATAAATAAAGTACGCAATGGAAGGCCATATGTTTTTCAACAAGACTCTTTACCTTCAAGACAGGATTGGTTATCAAAGAATTTTTACTATCAAGTGACCCCCAACATATAGCTTCCTAACTCACCAGATTTAAATCCTCTGGACTATTACGTGTGGAACGTCATTGAAAGGGAGACTAATCGTCATCCTCATAGTACCATAGCTGCAATGAAGACCGCCATTGTTCAGGTGAGGTCCAAAATGAATAGGGACCACTTAATTTCAGCTTGTGGACAGTTTCGAGCCTGAATAGAAGCAGTCATTGAAGCCAAAAGGTGGTTTCATAGAATAATTAGATAAAAAAAGTACCATGAAGGATATTTGTGTCAGTTTGAATTAAATATATACATTGTTTTCTAAGATATTGCTGTTTATTTAACATACTAAAAATGTCCTCAAATAGCACTCGCACCCTGTGTATATATATATATATATATATATATATATATATATATATATATAAAATAGAAAAAGCTAAGCGCTAGTAGCAAAGACAGTACTATAAATAAGAACTAGACATGATATCTCGGAATATGGGCAGTAGTACGAGAACAATTGAATTAAATAAAGATTTCACTTCACCTGACGAAACTCGGAGGTCACGACGGCCGAAACGTTGTGATAGCAACAACAAAGATGAAGAAAATTGTTCGAATATAAATAGTGTAAATAAAAAAGCCATGATCGACCACGTCATGGCATATAGTAGGAACTACATCTAAATTCAAAGCTTATTAAACTTTTGAATCGCTAGAAACTATTTGGGGCGCTATGACACTTTCGCACCACCCCTGCCGTTGCTTCCTGCCTGTAGTTTCTGTTTGTTATTGTTAATTATAATATTTAAATTTAATTTAAAATATAAATCTCGTGAAACATAATCAATGTTTGTAAAATGTAAAAAATACCTTCAATTTTGTCAGGTAAACTTAAATTTATTGGTTAATATCGAATTCGAGCAAGGATAGATATATTCAAGCATTATTCATTTATTTGCCTCAAATAAGGTTTGGTTTGAAAGTTAGTATGCTTGTCTCTGTTGGTAGTTGCATAATTAAAAGAAAAAAACTTGTAGTTCCGACGAATGATTTATTTAATGAAAATATTTCGATTAGCAGTTGCCAGTCTTAGTCAATCCTTAATTTGAGTGAAACAGTGCAAAGAAACTATTAGGTTGGTGCAAAAATAATGACGTAATAATATCGTTTTTTGACGTATTTTTAACGTCAAAAAACTACATTATTACGTCATTATTTTTGCACCAACCTAATAGAAACGCTTAAATATTTTCATAAAATAAATAATTCGTTTGAACTACAGATTTTTTTCTTTTAAGGTTTGGTTGGGTTTGTTTTACGGCATTTCAACCCCAATGGGTTATTTAATGCCGACCAAATTTTTATTGATTCTAATTTTTATTTTTTTTTCAAAAATCTATTTCTGGTAATAACATTTTTTTTCGAAAAAAAAAAAAAAAAAAAAAAAAAAAAAAAAATGTATTACTAATACGTCAAAAAACGATATTATTACGTCATTATTTTTGCACCAACCTAATAGTTTCTTTGCACTGTTTCACTCAAATTAAGGATTGATAAGACTGGCAACTGCTAATCGAAATATTTTCATTAAATAAATCATTCGTCGGAACTACAAGTTTTTTTCTTTTAATTATGCAACTACCAACAGAGACAAGCATACTAACTTTCAACCAAACCTTATTTGAGGCAAATAAATGAATAATGCTTGAATATATCTATCCTTGCTCGAATTCGATATTAACCAATAAATTTAAGTTTACCTGACAAAATTGAAGGTATTTTTTACATTTTACAAACATTGATTATGTTTCACGAGATTTATATTTAAATTAAATTTAAATATATCAGTCCAGACTATCGTACTGGGCAACCTATTGTTGAATGACAGGAAGCAACGTTAGGGTGTGAAAGTTCAATAGCGATCTATTTTGATCAATAGTTATTCTCAAGGGCCAGTGGATAAAAGCGTTGGTTGAATCCAGTGACTTTACTGTAAGATTTGTGAGTTCAATACCTGGCTACGGCAGTGGTGAAGAAAAACTTGGAGAGTTGAGTTAAAGGGAGATAACTGAGTCATCCGGAAGAGGCATAGCACGTGGAACTAGAACAATCTACCCTGGTGGAATTTATAAAAGGTTCAGTTCGAAATTCCAATCACCTGAAGAAGGCCGGATCGTACAACGAACGAAACGTCGTGAACATGACAATAAAGATGAGGACAACAATCCGAACAATTTAAGTAGGTATTCTGTTGTAGTGATCATGTTACCGAAACACTTTACTAAAACCTACGTATTATTTATCTTGGTAGTTTTTTTGTTTTTTTTTTTATCCCAGAATGCCAACTAGTTATGAAATAAAATGTAAGAAATGTCAGTGAAAAGTTACAGTTTCTTTTCGGGAAACTGTAAAAAGCTAATCAGCAGAAATAAAAATAAAAATAAAACCAAAAATAAATTTGCGGTTTTGGCAAGAGAAATAAAAAATAAAAATACTTTACTGAGTTAAAAAATCATTACATTTAGGGAAAAAAGAAAAGAAAAGCAAAACAATTCAATTACTGTATTCTGGAGGCTGGTTTTTGCACGACAATCTATAAATATCTTGGAGAACAGTTTGAAAACCGTGTACACTGACTAAATTTGTGTCTTGCAATGAGAAAGTTAAGAGACGGAATAAAGCAATGCCCTGGTCACATGGGCATAAAAATCAACCAATCAAAAGTTTGAGTCTATTGTTAGATTGTCGGTTTGAAATTTAGTGAAACTTTAGCTGAATTTACTTTAATGGCCTGAAAGAAAGAAACGAAATGT
This sequence comes from Acanthosepion lycidas, assembly GCA_963932145.1. Lineage (NCBI taxonomy): Eukaryota > Metazoa > Mollusca > Cephalopoda > Sepiida > Sepiidae > Acanthosepion > Acanthosepion lycidas. The sequence continues at coordinate 58,725,512 of OZ010587.1, read as the reverse complement.
TTCGGGGGGAAATTACACACACACACATATATATATATATATATATATATACACACACACCACACTTTTTCTTTCATTTTCCCTGTTAATTCTTTACTTTTCAATTCAGGTTAAACTTTGTGACAACATAATGATGCTTAACAACATAATCTATAGGATCAGCAACTGACAAAAGCGAAAGGGGAATTTAGTTTGCTTTTGATTGGATGTTCAGCTACTTCTTCCGCCGAAAAGAATAAATAGATGTGAGTGCGGGAAGAAAACGTGAAGCGAATAACTAAATAAAACCAGAAAATTGAAAAAAGAAAAAAATGGCGGACAACAAAAAAATATATGATAATTAAATGAAACAAAAAAAACAAAGAAACTTAAAGCAACAACATTATCGAAAAAGGTTTACGGTCACGTCACTTTGAAACATTGGTTCCTGTACGATCATCGAAGTTAAGCAAAGTCGAGCCTAGATCGGTGACCGCTTGGGAATACCAGTAGCTGTCAGCTTGGATGTGCGGGTGGTGCAATAGATATCGGTTTGGAATTGGAGATCGGAGTGCGAAGTTCCAATTTCAGTTGGGTTCGTTATATCCGCACTTGCAAATACCTCTGTGAAAGGTATGAATCCATTTATTCTCCCGTAGATATGGGTTAATTAGTAAGACGTGTATCACTAAAACCATTACTATCTAAAAAAAAAAAAAAAAAAAAATAATAAAATTGCGTACGAAATATTTAGATTTCGGCATTAAAAGCGTGTTACAAGTTTGGCATCTCAGTCCCACTCTTTCACTGTCGAAACTGATAAATGTAGCCGCCTCTTCTATTCAAATAGCTTCATGTCTCGAATTTCCCGCTTGTGCAACTCCCTTCCTCTTACTTGCTTCCCTGATAGCTATAATCTCCAAATATTCAAATGCAATGTCAATCGACATCTTCACACGCCTTGATCTAATTCGCCGTCCTTTCAACTCTTCCTTTCCTCTATCACGCCTCTTTACCCTTGCTCTCAATCCTCTGTAACCCCTTGCGTGCTAGTGGCACTCCCGCTTGCTTGGGGTGAAATGCTTAAATAAATAAATAAATAACCCATGGAGTTACAGAAAACAAAACAACAAACGCGATACTGTGTCTAGTAATGGTTAACGAGCCAGTCTGGTTGACCATTAATAGTTAGCTTCATTCTCAATGAGTGCCCCATTTTTGTCGCCTTGTGCTAAACCAATCCAAGATTAGTATAAAAAACAGTATAAATGAAATGCAAAACATTGCTATATAGGAATTAAAATTAATTGCAATAAAAAAAAAAAAAACACACTAGGAGTAATGTCCCTTATTTTGAGATACCGGGTAAATGAAAAAAAAAAAACAAAAAACTCCGCTCATTAACAGAAATTAAGCTGACATCATGCTAGCCTGTATAAAGTACAAAATCATGAATCTTTTTTTTTTTTTTTGTCTGCGTTCGCCGAGATATTGGCAGAAAGGCACACACAACCTAAGGAAAACTGATACAGTGTAACCCGGATATAAGAGAGTTGTCGGGACCGGAGACTAAGTCTCTTATATCCGGGTTTCTCTTATATCCTGGTTTGGTCTATTTAGTTTACATTAACACAGGCTCTAATTTGGCACCAGATAAAATCTCTCTTATATCCGGGTTTCTCTTATATATGGGTCTCTTATATCCGGGTTACACTGTACTACATAATGTTGCCAGACTCGAAGCTAAACCTGTAGTGATAGCAACAAATATTAGGTTGGTGCAAAAATAATATCGTTTTTTGACGTATTTTTTTAACGTCAAAAACGATATAATTTTTGCACCAACCTAATAAATAACTAAATAATCTCTAACCCTATGTAGGTGTATGAAATCAAAATAATAAATAATTAATATAAATGAAAAAAGAAAAGTAATAAAATACTTAAATATAAATAAGAATGATAATTAACAATAGATAAAAAAAGAAGTGAGATTATTAAAAAAAATAATTGAATAAATACGAAAACTCCAATCATGCAGCGGTACAGGCGTTTTGCCGCCAGTTGAAACAGAAATAAAATTTTCTCTTCCTTGATTTTTCGATGGCCAAACGAAGCAAAGGTCTGTGTTTCAACGGGGAATGTTAGGTTTTGGAAAAGCTATCAATTGCTGAGACCAAAACCTGAACGGAGGTGGCGGATAGCAGACCTGGTTGATGCAATTATCTTCTTAAAAAATGAGAAAAGAAAATGCACCAGAAAAGAAGAATCCATTCACTCGGTTACACTCTATCGACTGACTGATCTCTCAAGAAACTCTTCGCACATGCGCACTAAGGTTCCTTTTATTTAGATACCAAATTTTATCAAGGCCACGTAACCGTTTATTTTTTATTTTTTAAAATTAAAACTGGATGGGTAAGTTCTAGACATACTGTATCCAGATCAATGTTGATTAATTTTGTTTAGCGGCATATCAATCTCTATGGGTTATTTAATGCCGAAATCTAAATATTTTCTACGTAATTTTATGCTCTCAGAGTAAAGGTATATTTTTTAAATATATAGTCTTTAGATCATAAAGTGTATTTTAGTGTTGCATTGATTATCAGTTTGTAAAGAAAATATATTGTAGTTCATTTTATTATAAAAACGTAGTTAATTTTTTGTGGGGAGTTCATTATTTGCCCATAGCTGGGAGTCTAACAAGTGTTACCACCCCGGGTCAGGGTGGGACTGGGAACAATAGCAGTTAAGCGATGGTTTCGAGCTGTTCAAAGTTTCCAATCTCCCGATCAGAGGCATTGCTACCGGATATAGTCATACCCAGGACGATATACAGGTCAACATTCAACTTTTAATTAAAGGACAGCACAAAATTCAAAACCAGTTGAGTGTTAAGCTTGCAACTACACCCTGTAAAAATCTACTTGTTATAGAAACCACAACAGCAGTACGTAACTTGATGAACCTGTGGCCCTATACTTCACAGGGAAGTCTACAATGTTGACAACATACAAATATAGTAATAATATTGAAAATGATTCTCCTGACAGACCACTTCATTGTCTAGGAATATAAATTGGAGAAAAATCATTGTAATGCACTCCACAAGCGATCGTCTAAGGAACATTGGTCTAAAGAATATATGTCTCAGAAATATTTGTTTGCAGCGTTTCTCAACCGGGGTTCCCTGGAACCCTAATGTTCCAGAAAAAGGTCCCAATGGTTCCGCGAGAACAGGTGATATAAGCTAATGCACTTTTGACTTTTTATTTAATTTCGTACATGTAATACAGTGTAACCCGGATATAAGAGAGTTGTCGGGTAAGGATAAGAAATCTCTTATATCCGGGTTTCTTTTATATCAGGGTTCCTCTTATATCCGGGTTTCTCTTATATCCGGCTTTGGTCTATTATATATACATTAACACAGGCTCTAATTTGGGACCAGATAAAATCTCTCTTATATCCGGTTTTCTCTTATATCAGAGTCTCTTATATCCGGGTTACACTGTATATCTAAACACACACAATATATTCTTGGTTAATGATTCATTTTCTTCGCCCATTTATTGGTTCACAGGGCATTTTGCCTTAATTTACCTTATGTCGTTTCAAAATTGCCAGAAAAGAATAAAAAAACTGATGCAGCCATTATCTGTTTTCGTTCTGTTTACATTTATATTATAGGTTTATGATATTGGTTACTTATGTTAATTTGAGTTTAGAATTTTTCTGTGTGAATGAAAACTCTCTGATGAAGTATAGTGTAACCCGGATATAAGAGAAACCCGGATATAAGAGAAACCCGGATATAAGATAGATGTTCTCTGGTCGCAAATTAGAGCCATACTTACCTAAACAAAATAGACTAAACCCGGATATAAGAGAAACCCGGATATAAGAAACTTCTTCCCCGGTCACGACAATTCTCTTATATCCGGGTTACACTGTATTATAAACAAACAGTACGAATTTATTCAGCATTTCCGAAAAATTTGACAAAGAATATTAATATTTCCTTAAACCAAGTTATTCAAAAATATATACTATGATATTTACGACCTGAACTACGATGAAAACAAAATGAGAGAGGTATGATATATAATTTTGTTTCTGCGCAGGGGTTCCCTTGAGACATGTAATTTATTTTAAGGGTCACACAAGGGTAAAAAGTTTGAGAAACGCTGGTCTAATTTGGCTTGTTACATATCGCATGTATCAGCAATAATTAATGTTGCTATAAGTGGCTTAAATATTATTCTGTAATATAGTGAATTTCAATAAAATCGAATATTTTGTACATGAATAAAGTATTAATTTATTAAAAAAAAATATTCCAGAAAGAAAGACGGCCGCTCCCCCGACCTGAGTCAAAATACTTAAAGAGAATAACGTCACGTGATACTTTTCGAGATATGCGAAGTAGTAACCCGGATATAAGAGACCCTGATATAAGAGAAACACTGGATATAAGAGAGATTTTCTCTGGTCCCAAATTAGAGCCTGTGTTAATGTATATAAAACAGACCAAACCCGGATATAATAGAAACCCGGATATAAGAGAGATTTTATATGGTCCCAAATTAGAGCCATTCTTACCTAAACAAAATAGACCAAACCCAGATATAAGAGAAACCCGGATATAAGATACTCCGTCTCTGGTCCCGGCAACTCTCTTATATCAGGGTTACACTGTATAACTTGAAAGAAAATTACTGTGGAGATGGTTTTGTTTCTTAATCTTGCCTCGTGACTGGTGAATGGTTTGAGCTGGTGTTGCTGGTATGACTCGGAGGTAGTTTTAAGCTATTGTCGCTAACGCCAGTTGTGCCGTGAATTATTTCCTTTGGTGTTCGCAACGAACTTGTTTTGCCGCCTGACCGTAGAAACTTTCTCAACACATTTAGCTCCAGTTTCTATCCTGGACATATTGTTTGCTCTATTTTGTCTCTTGAGTGTCAGTTGGTCAATCATATCTAAATAATTATTATTTGCACTATTCACTCATCCTTCTTTTTTTTTCTTATTTCTATATTTCGGCCGTTGTACCCTACGGCCTTCATCAGATATATATCGACTTGGTTAACCTACAGGGTATTTTGAACTGAACACTTTATTTAATCTACGGGAGTAGATTCTTCTCGTTCCACTGCCCATTTCTAGGGATAGCTTCAAGTTCTTATTTTTAAAATTTTGAAGTAGACACTACACGGTCCATTGATTGAACCCCCAATTATGTCACCAAATTCACGAATGGACGCTTTAATTCACTGAGCTAACATCCTGTGGTGAACTTGGAGCCTTAAACCTAACATGCCTGCTGATTAGTGCTACTACTACTGCTTGTCATATTTTGACTGATCCTAAATAATGATAGAGACATGGTGGAGTAATGAATAGCGGCTCAGATTAAGGAATCGGAGAATTCCAATCAAATCTATTACATTCGCTTACACCCTTGTGCAAATTAATTGAAACAAAACAAATACCTCGGTTAGTATTTACATTTTATAACATACCCCGGTACAGATGTTAGTACTTAATATATCCATTCCACGAAGTCGTTCCTGGCAGATTAACCACAGATTTTCGATTGGATTTAAATCAGGAGAGTTTCCGGGTCAGTCTATAGTACTTTGACTTGCTCACCGATAAGGCTTGCCAGTGTGTTCGTGCAGCGTTATAATTTTCGTACGCTTTCTTGGAGTAACGTCCATGGCAGACAATGGCCGTAAGACAACTGATCGACAGTGAGACAATAGTGTCTTGGTGTGATAAAAATTCTGATGCAATCACGGATGATGCAATATTTTTCAAGGCCAAACAAATTTCATCATACACCCCGAAGATAGATTCATATTACTGCACACCACAGCAAATGACCTAATCTGAGGAAAAAATAAAAATCGATTACACCCTGTCACTCCAGTGGGTCTAAAACTGACTATGGTGAAAGAAAGGAAACTAAAGTGGTTGTTTCAATTAATTTGCACAAGGGTGTACGTGCTAATACCCTTGGGAAAGGTATGAATGAAATAATGATACCTCTTATCGTTAAGCAGCTGGATACAACAGAATGAAGAGGCAGAATTGAAAAGAAATACCAATAATGGTAAGGCACTAACTTGAAAAGCATAACGTTAAAACCACAGAGAAATAGGTCCCTAATACGAAGCAACTAAAGAATGACTAGTGAGCGTGTTTAAATTGTAATTTCCTGCTTTATTATTTACATTAATTACACGTAAAATATTGTACTCTATCTTTTTTTTTTTATCACAACGTTCCGGTTTGTGCTATTCGGCCTTCCTCAGGTGATTGTCGATCAGTGTAATCTTCAAGGAATTCGTATCTGTATCCTTTATTTAATCTTCAGCGGTAGATCGTTCTAATTCCGCTGTCCATGTTCAATGAGATCTTGTGTTGTTCTTATATTTCTGCTATCGCTGAAGGGTCTTAGTAATGTAGTGCAATAGCAAAAGGTGTAAGTAAACATTGTATCTATGTAAGGCTGTTCATATCTATGAATCTATTTAAGTTTCTTGATATGTATGTATGTATGTATGTATGTATCTATCTATCGATCTATCTATCTATCTCAAGTCTGTTCATTATCTACATATCTATGAAGATATCTATCACTGGATATATTTATCTATGTGTCTGTTCATATCTATCTATCTATCTATCTATCTATCTATCTATCTCAATCTGTTCATTATTTACATATCTATGAAGATATCTATCACTCGATATGTTTATCTATGTGTCTGTTCATATCTATCTATCTATCTATCTATCTATCTATCTATCTATCTCATTGCTTGGGTATCTATCTATCTATCTATCTATCTATCTATCTATTTATCTATCTATGTCATTCTGTTCATATCTATCTATCTATCTATCTCATTTCTTGGGTATCTATCTATCTATCTATCTATCTATCTATCTATGTCATTCTGTTCATATCTATCTATCTATCTATCTCAGTCTGTTCATTATCTACATATCTATGAAGATATCTATCAGTCGATATATTTATCTATGTGTCTGTTCATATCTATCTATCTATCTATCTATCTATCTATCTATCTGTTCATTATCTACATATCTATGAAGATATCTATCACTCGATATATTTATCTATGTGTCTGTTCATATCTATCTATCTATCTATCTATCTATCTCATTGCTTGGGTATCTATCTATCTATCTATCTATCTATCTATCTATCTATCTATGTCAGTCTGTTCATATCTATCTATCTATCTATCTATCTATCTATCTATCTCAATCTGTTCATTATCTACATATCTATGAAGATATCTATCACTCGATATATTTATCTATGTGTCTGTTCATATCTATCTATCTATCTATCTATCTCAATCTGTTCATTATCTACATATCTATGAAGATATCTATCACTCGATATATTTATCTATGTGTCTGTTCATATCTATCTATCTATCTATCTATCTATCTATCTATCTATCTATCTATCTATCTATCTATCTATCTATCTCAGGACATTGTTATCTTTCTTCATCTATCTTGGAATATTGATCTCTCCCAATTTGTTAATTTGTTAATCGCCCACGATCTCTCCCTATTCTAGTCTCTTAATCTTATCTTCTCTCTTTCTCTTCCACTCTGTAGCTCTCTCGTTCACGTTATATCCTCATTTTATTTATATATATTATTGTGACCAAGTAAATGGTTAAAGAAATAACAAAACAAACGTTGCAGATATATCATATATTAAACAGTGAGTACAACAGAAGAGTATTACACGACTAGTGATTGTGGGTCGGTTGACCCAGCGTTCAATCTATTCGACTGTTAATATTTAACAGCCCCACCACGAGGAATGTATATGGCACAAGACTGAGTTTACATTGGATTCTCCGAGCCCGTAGGCTCGGCCAAAAATATTGAAGTTTAGGTTCTGTCTACCTCCCCGGACGAAATTTTGCCCTTCGGCAAAAGCCTTGTCCAGGTTCCTCTCTGCCAAAGGCAGAGAATTTGGCAGTAATTAACAATCTATTCGACTGTTATATTTAACAGACCCCCACAAGGAATGTATGTGGCACAAGGCCGAGTTTAATGTGGATTTCTCTTAGCCCGTAGGCTCTGGCAAAAATATTCCCGTTAGACTCGCCTAGATGGGCCCAGGGCCTGTCTACCTCACCTGACGAAACTTTGCCCTGCGGCAAAACTTCGTCCGTGTTCCTCTCTGCTGAGGCAGAGAGTTCGACAGTTTGAACAATCTATTCGAGTGTTTCTCAAGACCTTCTCTCCTACTAATCTTATAGTAGGCGGAAGAGTCCAATATAGCCTCTTTAGAGGGAGGATACCACAACACACACACACACACACACACACGCACATATATATATATGAGAGTCGTCTGAAAGGTTCACAGGCTAAGCAAAATATAAATGAAAGGAGACACGCCAGTTGGTAGACTAAAAAGCAGCTCAAGTTACAAGTGTATCAGAATACATATTCTCTTAGACATCCCACAAAGCATTGAAAAACAGGGACTGGCATAAAAACAAACAATTTAATTTGAGTCTGGAGTTTTAACCTAAGCAAGTGTTGTTGGCAAGGTTACTTGAGCGTCTACAACATCAGAATGTTTTTCGAGCTAAAACATTTGCAGTTTCATTTCGATCTTTTGACATTTGACGCCAATGAAAGAAGAAAAATCTCTCTCACAAATAATTCCAACTGAGAGGAAATGTCGCCATTAATACTTCATAGTTTTTTTGTTTTTTTTTGTACAGCCTGGAGGAAAAAGAAGTTTTTTGGATTTTATTGCATATTTTAAAGAAATCTATATACGAAAATATATGTGCCTGGGAAATGTTTTAACTGAGAATGCAAAGTCGAATTAGAATAAGGAAAGATGCTTTCCAAAAAAGTATTAAGAAACAGGAATCTTTTGTTAGAAACATAGAAAAAATATATGTTTATATATCTGAGATTAAGTATTGTAGCTGTTTGCACTATTGTAATTGTTAGAACTACTGTCCTGATCGTTATTGTCTTGTAGAGACTACCGGTGACCCATTGGGTCACTGACAGTTCAAGTTATATAACATTGAAGTTGATTTCAACACTAAAAAAATTGTCTGTTTGAAGAAAGTTAAAATAAAAATACTTATACTTAACAACTTGTAAATCTTCCTGAGCCGAACGTACGCACCATGCAAGCCCGCACGCAATCAGAGACTTTTAGTATTATATAGATTCACGACGTTTCGACCGTTTTAGACTCCGGCCTTCTTCAGAGTTAGGTTCGGAATTCCAACGATTCACCAAACGTCGTGAATGTTACAAGAAAGATGATGACAATAGTCCAAATAATGTAAATAGTGTAAAAAGAAAAGAACTTTGAACTGTTATTTTATATCAATCCTCCTATATGACAGTGAATGTTGGACAACCTTCTCGGATGAAGAGACTCGAGGCAACAGAAATGTGGTTCTACAGAAGGAAACTGAGAATTCCATTGACGAATGGCGTAAGCAGCGGAGAAGTCTAAATGAAGATGAAACAAAAAGTACACTTACAATCAGAAAGAGACAGCTGAAATTTATTGGACACATAATAAGGAAAGAAGGATTGGAGAATTTAACACTCAAATGACATATTAAAGGCAAGATTGAGCGAGGAAAATAGTAACTTGCCTAACGACCATATGTAAATGTATAGCAAGAAAAAGACTAGGAGGTATGGTAAAAAGACAAATATTACTAAGAACTACAAAGGATGGGAAGTCGTAGAGAGGCACGATCGCCCATGTCCTGAAGGGACATAGCATATAGAAATATTCTCCCTTTTTCTCGATTCTATATCTAACTTAATCAGTTACTCTTTCATGAATTTTTCAAATTTTGAATTTAGTGAGTGGAATTACTTCTAGGGGAACAGAATGTCGAAAGAAATTCTTTGAATTATCGTTATTAGTGAATTCAGATGAGTTATTTTAACTATTCATTTTTTTGATAGTTTTTCTTTATTTTTTTGTTGCTTATAACGACAATTTTCTCTGCCGATTAACTGTCAGCCATTAAAGAAAGAAGTTTTTTAATCACCACTTTCTCGAACGAATACCCACCAACCATAAAAGTCAGTCATATTTTAATAATACTATCTTAGACGAATACCCATTAACCATTAGATAAAGTAGCTTTTCACTCTACAGTTTCTCGAATGACTACGCGTCAACTATTGAAAAAAAATAACATTTTAATAACACTTTTTCTCTCTTCTTTATTCGGATGTTTACTCAAACACGTGTATCCACTAAAAACGTTTATAGTAATAAGAACTAATATCGGATTAGAAAATCTCTTAATTGATATATATATATATATATATATATATATATATATATATATATATATATATATATATATATTTATTAGGTTGGTGCAAAAATAATATCGGTTTTTGACGTTAAAAAATACGTCAAAAACCGACATTATTTTTGCACCAACCTTATATATATATATATATATATATATATATATATATATATATATATATATATATATATTATTTAAATATTTGTTGAAACTTTTTGAAAATATATTTTCTATTAAATAACGTACTTTCTTACGAAGTCTCCTTGCGTGCGTTTTGTTAAGATTCAAGGTGTTAAATCTTTTGGTAATTGAATTTTATGAAAGACATTATCGAAAACAGAATTTTTATCTTGCCGTTTTTTTTTCTTTGCAAAAATTTCTTTTTTACCACTTATGAAAAGACAGATTTTATTTTGCATTTCTAACTTTTTGTCGGGTGAGTGTGTGTGGGAGGGTGGAGGTGGCTGTACGTTCCCACATTTTCTTAAATTTTAAATTCAGACTTGTTTTGCCTTACATACTTAATTCGTGATGGTGTAAATGTAATAGTCTTAAGTTGGTGGAAATTCTTTTAGACGAAGCGGTGTTATTCATTTTTGGTGAGTATTTCTTTTCTTTTAGTTTAGTTTAGTTTTCTTTTAGTCCCAGCCTCCAACTGTTTTATATCTGACAGCATTAACTAAGTGAAATGAAGCAGAAGTAGAGCTTCTAAAGTGATTTGAAATCGCAGTTTTATCCTTGCAACCGATTCTGTCCAACGTGGACAGAGCTTTACCACCAGGAATACCCACATAGAAAAAGACACACATACAAAGAATCACATATAGGAATTTAGAAATCACTGTACAGAACCCCAAAAAATTAAATAAATAAAACATATACGGTGCGTAAGGCATTTGCTGACATGTACTCCTGCAGTTATAGGGATCTTCTAAGCACAGCTTAGATGTCGCATAAGGCCGAAAGCATGGGGTACTCAGTGAGGATCGAACTCACCAATCAGTCGTAATTGCTCTAACAAGACAAGCCTTCTAACCATTAAACCACGTCGAGGTGCCCAATGTGCAGTTATACGGTCATATAATAATTCTGCTCGTCCCTCTGTTCATTAGTTTGCACGACCGTTACGCCCTGCCAATACTGCATAAATAATGGAGTATTCCGTTTTGTTTGAAAAAACATATCAGAGACAATACTTGGTTTCAGTGAGAAAATGAATAACAGAAAGAAAGAAAGAAAGAAAGAAAGAAAGGAAGAAAGAAAGAAAGAAAGAAAGAAAGGAAGATACAAGTATTTAACGGTTATTTCAGTGAAGTGGAAATCATTTCATTTGTACCCCCTTACTTCTTAAAGTAATAACCAGCATTCATATTTATGATTGTTATTGCAGTTTTTTGTTAAAGTTATAAAGCTAAAATATTTAACGATGTGATAAGGGAATGTCTACGGTCATTTTATAGTCACGGAACTCGCCATGAACTTATTCAATCATTAAATTAAGAATTATCAGAAAATTAAAATGGGAAAACCGTGAAATTTTCAGGGGTATTTCTGGTAAACAATATGTTTCCGTCATTTCTGAGCATTAATAGAGAGGAAACGACATGTTCTAATTGTTGCCATACACGAAAAAACACAGCGTTGTTAAGATTGCATATGTTTTGGAACCCCTCACAAAAAATAATATACTAATCGTTTGTGCACAAAGTTTACAAGAAATTGGAAGCCTTCAGTGGGAATGTGTCGCCTGTAGAGAAGCCCCAAAAGCATTCACGACGTATCAGGGCACCACAATTCGTGCAGGACATTATCGATGGTTCGAGGGCACAATCCGCAATGTAGCACATAAGGACATTCGGTACAACTGATACGTGATTAGCGAAGGGTAGTTCCTGTCGATGTACACACACAAGAACAACGGTTTACGGATCATTCTGCAAATAATCACATGATCACTGCACACCAAGTTTTCTGTTTATGATAGTTTTCAGTTCCTTCCACAAGATCTTTGGCCGAATCCTGCTGGCTACGCTGAGGTGCTGGAAACAGTTTTGAAGCCCTGGATAGGCCTTGCATATGATAAGAGGGCCGTTTGTTGTATAATCGAGGTGAATGATACACAGAAAAGAATGAGTGCTTAATATATTTATTCAGCACCAATATCTGGTGCTAACGGATACATATTAAAAAAAACACAGAACAGTATGTTACAAAACAACAAGACAGCTTACAAGGAATAGAGGAGGGTCAAATGATGTATAGCAAGTAAGGCCAGTCCGAATATTAATCAGCTTAGTATCTACTTATTAATCAACTGTTGAAGTCCTTAATCGAAGACTATTTAAGGCTATGAGCTAGGGCATCTGGTAGAGTGCTGAAGGAGTAGCTAGCTATTCTACAAGAGTGTTTCAGCAGGAGTCTGCACGTGCCGTCGTTACACAAGATTGGATGCCGGCCTATGTACAAGACCACATCATACCAAACACGTGGCTATCGAAATCGCCAGACCTAACTCCCCTTGACTATCACATGTGAGGTCTTGTTGAACAGGATACTAATCAACGTTCCCACAATACGACTAATTCCATGAAAGCCGGCATTACCAGAGTGATGATCTAATATCAATTCCGACCATATGATGCGTGCATATCAACGATTACGCTCCGCATATTTGAGTCGGAAAGCGGTTATATCGAATCAACATGTAATGCAACCATTATCGCATCTGCGTATCAAGTTATGTATCCATAAATTTAGTTATTTTGTTTGATGTGGCTGTTTTTCTTACTGTCTTCAATGTGTTCTCACATAAGCATTCTCTGGATAAATAAATGTTGCGAAAATGGGATTATATCCCATAGACATGTAATCACCTCATTAGAATCACAATGTAAATGGTGCGCGGCTTAAAACAATCCTTAATTTTTAAAAACCTATTTTCTTTTCGCTAAGCACCATCCACTACCGAACAAGTAATTTATTATGCTACAAAAGCCAAGCACCTCCCCAACACGTACTATCTAAAAACAAATGTAATTTTTGTGTAAATACAATGTTTTTATTTTAAAGCTAAGATGAGTAATGAAAGATTTTCGGCAACAGCAAGAACTTAAAAATCTATTTGACCATTATATATATATATATATATATATATATATATATATATATATATATATATATATGAATATATAAATATATATATATATATATATATGAATATATAAATATATATATATATATATACATACATATATATATATGAATACACACACACACACACACACACATATATATATATATATATATATATATATTATATAAAAGGCTCAAACACTAATATTCCATGGTTATAATTTATTACATTGGAATCGTAATCCAATGTAATAAATATGGAATATTAGTGTTTGAGCCTTTTATATTATATTCTTACTCTGTCCTGGACATTGAGTTCCACCTGGCTTCTATCCTCTTGGAAATTTATATATATATTGACCACTGACCACTAATATTATCTATCTATCTATCTATCTATCTATCTATCTATCTATCTATCTATCTATCTATCTATCTATCTGTGTGTGTGTGTGTGTTGCTATATATATATATATATATATATATATATATATATATATATATATGTGTGTGCGTGTGTGTTGCTGAGAAATACCTTTGTGCCAGAGAGTGCATGACTATCCAGACAGGGAAACATGGAAACGAGTAAGCAAAGAAAATGTTTTTATTATAATTCTATTATAATAAAAATATTATAAAAATATTTTTCTTTACTTTGTATTGAGCACTTTAAAAAAAAAGGTAGATGCTACGAACCGTGTAGTTTTACTCCATCTGCTCTTTCTTATATATATATATATATATATATATATATATATATATATATATATATATATATATATATATATATTAGCGTTTCTCAACTGTTTATCCTTGTGGAACCTTTGAAACAGTTTTCAGGTCTCAGGAATACCCTGCATAATAAATATTATTTGATTTTATTAATATCTGTCTCTTTTATATTTTTTTTTATCGAAGTAAACAATTTTTTTTCGGATAACTGGATTAAAGGAAAATGACCCTCACCACCACTTCTGTCAAATTTATTGCCAATGCACAATAAATGAAAGAGAAGCAAATAAAGGTAAACAGTGGAATTAATCTTGAGAAAGAGACTTTTAATAAACTAAAAAATGACGTGTACTATCAAGATGTAGGCGATCATGGCTCTCCACAATTTCCTGTCCTTTGTAGTTCTAAATAAATGTTGTCTTATCGATATTTCTCCTAAATCCTGTTCCGCCATTTACTTAAGCTCATCAAATATGTTATGCGCTGTTTTCTTCTGTCTCTTTTACCATCAATCTTTCCTGAGAGTATCAGATTTTCCGAGTCATCGTTCCTCATTATGTACTCTAGAGATTTCAACTTTCTCTTCCTTGATGTTAACTATAAGTTTCTTTTTTGTTTCCATTTTCTCTAAAATTTCGTATTTGCTCAACATCCTTCTGTAGAAGCACATCTCTTGACTCAAGTATCTTCCTCATCTTTGAAAAGATTGTCTAGCATTCACTGACATATCCCAAATATTACGAAATAGTTCAGAATTCTTGTCCTTGTTTCTAACGAAGCTTTTCTGTGTCTTCATACTCTGCTTAGAATATCTCTTCTTCTTTATATGCGTGTCCTATCAGGAGGTAGGCGATTATGGCTCTCCACATTTTCCTGTCTTTTGTACCTCTTAATAAATGTTGTCTTATCGTTATTTCTCCTAAGCCCTGTTCCGCCATCCATTTACTTAAGCTCATCAAGTATGTTATGCGCTGTTTTCTTCTGTCTCTTTTACCCTCAATTTTTCCTGTGAGTATCAGATTTTCCGAGCCATCTTTCCTCATTACGTGCTGTAGAAATTTCAACTATCACTATCTTGATGTTAACTATAATTTTCCTTTTTGTTTCCATTTTCTCTAAAATTTCATAGTTGTTCAACATCCTTCTGTAGAAGCACATTTCTCTTGCTTCAAGTCTCTTCCTCATCATTAAGGAGATTGTCAAGCATTCACTGCCATACATGAGGACATATGTCACGTAAGAATTCAGTACTGTTTTCTTTGTTTCTAAAGAAGATTTTATGTTTCTTAATATTCTACTTAGTTTTTTGAAATGCATCTTTAGTTATCCCAATATCGCACTTCCCGTCCTCTGTTAAAGCACTTCCCAGATATTTAAATTTTTTTCGCACCTAAAAGCTAGGTTAAATTTACTGAATAATGTGGGTAAATGAGGGGTTATACTTACGTACCAAGAAGCACAGAGAAGACCAATGGACACCGTGAGTCCCTCGATGATACACGAATCAATCATGTAAAGATCCTAGTATTGAAGGCGCTTTCATACTGACGCCATATAGAAATCACTAAATACATTCCCCATGATTATGATAGTTTTAAATAATATAAGAGAAATTTATTCATTATAAGAGTCAAGTATTTTCCAACAAATGCCGTAGAATTATTTACATTATTCGGACTATTGCCCTCATCTTTGTCGCCATATTTATTACAACGTTTCGACCGTTGTACGCTCCGGCCTTCTTCAGGTGGTTGGAATGTCGAACTAAACCCTTTATTTCGCTCACTGGTAGACTGTCCTAATTCCACGTGCCAGGTTTTAATGGATATTAGTTATCTCCTGTTAATTTCCCTCTGAAAGTTCTCCACTACCTTAACCGGGTATTGAACTCACACTCTTTGGGTCCTGTCACTGGATCTAACTAACGCCCTTATCCACTATGCCATGTGTCCTCGAGGACACATGGCACAATGGATAAAGGCGTTAGTTAGATTAAAACATAGCACGTGGAATTAGAACAGTTTACCCCAGTGAGCGAAACAAAGGATTCAGTTCGACATTCCAACCACCTGAAGAAGAAGACCGGAGCTTTCAACGGCCGAAACGTTATAATAAATATGGCGACAAAGATGAGGACAATAGTCCGAATAATTTACATAATACCTCATCTCAGAAATATAGACATATACCAAAATGCTGTAAGTATAGAGTAAAATTACAAATATAAAATTAAATTAAAATTACTCAAAATTCATTAACCTATTTATCACCATTACTTGCAGAACCCCTAGTGACCTCTCGCGGAACGCTAGGTTTCCGGGAAACGCCGGTTGAGAATCACTGTTCTAGATTTAGATAGACATAATGTAGACATCGGAATCAAAACAATATAGCGACTGTCAGTTGCACGCCTGGATAGTATATTTAGACTAATATAATTTTTTTTTATATTTTAGTCCACCCAATATGGCTAGAAAGGAAGCAACAAAAATTCTGCTTTTCTCTTCGGATCTCTCTATGACCTGCACTCACGGCCGATGCGTCCTTAGTCCGAACAACCCGACCGGATGAAAGACGCGAGCCGGATTGTGGTCCTTAGGTAGTATTTTGTGACCCCCACTATCTTTTCAACATTTGTTTTTTCTACCTCTATTTATAGACGTTACAAATTAATTTAAGCACAACTGATTATTAAAGGATAAAAGAATTTCGCGGATTTTGATATCATTCCTTTTTTGTTCAAATCTGTGAATTTGTTTTGCTTATGCTAAATCTCGAAAAAAAAAAAATCTCTATAAAATTCACTATTTTTTTTTATCCATAATGTTGAATATATTAAAAATCTACAGTTTTTATTTTAACAAGAAGTTGATGTTAAAAACTAATGCAACACATCATTGATTTATTTAAGATGGAATGATCTATTATGACATGTCTCTAATTTGTATTTAGATACACTGTATTTATTTTCACTTTTTCTAGTTGAATTCTTCACCTATATTGCATATGAGCCATTGATGTACGTGATAAAGATTACAATCAAATTTCTATTTTATATGAAGACAGACTTATGAAAAATTGAGATGTATTAGACTCTGGGACGTATCATTGGATTCGGTAGGGGCTTAAAAGAGATTTGCACCGGCACTACACCCACATCAAATCCTTTGTTTTGTTTTTCTTTCATGCTTCTGACTTAAAGTGAATAAAACAGGAAATAAACGAATGAAGTGCTTATTCTTTTTTTTTTTTTTTTTTCAGGCGATGAGGAAATAGAGAAAAAAGGAATTAAACATCAAATGTAAGAAGAAGGAATGCATCGGTGTTAGTAAAAGAGAACAGACCAAAATGCAAATTATGAAATAAAGATACCAAAATCAAACAAGTAAAGAAATTTAAAAATCTAAGAAATGTTTTAAAAGACGACAGAAAGTGCGACGTTAAAATCCGAAGGAGCGTTATATATATACACACATGATATACATTATATAAACACATACATAATATATATATTGCATAGATACACATATAATATATATATTACATAGATATACAGACACAATATATATATTATATATATATACACATACATATTTTATATATTATATACACATGTACATAATATACATTATATATACACATGCATAATATATATATGACATAGATAGCACACACATAATATATATAATATATATGTACACATACATAATATATATATTATATATATAAACATACAAAATATATTATATATACAAACATACATAATATATTATATATACACACATATAATATACATTATATATACACATACATAATATATATATATATATATATATATATATATATACATTATACACACATATGTATATACACAATAATATATATTATATATACAATCATACTATATATATATATACAAATATATATACATATAATATATATACACATATATTATATATATACACATAATATATATTATATATATACACATATAATATATATACACATAATATATATATGAACATATATATTACATATACACACACACATATATATATATATTATATATATATTTATACACACTAATATATTATATATACGCACATATAATATATATACACATAATATATGTACAAACATAATATATATAAATAGTATATATATATAAATAATATATATACATAATACACACTTACATATATATATATATATATATATATATATATATATATATATACCAACATACAATATATTTATACACATAATAAATACACATATGTATATATATATATTCATAATATATATATATATATATATACACGTAATTATATATATATATATATATATATATATATATATATATATATATAGAGAGAGAGAGAGAGAGAGAGAGAGAGAGAGAGAGAGAGAGAGAAAGACAGACAAACAAATAGATAGATACATAGTCAGATATACTCTGTTATCTGAGTTAAAAAATGAAAGAAACTTATTTTGTTGAAGTAACTTAAATGTGCAGATCCATAGTACAGAGACTTCCTGACGACTGTTGCAAGTATAAATGAGTCGATATTCTTAATTTTAAAAAAGTTAAAAAATAAATTACTGAATGAAAGCTTTTTTTTTGTATCTGAAACCAAAGTCTGATATATTCCTTTCAGAAACTTCCGTAAAAATTCCAGTATCTTCGAATTGATAAAAGATATATATTTTTTTTTATTTTACCAGCGAAAAGGTTAAAATGATTTTAAAAACGAGAACTTAAAGATTTTACAGAAAGTATTTCTTTTCTAAAGCTTCGGTAACTTAAACTATACTTCAGTCGAGCTAAAAATCATTTCCAATAAAATCTTATTATAATTCTAGTTCTTTATTTGGCATTTATGCAACGTCTTGTTAATACCTTTATAAATAATGAACTATTCCGTTTTCATTGCGAGAAAAGACGGGAAATATATATCAAAGGCTCGCTTTGAATTCAGTGAGAAAGAAAAGAAAGAAAGATTGTAGCGAATGATAAGAAAGAAAAAGTGAACAGAAGAATTAAAAACAGAGGAGAAAAAAGAAAAAGAAAAAAAGAAGAAAGAAAAAGATGAAAGAAAAGGAAGAAAAAATGAAGAAAGAAAAAAGAAAAGAGAAGAAAGAAAAAATAAAAGAAAGAAAATATAAGAAAGAAAATACGATTCAAACAGGAAAGCCGTAAAATTTTCAGGGGCACTATTAATAAATTAAATATTCTTCAGAGATGGAAAAATTTCTTTCTTTCTTTCTTTCTTTCTTTCTTTCTTTCTTTCTTTCTCTTTCTCTCTCTCTCTCTCTCTCTCTCTCTATCTATCTCTATATATATATAGTTAAACCTAGACAGCCAGACGAACCTACCAAGGTTTCACCTAAGCGGATCGTCAGCCCTGACGATCTGCTTAAGTGAAACCTTGGTAGGTTTGTCTGGCTCTCTAGGTTTAACTAGGTCTGCTCTACTCATTGTATTTAGCACTTTATTTAGTTGTTTTGGGTAATCGCATCGGGTTTTTTTTTCTTTGGGCCTTGGACTCGTATGCTGGACGATTATTTTCGGCTAACGTACATGTTTTTGGTTCTTTCGTTTTTTATACCTTTTTTTCCCTTTGGTATTGACTTGTTTATTTGCAAATCAAGACACCGAAGGTTTTCCGAGCGAGTATAGTTTCTTATACTTATAAGATTTCTATTAATAATAATAATAATAATAATAATAATATATATATATATATATATATATATATATCGCCCGATGAGACCGAAAGGTCAAAACCAAGGTCGCGTATTCAACTGACCTCTGGATTTTTAAAGTTTTTATGTATATATATATATATATATATATATATATATATATATATATATATATGTATATGTGTGTGTGTGTGTGTTTATATTATATTATATATATATATAGGTATCTTCATGAGATCGTTAAAAACAGAGCATAGCATGATGAAAAAGACACCAAACTTTTTAGCTTCTAAATGTTTATGTTTTTATTAAGAGGAAAGATCAAAGTATTTTTAATTATTTTTTAACATTTTTCTTTGTTTTTAGAACATTCTAAATTTTGATTAAAGAAACCTAGTTTCTCTTTGTATAACCGGAACTACTAAAATAACATAAAATTTTTGCGCGTTTTTTTTCTGTATGACAGACATTAATTTTGAAAAACTTGCAAAGATAGAAATAATTGTCGGATTTTAATGAAACTTTCAGAAACTATTCACAAATGATGGAACTTATTATAAATGTGTTTTCCTTTTTTAAAGTCATGGCAAACATTTTTTTTCATATGTATTACCCCCCCCACACACACACCATAACTAATTCTACGAAATCTCTACAATTTCAATTTTGGGAAGATTAGTGATTATATTAGTTAAACGCACAAGTCTTTGAGGAAATCAAATCATGTTTTTTTTTTTAGTTGAACCAACTCTACCTTTAAAACAATTATTTGTTATTTCTGAAATATTTTATTATTTTTACATTATGTTGTTAATTCTTCTAAAATTAGGGAAAAGTTTGTAGAATTTAACGAATGTTGTTATTAAGTAGATATATATTTATAGATTATAATTTCCAAAACTTCTTACAGACTAACGAACAACAGTATATAAACAAATATAATTTGTGTCAATAATAACACTGTAAATCAAATCTACGGAAGACCAGAAGTATCATGCCTGCAAAAAAAAAAAAAAAAAAAAAAAAATGACGAGGATTGAGTTTCTGTCTAGTTTTTAACTTAAATACTGAATTTTTAATGCAATTATTGTTATTTCTTTAATTATAATAGATTTTTACATTTAAGTTAAATACCTGTGGAAAAGTTAATTTGATTTTTCAATTTCAACTGAGAAGGGTACCTACAAGTATCAGTATCATCTTATGAAATTTAAATTTGTATTTTATGTATACTTCTGATAAAATTTAATAAGAAAGGTACCTATAAATTAATTAGATACCTTTCTTATGATATTTAATCTCAATCTCAACAGTCTTATTTCAATTTCTTTATAATATATTTTCCATAAAGCATCGTAAACGTAAAGGTGAAAGCTAAGTACAAAAAAATTAGAGCGCTGAAATTTTCCTTAAAAATAACGAGGTAAATAATTCACTTAAATCTAAATAACTTCACTTCTCTCCTTCAGTAAAAGGAATTATCCTCGCGTAAGCTATCAAAACGTCATGAAGGTCTTTTCGTCACCCGTCAAGTGACGCGAAATGTTATAACCTGCCTTGTTTTATTATCAAATTACGTCTTTTTAAGCTTGGTTCAAAATATTTAAAATAAACATTATAATTTCTGATTTTCTTAAAATAAGTTTTGAAAAATATGATAATTGATTTTTAAAAGAATTTCAAACTGAGATTTTCATTTTTTTTTATAAATTGGAAAAAAATTTGTCAATTTTGCTGACTAAAAAAACAAGATTTTTATCGATAATTTTGGACGTGCTAGGAACGATTAAAAAATGTAAAAAAATACCCCCCAAATACTTTGATCTTTCTTTCTAATAATAACATAAACATTTAGATGATAAAGTTTTGTTTTTGTCAAGTTTGGCGTCTTTTTCATCATGCTATACTCTTTTTAGCGATCTCATGAAGGTACTATATATATATATATATATATATATATATATATATATATATATATATATGTTGTAGCCTCTGTCTGTTATCGAACTCCTTCTACGCTTTTGGAGGTAGCCCCCCCCCCCATAACCATATATACTCTGAAACTACATTACCCAGGTTACTTGGATAAGTATATTTCATATCAATCAAAGGGGTCCCCGGAAGACAGACACAACCTCTCCCCACTGAAATTTTTCCCTTTGTTTTAAATTAAATTTAAATTTTAACAAGGTAATGACTCGTATCCAAAATATAGAAGGAGAAAGCCAGAAGATGGCAAGATCAAAATGAGACAATATGGACATCGGGTTGAACAAGAAATCACAAAACAGTGGGTAGTACCTTACAATACATATTTGCTGCAACAATTCAAGTTATATCAAGGTTGAGTTCATTCAATCAAATATTGCATCAAATACATATCAAAAGGGTCAGATCAAGCTGTCTTTGCACAAACTCCCCATTGAAACTTTTCCTTTTGATTTAAATTAAATTTGAATTTGAACAAAAGAATGATTCCTATCCAAAATATTGAAGGAAAAAGCCAGAAGATGGAGGTCACATCGGCAAGATCAGTGAGTAATAGTGAAATGCAAAATTTTTCTCCACAAATTATAACAATGATAATCTTTTTTTTACAAATATTTAATATGCAAGTCACTATTGTCACAATAAATTGAAATTTACTCAGTGACATTTTTAGAATTTCCAGTAATATATCGAGTGAGATAAAATATAAAATATTGATTTAGGGATGTCAAATTTAATTATTCAAACAACGATTATAAATTTATCTAATGGATACAAGTCATAGAAATATAGTGTTGTAACCTAGAGAAGGTTACTGAATAGAATAATCGCACGAAGGTTGGTAATGAATGATAATACTTAGGACAAGAACAACACATACATGATTCGCCAGCAGCGCGAAGTAGTAGTAGTCAACTGCTAGAAGTGAGTCAAATGACTTCCACAATGAATCTCCAACTGTAGGATATCTACCAACCGCTCAACGTGGCTAGATGTGGCACAAGGCCGATGTGGGATACCCGAGTCCGCTCGGCCAAAAATTTACCGTAGAGCCCGTATAAAATGGGGTAGGGTTGCTGTCTCCCGAGACGAGACTCTGCTCTTCGACAAAGCCTCATCTGGGGATCCTGCAGAGAGTTTGACCAGTACGGCTGGAGACGAAGCTTCGACTGCAGACCAACATACAGTATTTACTACTGTATTTATGCGAATGGGGACATAAACATTATCGTCCGTATGTATACTACAACACATAGATATATCATTAATAAAATACTCTATATACCTGAATAAATCATTGTCTTATTATATATTTATCTAGTCTCTTGACATTCTTTTAGGCTAGGTCATAAGTAATTTTCCGTTTCTAGGAACCAATTATAATGGCGAAAGTATCACTCGAACTAACTCTTTAAATAGCTCATAACGGGTGATGAGAAATTGGTTACATACGATAATATTCAAAGCAAAAGGCAGTGGATTGACAAGAAGAAATATCCAGAACCAGCCAGAAAGTCTAATAGAAGAAATGGTAATGTTGTCCGTGTAGTGGAATCGTCGAGGTAATTTTTGTTGAGAGTTCATAAAAAGCAGTGAAGCCCTAAATGCACATTTGTACGCCAAGCAGCAGCAACGTGTCCATAAGTTTCGATGGGAAAGCATCTTGCGTTCGTAAATAGGAGAAATGCTGTTCTTCATGTCAACACAAGGACGCCTACAGCAGAAATAAATCGGGAAAAGATAATTTGGGATCTCGGTCGGTCTATTCTACCCCGCTGGATATATTCATATAACTTCCCATGAACCGATTATTACCTCTTTCGATCGTTGCAAAACGCTTTGATGAGGCAAAACCATATTGAAGAGTTTGTGGAAAACTTTCGCACGGCAAAACCTGTGGAATTTTAATCAAAATGATTCGATTAAGATGCCTGATAAGATGCAACTAGTCATTTCAAATATGGCGGATATATAATTGAAGAAAATATAATTGTACTTTATTTTTTGAAGAATAAATTTAATAAATAAAAAACGGAAATTATTTATGACTCAAACTAATATAACCATCACGAGTCTTTCATCCTGCTGCTATTATTTTTATTACCTTTTTTAGTGTTCTGACTGGCAGCAGATTTTATTGTTTCCCGGAGATCTTTGCTTGAATAGTTTTCATTCACATATACCATTTCTTTTAATGATGGACCACAAATTTTTATTAGAATAATATCTGGACAGGCCGGGGTCCACCACTCATTCCTTGTCATTCCATTAATTTGGACTCTTCGAAACAATTCTTGATTAAGTTGACAATTAAATGCTTTTCAAAATGCGAAGGGACGTTGTCTTATATCAGTAGACTTTTTATCTTAAAAAATGCCTTCCCAAGAACTTACAATAATTTTCCGTAGTAACCGTGGACTTTCATGTTGGGAGCTATAAGTGTCTGCAGGGAGAGACATAAACAGTCGAACTCTCTGCCTTCTGGCGGAGAGGAACCCGGGCGAGGCTCCGCCGAAGGGCAGAATCTCGTTCGGGGAGGTTGACTGCCCCTGAATCCGTTTATGCGGCTTCAAAGAGGGATTATTTTTGGCCGAGCCTACGTGCTCGGAGATCCCACGTTAAACCGGCCTTGTTCCGCATGTAACCCTCGTGGTGGGGGGGGGGACTAAATATCGCTGATCCTCCTTCTCATGTTGTCTTCTATATTGTGTTACTCACTATTTCAATGAAGGAAGCAACCTCTAGTGACGTCATCAGGTCAATCCAGCGCAGCCATCATTAAAAAATTACTGCTGGGTAAAGACAGAAAATCGTGTATAATCCTACAATGCTTAAAGCCTGCATTAAAGGGTTGGAGTAAATTTACTGAATATTTAATAAAAGTGGGGTGGTTCCGATAAAAATATCTTGAGTAGATTTTTATCTCTCCCACCCCGCAAAAAATAAAAAAATAAATAAAAATTGAAATAAAAAATAAGAATCGTCTTGACCCGTCTATTTGAAACTCAAAGGTAAGAACCCTGCCATTCCCCACCCTCAAAAAAAAAAAAAAAAAAAAAATAGAACAAAAATCCCTAAAAACCTAAAACAAAAATATTCTATTTGATCAGATTTCGCGGAAGTGGAGAACTTTTCACCTCACTTATTATACAATCCACAAATTAGACATCAATTTATTTGGATTAGTTTCCATAACTTGGTTTTTAGAGTATCAAACCTTCGGCAGTTCTATACTGACAGGGGAGAGGATTCAGGCTCTGTCAGTCAATAGCGTAGTGGATAATAAACATTAAACGTGTAAATTAATTTTCTGGTCATGATTTCAATTCGTGGCTCAGGCAATGAAAATCATTTGCTTTGGTATAGTAGAAAGAGTAAACGTTCAGGAGATTTAGTTGTAGAATATTGGTTAGCTTGCCAGTGGTCTGACACACAAATAGGCTAGTGTAACTACAAGTTTTAACTGACTTGAGTCATTTAATGGAGAGATATATGGGTGAATAGAGACCCCTCATGCAAATGTATTGGGCAGGTCCATTCTAGCAAAATGGGCCAATCTAAGTAGTGTATTAAGCACTCTTCTATAAAATGAGGTAAAATTAGCTGGCCTGCTTCTTCAAGAAGATACAAGAAGGCAGCCATGTTGACAGGTAAGTCACTTGACTTAGGAAGAATTAGAGCTTAAGTAAAAGAGGAAAGTAAAAAGAGGTTATACATTCTCCCAGCTATTGCAGACGATAGCTGACAGAATGTATAACTCTTCTCTGGGGTGGGCGTTTATATACCTCCTGTAACTCAGTTCTTTGCCACGCTTGCAAGGATACTTTTTTTTTTATCTAGCATATAAATCGGAACAAGGACAATCTATCTTTGTGGATTAACGGCAGAATTTGCTTTGTAATTCTTGGAAAATAACCAAATGGAACAAATATTTGAAAATATAGTCACTTGGATTTGTAGCGAGGTTACTTTTTGGAGCTACAGGTTCATGTAAAACATTGCAATTACATGTTGAACCATCTATTGAGTTTTTTGGTTAGAGCACAAAAAGCTTGTTTAGAATTAACCATCATCACACATTGCATAATAAACGATTTATGTTATTCCGCTTTGAACCCATAATCTTTATTCAATATTATCTCCCAATGTATTTATATCTTTCGACGAGTACAGGTAAAAAAAAAAGATCCTCACCATTGTAGAACAATCACGTTGTCAAGATAAACACTCAGTTGTGGAACAACCTGAGAAAAAACTCCTCCACCTTGAGAAAGAGAGCTATTTATGGTGCCATGGAGCATCTCATTGTGCTCAAGTGGGGTAGTCCATTGCTTGGGCTGTGATTGGCTGCTGGTACATGAGTGGAGGTATTTCTGTATAAATACCAGCTTGATTCCAGTCAGTTTGCAGGGTGTGTATTGCTTTATTTTTGTCTGCCAGCTGGACGCTACCTGGGACCCTTACGCCGGTAAATGTTGTTATTCTATTGTTATTCTCCTCCCCCCATCACGTGTGAGCAGTGGCCTTTGTGAGGGATGAGTTCTTTTAAACCTGGCTGGTTGTGTGGAAGTAGTCTGGACAATGTCCGGTGGGGTTTTGTCCGTGTTACTTCCACACAACAAGCCAGGTTTAAAGGATTTCATCCCTTTACTTTAGTTTAGGGTTTTTCACACTGCCTTCTGCTCATGCGTGCTTACAGTTGGTACTATTTTCGTCACGTGATCGAAGTTTGACCTTGATGACGTCAGTTTTCTTTCTTCTGTTACAGCATCAAGACAACTGGCGCGACGCATGAAGAAGAAGCAGGACACCCATCAAATTCCATCACTGGCGAGAAGATCCAGCAAGAGTGGTAGATGGTGATGTCATCATTGATGAGGTAGCATGTTTCTGCAGTGAGCACCAAGGAGGAACAAAGATCCGAATCTTCGTGCGTCACGTTTGTCCGGCCACTTTTAAACTTCACGATCCACTCATACGCACTTCTACTCGGTAGCACACTGTCGCCGTATTGTGTTAAAAGCCTCCGATAAATTTCAGCCACTGACACACCTTTCGACCAGAGAAATCAGATCACTGGTCTTTGTTACTCCTTGGTGAACACTGCTCAGGGAGCGGCCAAGTTTACACTGTAACAGCAGAAAGAAAATTGGCGCCATCAAGCTCAATATTCGATCACGTGACGAAAATAGTACCAACTGTAAGCACACATGAGCAGAAGGCAGTGTGAAAAATCTAATGTTATGGTGAGGACATTTTTTTATAAATACTCTCGTCGATAGATATAAATACATTGGGAGATAATATTGAATAAAGATTATGGGTTCAAAGCGGAATAACATAAATCGTTTATTATGCAATATGTGATGATAATTAATTCTAAACAAGCTTTTTGTGCTCTAACCAAAAAACTCAATAGATGGTTCAACATGTAATTGCAATGTTTTACATGAACCTGTAGCTCCAAAAAGTAACCTCGCTACAAATCCAAGTGACTATATTTTCAAATATTTGTTCCATTTGGTTACTTTCCAAGAATTCCAAAGCAAATCCTGCCGTTAATCCACTGACACACCATTCGAACAGAGAAATCAGATCAGTGGTCTTTGTTCCTCCTTGGTGAACGCTGCTCAGGGAGCGGCCATGTTTACACTGTAACAAAAGAAAGAAAACTGGTGCGATCAAGCTCAACATTCGATCACGTAACCCCAACCGTGCCAACTATAAGTAAACGTGAGCAGAGGGCTGTGTGACAAAGCTAAAGATATGTTATAGAGAAGATACGGGTAATGACTTACCGTCGTAGATGTATACAAATGCGTGCCTTTTTGTGTAAGCATCTGTTGCATCATGTAAAATCAATGAAAAAGCTATTCGTTTCACAATTAATTTATGATAAAGCATGCTAACTCTTCTTCCAAAGTAGAGAAGCGTTGTTCGTATCGCTTTCATTTTTATTTTGGTGATAATGGTCTTGTATACAAGAGATATATTCGGGGAAAATATTTTTTTGAGTTTTGTGAGATGCCATCCAAAGAACACGAGAAATCTTTTGTAGTTGGGCTTGCAATGATTTTCATTTATTTAGTTATTTTATTTTCCCATACATACTCTGCATAAACAATAAGGCAACAATCTATAACATTAATTATTCATTCTCATGTTCCCGTCTTTGTTGTGATCACTGAGGTTTTGAATTTCTAAGATGAGGAGATATCGTTATTTGAATTCAGATTAATGTTGAAATTGTGTGTTGTTATCGGGGACGTTCTTTGAAAGTTGCTCATCTCACAAGGATACGAGAGTATCTGATTTTTCACCCTTCTCGAGTGTTTTTTTTTATCGTTACACTCTCGCAAGGCAGGGAATGCCACTAGCACGCTGGAGGTTACAGAGAGTGAATGAGAATAGGGAGGATTGAGGAAAGGAGAAAAAATGAATGTGATTCAAGAAGGCAGAAGGTAGCGATTGATGTTGCATTCAGGTTTTTGAATATTGCAGTTATCAGGGAAGTAAGTGAACGAAAGGGCATTCCACAGGCCGGAAGTGAGAGAAAAGAAACGGTTAAGAGTAGGAGTGGCGGTTGCATTTAGCTATTTCAACAGTAAATGAGTGGGACTTCGATGCTAATCTAGTAGCACGCTTAAAATCATGTAGTCGGGTCAACAGGGAAAAAAGCTCGTCAAACCAGTTGCTATGAAGATATTTGTGGAAAGGACAGTGGGAATTCACACCATGTCGGTGGGAAGTGACTGAAGTAGAGATGTCATGTCAGGATCGTTTATGCTGCAGATCGTTCTTTGGATTTTGTCAAGAACCTCGAGATGAGTAGCAGGAACACCAGACCAGATATGGCAGCAGTATTCGATGCACGGACGAATGGAAGATTCTTAATTAAACAAGATGGATTCTGACAAGAAAATATTTCTGACACGGGACAGTAACCCAACTTTCCTTGCAGTAGATGTAGCTATTGATTCGATCTGGACACTACACTTCAAGTCATTTGAAAACATGAGGCCAGGAAGACGCAGTGAGTCTAGCGTCAACTGTACTGATGACAGTCAGAAATGGTTCTTTATTGTGGTTAAGTGAAACCGTTATTTTTATATTTTATATTGTTTGTCAAGCGTTTGCCATTTAAGGGCCATTCGTTTTTTGCTCTGCACTTACAAGTGAGTTTGGTTTATACGAATATTTCATTGGTTAATTTCTTTTTTTTATTTGTGTCAGGTTCTCTGTACAACTGCAGCTGATTTTTATTGTGTTTTTGTTGAATATTTTATGGTGAGTGCATGATGGGGATACTTCATTATAAAATATATGTTTAAAACGTAAGGACTTCGCTACACATAATATTAAGACATTTTCTGTCCCAGGTAACCACTGATTGCAGATCCTTTTCAAGAGCAGCTGCCAGATTTGTTATTGAGACAGGAGTAAATGGTAGTGTCATCTTCATAAATACCTACTTGGAAACTAATGACTTCAGGGAGATTATTGATGAAGATCAAAATCACCTTCATTTCCCGATTTTATAGAAATAATTGGATTAAATCAAACAACCATTCTGTGACACCATAGCCCTAGAGGTTGCGAAGAAATCCAGCATGTCAAATCCTGACAAACATCTTCGGGATTTCACAACTTTGAGAAAGTGAGTCAAGATGCCTGGTCAGGATCGATTGTATTGCAGATCCTTCTCTGGATTTTGTCAAGAATCTCGAGATGCACTGTAGGAGCACCAGACCAGATATAGCAACAGTATCCAATACACAGACAAATGGCAGGTTTATAAATGTGCAAGATGGATTCTGAGAAGAAGAATTTTTTGGGCACAACACTGAATCAAACTTCCTTGCGGCAGACATAGCAATTGACTTGAAATATTCAGTCCACTTCATGTCAGTGGAAAACATGAGACCAAGAAAACATAGTGTTGCTCTCCTAGAGTTCAGCATCAGTCATCCTGATGATAGGTAGAAAAGGTTCTCTTTAATAATTACATGAAACCAGTTTTGTTTTGGAAGCAGTGAAATTTACAAGCCATTTTTGGCTGCAGTTAACCACTGAGTGGAACTCCTCTTCAAGAGTAGTTGATAGGTTTTGTTAGATTTGCTACTCAGGCAAAAGTAAAAGTTAGCATCATCTACATAAATACCTAGTTGGGGAACTGATGACATCAAGATGATCATTGATGAAGATTAGAAACAGTGTAGGTGTAAAGATAAAGCCCTGGGAATCCCCGCATTAGTTTGTTTGTTTGTTTGTTTGGGTTTTATGGCATATCAACCACTGTGGGTTATTTAATGCCAAATCCAGTTTATATGAATTTTAAATGCCTATTTTGTATGGAATAAAAATGTATAGCTGGCAACATTATTGTTTAAAAAAACGTATAGCTGGCAACATTATTCCTTTACAAAAAAACGTATAGCTGGCAACATTATTCCTTTACAAAAAAAAAACGTATAGCTGGCAACATTATTCCTTTACAAAAAAAACGTATAGCTGGCAACATTACTCTTTTACAAAAAAACTTAGAGCTGGCAACATTACTGTTTCAAAAACTTAGAGCTTGCAACATTATTGTTTCAAAAACATAGAGCTGGCAACATTATTGCTTCAAAAACTTAGAGCTGGCAACATTATTTTTCTGAAAACATTATCTGAGACCTTGCTGTTGGATGCAGTTTATCGCCGTACCCAGGACGTGGATGTAGTTTATCATCATACCCAGGACGCGGATGTAGTTTATCATCATACCCAGGACGCGGATGTAGTTTACCGTCATACCCAGGACGTGAGTAAAACTTGGAAAACTAGGAGTTCACTATTTGCCCATAGCTGGGACCCTAACAGGTGCTACCGCCCCAGGTCAAGGTGGACCTGGGAACACCAGCAATTAAGAGGTGGTTCCACGCTCCTCAAAACCTCCAGATCAGAGGCCTTGCTGTTGGATGTAATTTAACGTCATACCCAGGACGCCTCATTGGGGGGGGGGGGTCTTACCCCTCTACAGAGGTGCACTCGGCGTATTCTAAAGCCCCAGCCGACAGGGCCACCCCACATTAGTATGAAATGATTTGGAAGCATGCCCGTTCAATACAACCTTCATTACTTGATTGGGTTGGAATGATTAGATTAAACCAAATATACATCATGTGACACCTTATCCCTAGAGCTTGAATAGAAGGTCAGCATGCCAAACCCTGTTAAACACCTTTGGGATATCTAGAGCCACCACCCGAGATTCACCATTCTTATCTAAGGCTTGAATAGATAACTTCAGAGATGGGTGTTAACATGTCAGAAAGGTAATTCCATATCCTAACAGTACATCCTGGTTAAAAAGTGGTTCTACACCAGCTGCAATATACCCGGACATATCTTAATATATATACATGTATATATAAATATAAAAGTGAACATAGAAGTCAACACTTAGAGGCGACAGTCTGTTTCATGCTAGATGCAATCGTCAGGCCACTCGTGGCTTCTATGTTCACTTTTATATTTACACACGCTCTATCTCTGATATTGAGCACTTTATCCCATAAATATAGCACATCTTAAGACTATATTTCTTCATACATATATATATATATAATGAAGGGAGTAAACCTAGATTTGACTAAATCTTAAGCAACTCCACGACTGAAGTCAGTGTAACTTATAGAACTAATAAAGCAACATAGAATTAAACAAAAAAGTTACTAAATACATTATTTCATACTGTTGTCAAGCATTCTGATAGTTTACTTTCATTGAAATATCTTTGTTGTTTGTTCATTTACTGATGCTTTCGTGGAGATCATTGATGAGGATCAGAAACAATGTAGGACCTTCATTTCACGATTCATAGGACGTTTGGCACGTGAGAAATGAGTTGCAGATATGATAGCCCAAAGAACAGTGAAAGAGACTTGAAAATGAAATCGCACGTGAGACCTCTGAGACACTTTGTTGCACTAGGACAGAAAGTTAAAAGATTAGAGAGGGTGAAGATCATCCTGGAATAATATATATATATATATATATATATATATATATATATATATATATATATATGAACTGTATTTCAATAGTTCATGTGCTTTCGATCCTTAGCTATGATTAATTAATGATGAGGAGACCAATTATACATTCTGTGCCCAATAGTATGTTATAAAACCTCGATGAATTCCAGTAAGGTATCTTTAATAATTTTTAAGATACAACGGTTCATAGCTTAATCTAACAGTTGGTGGCTCCGTTTTCATTTCGTTTCCACTACAAAAAGGTATCGAAGAGCTGCCTGAGTGGCAAATATTGGTGAGCATATAATTGAATAAAATGCAGTTGTACTTAGTTTTAAAAGAATAAAGTTGAAAAACACATACGTAAATCATTTATGACTCAGTCTAAGAGTTTAAATCCTAGCACGTAAGATCAGGGTTGGTTTAAGTTATGCATAATTACTGAATATACCATTAGAATTAAGTTCATTTATATAGAAAATTAGGGTAAGAAATATTTGAATTGTAAAGTAATTGCTTTTTCATCATTATGTTACGGACTTATATCTCGGTCTATCCATACAGTTTGTGATATGAGTATTCATAATTCATAGCATCATTACTCAGTCATTCAATTATTTTTCTAGCTTTCCATGACCTCACGCCACATTTCAGTTAACTTGAGTATTTCATCATAAAAGAATGATTTTGTTGTTTATCTGACGAATTCTTCAACTAACTTTATTTTGTTGGAACTTAAATTAAACAAATAGGGTGGTATGACGTTAAAAAACGTGATAGGTAATAATATGCAGCATTTGGTAAAAACAAAACAAAACAAAAAACATAATTTTAACTCCCTAATCAGTTACTGCGTCTTATTTGTAACATGTGTACACACGATGCACTGCAGTCGATTTGCTGGCCTCAGAAAATGAAATTCACGTCTAGTTAAGAGATTTATCGCTAATTATTCTGTAATGTGTTTGGGTCGCATTTTTCAAATGCTCTTAGAATTTATCATTATTTTATATTTTGGATTAAAACGAAAACGAGATGCTATAAATGAAATCTAATAATGTTTTCTGAATCTTTGAGACAAGATATTGTTGCTACACAATCCTTTGATACCGACATTACCATCTTCGTTGTTTTTATCACGTCATTAAAAAGAAAACAACTTTTCAAACCTTTCTCAAAACCTGCGAGCACTTAGCTATTCAATTATTACCACATCTGCCGTTGCACTTTTCCCCATCTTAGCTTACGGCCACCTCAGGTAGAAACACCTGTCCACGTACAATTAGCAAAGTTAAGCAACGTGCGACCCTGATCAGTACCTAGATGGGTGACTGGTTGAGAATAACAGGTGGTCTAATCTTGGATGGGTGGGTAGTGTAAGGGATCGGAACTGTTAATTGGAGAACCTAGTTGCAGTTGTTTTTTTTTATATTCACTTAGGCTCAAGTCTTCTTGGTATGGATTCACCAGTTATGAGTTAATTAGTAAGACTTGTATACCTAAACCATTATTATCTAAAAAATAAAAATTAAAAAAAATCTAAAAATATTTTCTGCAAAGGGTTGATAAACTGCAGAAAATGAAAGAATGAATCCAACAATTTTCCCCTGCATAATTGACCAAGATAAAACATGCGCATGTTAACAACTCTAAGTGTAAACACTTTTGAAAAAAAAAAAAAAAACAGTAATTTATACATGTCTCCAGCAAAGATTCTTAAAATGCATGTATGGCCTGGAAACCCCGCTGTTCGTCTTAAGGTCCTCAACATAATCCAGAGACGGATATGAAATATGATTGGCCCTGATCTGGTGTCTTGTCTACAGTCGCTCTCTCACAGACGTGCAATCGCTTCCCTCTGTTTTTTCGACAAATACTTTTACGGTAACTGCTCCGACTAGCTACTTTCGCGAGTTCCCAAACTGAATGAATTTAAACGTGCTACTAGGTTGGCATCTCGGTCTTTTACTGTAGAAACGGTTAAATGTGGCCGTCTCTTATACTCCAATAGCTTTCATGTCTCGCACTTCCCGTCTGTGGAACTCCCTTCCTCTTACTTGTTTCCCTGATAGCTATAATCTCCAAATATTCAAATGCAGTGTCAATCGACATTTTCAGATGCCTTGATCTATTCTCCGTCCTTCTCTTTACCCTGTCCTCTATCACGCCTTTTTAATCTTGCTCCTACTTTCTGTAAATCCTTGCTAGTGCTAGTGGCACGCCTACCTTGCTTGGGGTGAAACGCTTAAAAAAGTATAAATAATAAAGGACTGGATAAACGTTAAGATTTCCCTAACATTATGCCAAATACATTGCTGCAAACTTTTTGCATCAACGTAATATTTAATAAATCTATTTGGAATTCTTTCTTTTTTATTTTATTCTCTGTTAATTCGAAAAGCTAGCTAACATTATGGCACGTATTTCTCTTCACAGAGACACAAGAGACAATCAGGAGGTGAAAGGTTACGTAATGCTTATTGATGCGGAAGAGTAAGTCGACAAACCAATTTCGAATTTCCTCAGTGTCGGCGTATGTTCACTTGGCAGTAGTGTTGTTAGGAAAAATAATCATGAATCGTTCACGTCTCTTTGAGCTAACAGGTTTTGGCAAAAAGGCCTCTTCACTGCTATTCACCTTTTTGATCGCGGAGTCTGACGACCATTTACATCAAAGAACAAGCCAACATTCAAAACTAACTTCATAATAAACAGTCACAGCTAAACTAATTTGAAGACAATGGCTGGACTCCACCGTGGAATTCAGACGATGAAATATTGTAGTTATCCTTAATTAATTATTAATAAAAATGGCCTTATACATTCTAATTATATATATATATATATATATATATATATATATATATATATATATATATATATAAATATAGCCTTTATTTTATTTATACTACTAACTGACGTACCCGGTAATGTTATCCCCAGTACCCCTTCTCATATCCTTTCTTCGTTTATGCGAAAATAACAGTTCGAAGTATCAATGAAAAGGGCCTTGTATGTTTACAGAGAATACCCAACCTACGCCCTTATGATTTTTTGAGGAAATACCAATAAGTTATGAATACTAAAATCGTAAAGTGACTTACGTAATAACAAGCAAATCGGTTATCCGAAAGTAACAATTCAAAATAAGTATCCCTGAGAGAGCTTTTGTGCAGTCACAGAAAATATAACCCATAAGAGGGCGAGTGATAAAATAAATTTACAATAGATGTACAAATATATTGGCATGTAGTTTCACAATAGACTCGCAAACAGATTTAAATATAGATTTACAAATATATAATTAATAAAAGATTTAGAACACAGAAAAATCTTACAGTTAAATCATAAACATCTGATGGTTGGGTGCTTCTTATCAAGTTAACCTCTTGATAAAAAAAAAGGTCTTTCCATATGGGTTATAGATCAACAAATGATTGGGATTGCTGATCTTGATCACACATAAAGTTGGCCATGGGAGAAAACCGGTTTTTCAAGGTTAAGGCCTACCACATCCAACGACAGACCCTGGGCTTTGTTAATGCTGATTGCAAAAATCAGTTTCACTGGGAGTTGCAGCCGCTTGAACCGGAAAGAAATACTTGAGGGAATAAATGAAATTTTAGGAATAAATACAGCCCCACCGCTTGTTTTGCAAGTCAGAATTGTCGCTTCCAAGAATGTTAGCATCATCTTAATTGTAAATCGTGTGCCATTGCAAAGTTTCAGTGGATCCAGGTTTCTTAACAGCATCACTGGTGCTCCAATTTTGAGGTGGGAGTCTTGCTGATGTTAGGCTATTCAAAAATTAAACTTCACAACTCCATCGGCATTTAGTATAGTATCAATGGAATTGTTGCTGCGATGCTCACGTGGAAACTGGTCCAGAAGTTTGATGTTCAAATCATCAACAGCCATATTCTTTGGAGCTAAAATGACACGGGTTGTCAGCCAGCTGTGGTCTATAAACTGATTTCTCAGGTTAGGAAACGCTCTCGTCATTAGTTCATTTAAATCAGATACGTACAAAACGCAAATTGACCTGGCCATCCTACTCGGCAAAGAAAGTGCCATTACCAACATCCAGCAGTTACTTACAAAAAGTACCAGCTTCCTCATCATCACTGAGCTGCATTCTAATGTTAGTTGTGAGTCTCAGCTTTTTCACACTACTCTATAGGTAGGAAGACTTTATACTGGCGTTTACCTCGTCAGCTCTTATCCCCTTTTGTAATTACTGGAAGGATTTGCCTAAAGTCTCCCGCAAGCAAGACTGTTGCAACTCCTATGAGCCGTGTACTGTGTCGAAGATCCTGAAGTGCCATGCCAATAGCCTTGAAGGAACTCTTATGGCTCACTATCGCCCCATCTTAATTTGCAATCATTGAGCGGTTTGCCTTTTAAGGAACCATGACTGATATTGCAGGTTGCTTTCTCTTTCTTGGACAGATTCAAAAGGAGTTTGAAGCACAAATAAACTGTGCCATCACCACTTAGCAGGTTTGCAGCTATTCCACGACGCCACTGCTAGAACAATATGATTCATTTGACGAAGTTCAGCCAGAAGTGGGTTGATGTTACATATCTTACCAGTTCCACCTGTATAGATCTCTTTCACCTTAAAAACTTAAAATAATCGTGTTATAGCACCCAGTTGGTCCTCCGTCAATTTGTGTTCGTTATCAGCTTTAATATACGCAGTAATTTTCTCAGTATTATAATTGATTTTCCATATCTACTCAGAGATTGTTTTCTGTCTGTTCAGGTTGAGGGAGGCCAAATGTTGCAATTCCTTGGCCTCCCATAGCTTGCATTCTGGTATCCAGATCGACTAATGCCTCATTGTAAGTGACATCATTGTACGTGACAATTTCGGCTGAGTTATGCCTTTGAATCTGTTGTAACTTAGGGAAGGTTATTGAATAAAATAAACAAACGACATACCCAAATTTTATCTTCCCAAAATTGTAAAATACTAAGTAACTAACAAAGTTGTGAAACTCAATCTAGGAGCCCCACCAGCAATTGTAGAAGTAGAGTTAATTGTCCAATCGGGGGAAAATGTATATATCAGAATGTGGTATATGAAGCAACAATCTTCCCCGGAGAAAATATCAACCAGAAAAAAAAGATACATAGGTATATCTGCCGGTAATTGGGAGCAGCATCTATACAACCATAGAGGCTCTTTTAAATATCGATACCTTAAAAATCAAACTTCCTTATCCAAACACTACTGTGATCTGGTGAGTAAAGAACTAACCCCACATTTCGAATGTAGATTCTTATCAAGAGCAAGAACCCCTAATAACTTCCGCGATCGGTGTGATTTATGCATTGCGGGAAAAAAATTTATTATTGAAGATAAAATCAAGATGCGTTGCTGAATCTTCGTAGTGAGATCATTTCTAAATGTAGACATAAAAAACTTTTTAAGACATAAACATAATCACTAACATCGCTCTTGACATTTGAATGGGATGACTCTTATGATTATCTATATATATCATTGTCTGTGTTTATGTGGTGCTTTCTCTCTATCTTTTTAAATTTGTGTTAACAAACTTTATTTATGCATTGGTATATGTGTATGTGGGTATGTAGGTAAAAAGATTTCCTAAATAACAGATATACAAAATCTGATAGTTTTCTGATACTTTTATATACCTAGGTATATATGTAAACTTAAGAGATACATATGTATTAATTACTCTGTGGGTTTTTAATATTATTAACGTCTTCTTCCTCAGTAGTTTTTAAATACAAATTAGTTTAATTCTACCCATCTATTTTTATATGTTAAATGTATGTATGTATGGATGTGTGTTTTTTACCTTTTAATTTATATATATATATATATATGTGTGTGTGTGTGTGTATTTATATATGTATATATATATATATATATATATATATATATGTATGTATGTATGTGCATATATATGTCTGTGTGTGCATGTGTATATGTATGGATAGATAGACAAATAGTTACGTTGTATATGTATGGATGTGTGTAAGGTTTTATGTAGATATGTTTATGTGCACATATGTGTATGTCTATGTGCATGTGTATATATATATGCATGAGTGTATGTGTATTGAGATATATATTTGCGCACACGTATATTTATGTATGTACGAAGAGATATAGATAGGTTGGTGTGTATCTACGTATGTGCTTTGGGGCTTAGAAATAATTGGTCCTTACTAAAATAAATATTAGTTAGATTATATATGTTTATGTTAAATTTGTAACCTGTAGGTGATGTTACTTACTTTGTCAAATTTTATTGATTACACATTGGTTCTCTTATAAATACCCTTCGTTTTTAGTTTGGCCCCCCCACTCCATCATTTTTTTCTGTCTTTCTCATCTTCTGGATTTTAAGTTTAGATCATATCGTTTTTTTTATTGTGCGTAGTGTCACCACAAATGTATACACACTCTTCCGGTGACTGTTTGTTTTTAATGTAGGTCAGCGATTCGGTAGCGAATTATGCATCGATAAATAATTCATATTTATATGTTTCTCACTCATTTAAACCGTTATTAAACTCCTCTCTTTAAAACTTCTCTCTGTTAAATTTTAATCCCCACCTTCACCTTTAGGCCTTACCTCTTCTTCTTTCTTCTTTCTTCTATTACACTCCTCTCTAAAGCTTTCATACATCTCACTTTCAAACTTGTTTCCCACTCAAGCACATACACTCTCATTAAAGTTTTGTTTTTTTATACCCGGAGTTATATTTTCCGATTTCTTTTTGAATTTCTAGGCCTGATAAATTGGATCGTATTTACGATTCCAATGTAATAAATTATAACCATGGAATATTAGTGTTTGAGCTTTTTTATAAGATTATTACTCTGTCCTGGACATTGAGTTCTACCTGGATTCTATCCTCTCGGAAATTTATTTATATATTTTTTATATATATATGTATATATATTTATATTGACCCCTAATATTATCTATCTATATACATAACTAAATGTGTGAGCTCAATCGCTGATATTGACCGATTTCCAATAAGTACGGCGCATAATATATATATATATATATATATATATATATATATATATATATATATATATATAAAGAAAAACAGACCACTTTAAAGTACCATTATAATAATTTATTTCACCAGAGCCCTTTTAAAGGACGCCGGATCATCAGATAGAACTTCCAAAAATGAAACGAAAAATGAAATTAAAATTGATGGTATATATATATATATATTAATCCACCAATACAATATTTGTATGGTCAATTAAGATCAGAAGCCATAACAACCATGCCTGGTGTAGCATCAGGGTATTTATTGTTATTATTAAGCAAACTTTCAATCATTCCATCTATATATGTTATTGTTAAGATCATTTTTGTTGCTTTTATTACTACCATCACTAATAACAAAAAATCATTTTATTATTACTGCTATCAAAATATCATTAACATTCAATATTAATGGCATTAATTCCTCATCATCATAATTATTATGGACATTAATATTGAGTCCTGATTTACCAGGATTGTTTGTCGTACTGATATCTCAAACTATTGTTAGTGATATTATTATGATAATACTATTTCATGAACCATTGTCAATTAGGCTTGCGGCCGTATACGTTGAAATACCGGTTCCCAAACGATCACTC
Source organism: Acanthosepion lycidas (assembly GCA_963932145.1). Taxonomy (NCBI): domain Eukaryota; kingdom Metazoa; phylum Mollusca; class Cephalopoda; order Sepiida; family Sepiidae; genus Acanthosepion; species Acanthosepion lycidas. The sequence goes on along the minus strand of OZ010587.1, from coordinate 58,685,913 downwards.
AAGTTAAACAACGTCAATCCTGGTCAGTACCTAAATATTAGGTTGGTGCAAAAATAATGACGTACTAATGTCGTTTTTTGACGTTAAAAATTACTTCAAAAAACGATATTAGTACGTCATTATTTTTGCACCAGCCTAATAAGTAACCGCTAGGGAATACCAGTATCGTAACCTTGGATGTACGGGTAGTGTAATGGATAATGATTCGGAATCGTTAATCGGAGAGCCGAGTTCGAATTTCAGTTGGGTTCGTTATATTCACTTAAGCGAAAATATCCTTAGGAAAAGTGATGAATCAATCTCTTCACCCCGCCCACCAAGCTATGAGTTAATTACAAAGAAGTGCGAGAGATGAAACTGTAAGCACAGAAATAACGGTTACATCTACCTATTTCGACTGTGAAATGATGAAACGCTGCCGGCAATCTAGTATTGTACTTAAATTCATAGAGTCTGAGTAGCAAACAGGTAAGCGATATTTATTCTGTTTAATACAGAAATATGGCACATGGCCAAAAAGGAGATTGGGAAAGGACGTTCTTCTTCTGTCTTAACTATAACTTAGCTAGCCGCAAACACTGACCCAATCGTACGAACAATATTCCTTACACCAAAACAACACATTCATACGTACCTTTCTTACTACAATCACCATAATACCTCAGTGTCTCTATGAAAATACTAACTAATCCCCATATTTACAATTCATTGTCTGTGGTGGGGGGGATAAAACAACAATTCTAAAAACTAGCCTCAATGAGTATTTACAATATGAATACAAAAACTAAACAGGTAAGCTCATTAGAACAATTACTATGAAACTATTTATAGAAAAGAAGCTACGTTACCGCAGTGAAAAACTGACTGAAGCCGAAATGCCATGACAGGACCAATAACATTGCAGATTATTCTTTGTCTTTTTTTTAAAATCAAGAATCTCTAAATACGTACCAGAGAAAACAAACCAGAACTAACAGCAATATTCAATGCTTTGATGAATGGTATTTTTATAAAGGTGTAAGATAGATTCTGACGAGAAAAATGTTTGGCACGACACAGGGAATGGGCGTTTCTAGTCGCAGACACTAGCACAGTATGAGCGTGTGTGTAGGTTGCAAATTTAAACAGTGGATTCGCTCTGACGGAACAGAGTGTGTGTTCGGTGAGAGAGTGCACATGCGTATAATTGACTAAACTGGAGGAAAGCATTCGTTATATAGAGTTTAGCAGGATTAAACAAACTTTTTTTTTTATTTCAGAGTCGAACGAAAGCGTTTCGATTGGTCAATAAAGAAAAGCGTTTTCTTTCAAACTATAGCAGCTTATTCGGATTTTTGTCGGCTGGATCCTTTGACGTCTGAATAAGAGGAATTTACTTCGCTAGAAGCTTTTCATAATGGCTCAAAAGTAACTGTATATGAGATTTGCAATATTTGATGAATTCGCTTCAAATTACTACATATTAATATTAACTTAACTACAGAAAGAAACATTGTCAATTATTCTAAACTAAAGAGCAAAGAATAAACTTACAGTAATTATTCGTATATCTAACTTTAGGCTACGAAATTCTGGAAAAAAATTACATTGAATAATAATCATTGACTTTTTATGATTTATAGCAAGTAAAATTAACATTTGTTAAGCTATTTATTTTGTTCGTAACGTCAAGAAAATAGTTAGTTTATATTATGTCTTCAAACGAAATTTACTCTGTATTTAGAGCAAACATGCAGACATGTTTAGGCTAAAAAAAGAAAAAAAAAAAGAAAAAAAAAAGAAAAAAAACAAACTTGCAGCGAAAAGAAATTATCACTAGGAGAAAGGAAATTATAAAGAAATATTCCAGTGGCTAGAGGCTATTTCTCGGTAGCTGCTTAATTAGATAAAAGACGACATCCTTTTTTTTTTAAAGAAAGCGTGCAAGATGACACTGTGAGTAACGACGACATCAAAATTGACAAAACCATTTACTATGCTGACACCAAAAATGAAATTGTCATGGCGTTTATCTTCGACACGAGCAAAAGCGAAGCAGAATAAAATCAGCTTCGTTGGAAATCAAAACAAATTACGATAGGAACGATTTACTTTTGGTTTTTGATTTTGTTCAGCGTCATATCAACACCTCTATGGGTTATTTAATGCCGGAATCTAAATATTTTGAATACAATTTAATGGCTTCAACTACAGATAAAATATTGGTCATTTTGTTCTAAAATGTATTGTTGGTAATTCTGCTTAAAAAAAAATATTGTTGGTACTTTTACTATAAAAATATATTTTTTATACTTTCATGGTGTTTGGTGGTGGTGGGGGGGCTTCATTATTTGCCCATAACTGGAATCCTAACAGGTGTTTCCACCCCGGGTCAGGGTGGACCCGGAAATCACAGCAGTTAAGAGGTGGTTCCATACTTCTCAAAAGCTCCAATCTCCCGATCAGAGGTCTTCATCCCAGATGTAGTTTATCGTCATACCCAGGACTTTTGGTCATAACATCCAGTACATGGCATGCATGCTAACAAAAAGATAATACCAGGAGCAGACCGGGAATAACAATTACTTATATTAACTTGATAAACAAAAGAATCTAGCTTAATCATAGGAAGGACCCAACAGAAAAGCGCCCCGTTGCAATTTTTATCTTGATTGCATCAGCCTTTCCCACTCCGTAATTTATTTTGTCTCTTTCTTGCTTCTAGCCAGTGAGCTGTTTCATTCTGCTGAGCGGCAGAATACAGTGGGCACTCTTATTTTTCTGTGGGGTGGACGGGTCCTACTAACATATTTTAATTTTCGTTTGAATGTTTCGTTGTATTTTATTTTCGTTAGAAGATACAACCACTCCCCGCCTCATTTCAAATCATGTCATATCATAATTTTATATATTAAAAAAAAAGCAAAAAAAAAAAAAAAAAAAAATTACAATTATATATATCTTCATTTCATGGCTGTTTTAGTAGGATCTGTGTGAATATGCGGTATTATGGTATGCTTTGGATTAAATGTCGATGAATGAGTTCTTGTGGTTTATGAGTAAATTACAATGAACGAATGGGTTGTGAACCAGATTAACTAGGTGTGGGATAGTCAGTGAAAACCAAACTCACCCCCAGCTTTGGCCTTGTGTCTCATGAAATGTACCATTTCAAAATAAAATCATTCCACATATGGCACGTGACTGAAACAAAAGGTTAATATTTTGATTCCTTTTTGTTTAAAGTCGTGTGAAACGTCAATATTTTGATTATATCATTTTTTTCGAGTTACACGTGCTATCCGTTTTAATTGTTGCTGTTGTTGAAAGTCCCCAAGTGACGTGGTTTCTGTTATTTGGTACAGTTCTTTAGCGCCAGTCCACAGTATTCGAAGAAGGATGGTTCCAGATACAAGACCAACAGGCTTCATTCATCAGAAGACCTTTCTAACTATTGATCTGAGCGATTAGTTGTATACAGCAGACAATTTAAGACATTTCTGAACGGATTTGATGCAAAGCATGATATCAATATGAACGTCTTGACCTGACGAGGCTATTTAAGAACATGACTCGATTTTTCAGGTTAATGTTTTGGCTTTTTTAGTAACTTGCTGTGTTGGGCTCACCTACATAGAAATCTACCATATAAAAGAGACTACAACAGCAGCAACAACGAAAATGGTTAGCAGATGTAACACGAAGAATAAATAGACAATCAAGATGTCACATTTCAGACAATTTTAAATAAAAGCTTAAGAATCAATACGAGAAAAAGCGTTAAAAGTTACTGGAGTTGAGAAACCATTTTCCCTAAGAAATTGTCTTAAGAGAAAGATTTTATAAATTTCAACTGAAAATAGTATTGGCTGCTCGGTCTATGAATGCTAAATGTTTCTTTTAAGGAAACGTCTAATATTACTTTTACCTCTAGCATAATCTATTCTATGTTCAATTTCCTTATCTCTAATACTAAATTTGTGATAACTGAACCATACGCGGAGGTATTTGAAATGTTTAGTAATTACTAATTACACATCATGGATTTTTATGATGGATTCAGGTCATGCGGGATCACTTCTTTCATTCAAATTCCAGATCATAGTTTCTGTTTTGGAAAGACTCAACTTGAGTCCTATTTCTTGGAACACTTGGTAGGGGATGTTGATTTTCTGTTCAAGATCCTTCTTATCACATCTATGAATACCTTTGTGATCGTACATTGATATCGGGAGCGAAATCAAGAAAGGTTTTTAATAGATTCGTTTCGGATGTGTTATGGTGTGTTGGCACATTCGATCAAGTAGATGAAGGTTGAGGGGTAATAGATATCGGCTCAGAGTGAGAACACTGAGAGCCGAGTTCGAATTCCAATCGAGTTCGTTAGATTCATTTGCGTACAAATACCATTGGGAAAGGTATAAATAATTTTCTTTTCTCCCAGTTATGGGTTGAATAGCAGGGCAGATTTGAGTTATTTAGACTTGGTTGTTAACCAGTCTACCGCAGAAAGAAATGGCAACCTACAAAGGGAAAAAATCTGGCTCGTCAGTCAGTATCGAAAGATACATGATCGCCCCAAAATGTATCACGTATGACACTTAACTGACTGACTGACATGAAGGTTAATCCGTTTGGTTTAAAGTTAATCCAAATCTAGGTTAATTCATTGAAATACTTTCAACGGATTTATTATGCCGCTACCAGAACTCGAGTTATCCTTTGAGAAATGGTACTGCTAAAATGTCTGTAAATAAATCAGTAGTCAAGATTCACGGCTGTTTTAAGCGATTTGTTCTAAAGGTCTTTGTTCTTTTATAGACCGTCTCCCTTCAGGACGTGACTCTCCACAATATTCTATCCATTGTAGCTCTGAGTAATGTTGGTCTCCCAGTTCATGTTTTGTCATCCAGGTACGCAACCACGTTAATTAGATAATAACAATTTCGCTCTTGACGTCACTACATCTTGAGAGTGTTCAGTTCTCCAAGCCCTTTTCCTCATTGTGTGCCCTGGTAATTTCAGCTGTCTCTTATTGATTCTAAGCACGTGTCATTTTTATTTCCATTTTGTTTAAAACTTCCTCGTTTCTCACATGTTCAGTTCATGATTTTCTCAGCATCCTTCTGTAGAATTTTGTATCAGGTCCTCTCTTTGTCTGCGAGGAAATTGTCTAGTATTCACTGCCATATAGGTTTAGGGTTAATATTACATAACAGTTCAACACACTTTGTTTCTGATGAAGTTTTCCTGTCTCTTTGTACTTTGTTTATTTTTTGGAAGGCATATTTTGGCACGTCTGGATTTCCGTACGTAATTTTCTATCGACTCTAACACTTCCCACGCAAATCTAGTGACTATGGCGTTAGATTCCAAATGGAACCTCTAATGCATCTGGCTATTCTTATGCGACGAGTCAAGTACATGCTGGTTTTATTAGAGATCAACCTCTTAGAACAAATGTTCATTATTGATATTAAATTGGATTCAGACCATCTGGTACTTCTTGAAAAGAATCATATATGACGCGAAACGGAGTAAAATTCGAAGACGAATTTAACAGACAGAATTTTGTGTATTCATATTCATTCAATGACCGATATTTTCAGCTTTGTTGTTATTATCTCAACGTTTAGGCTGTTGTGATATTCGGCCTTTTTCAAGTGACTGCCGATCCAGGAAATCTGTAGTGAACTTCGAATGGAACACTATTTAATTTACCAGTATAGATTATCCTGTTGTATATTTTTTGTTAATACTGTTCAGTTGTTTTTTGCCTCGTCTCTACTAACTTAAAGCCTGCACTGCCCACCCTAGAGATTGAACTTAATTACTACGTCAGCAAATACACGAACTAATGCTTTAATCTACTTGGCTATGGTAAGCACGCTTTGTTGTTGGTGGCTTCCAAGATGAAAAAAGGAATATTTGTTTGAGTTCTCTCCTAGCCTCATTTCTTGACTAACACTTTTGATATCTAGACCGGTAGATATTAAGTTTACTATAAACAACGATGTTTACTAAAACACATGTATCCAGTAAATATACGCTTAATGTTATAAAAAAATCAGTTAATGCCCATCAGTCATTTTTCTTAGTGTCGTTTATCTGTTTCTTCCACGGAGCCAGTAACCTTTCCCCTCCTACCGGACCCAGGCACTGAACACACACTCACAGGGAAGAAGATAAATTTTCAACAGTTCTGTGGTGTCATTTTAAAACTAAAGACTACTCGTGTGGTAGAATTGTACATATGTGAGCATTAGTAATAATCATGGGTGGGTGATCGAGTAGTTAGATAGCTCGCTTTCTGACCATGAGAAGCAGTTTCGAATCGCACCGTTCTCGGTTTCTCAGGAAGGTGACTTCTTGATGTTATCGATCAGGAGGAGTACGAACCCAGCGCGCGGGGACTTTCGACAGTTGTCTGAAAACCATATCACGTGTTCATGAAAGCTTTATGTGTGAAATTGGGTAGACGGAAAACTATTTGGAAGCTATCAATGACTATGCCAAAACAAAATCACCAGTCATCCTGACAGAGGCTTTGAGGGTTTCGAATTGCTGATCATGGCATATTACGCGCTCTTTCCCAGAAACGTTAACATCCGCTAAGCCTTGTTGCATTATAAATCTCAGGCGGGCTCTGTAGGTGTTGAACAAACACAAATATGCCTGAGCAAGTGTCTTTGACGGGGATTAGTTAAGTACCATAGCAGACAGGTGTGCTCGGGGAACGAGAGTAACCGACCACTGGTACTACTAATATTACCATGATTTGAATCGTATGTCATATAATAATAACTGGCCTTTTAGATATGGTGTAATTGTTAACAAGTTTGTCTCGCTAGATCAATTACGACTGGAAAGTTAAGTTCAATCCTCACTGGGCACTCCACATTTTCGGCTTAGTAAAGGAGCTACAATAATGATATATGCAAAAGAATCCGTCATAAAGCGTAATTTACTTTTATTTAAAGCCAGAAATTCAGAGCATTTAATCAGAATAAAACTTAAAATAACGGTAATAGTCTGCGACACAAGCTTACTAGTTACTAGACGAGTGGTTTTCAGTCAGGGTGCCACGGAACCCTAGCGTTCCGCCAGTAAAGCCCAAGGATCCCGCAAGAAGTTACACAAGTACTATGATTGACAGTAATTTTTAATTGCAGGGGTGCCTCGAGCCACTAGAATGTTTCCTTGTGGTTCCGCTCCAGCAAAAAGGTTGAAAACCACTGTACTAGACTGTGACATAACGAGACCCGGCTGTGATTAAAATCCCCAAGAAGTTAAGGGGACGGTAAACGATTTTATCGGGGTCAGGTGTCTGTTGTTTTATGTCTAGCAGTAAAACCTAATTGTAAGATCTTCAATGCAACCACACATTGTCTAGAAGGAGTAGAAAGGAAATAAAGTAAATAAATTAATATGTTTGTGATCAAGTGCCACTTGGCCGGAAAGTAGGAACGTCCGGTTGGAGTCTTATATACTCAAATTTACAGTTGAATGGGCTGTTCTTGAATCAGACAGTCTCTGGAGATGTAGAGAGACAGAGTCCGAAAGCCGTACATCTTGAACAGATATAGGGTGGCAGGTAAGTTTCGACAGGCTGAGTGATAGGAGAAATACGGTTAAATCAAGAGAGATAATAAACCGGAGTTTTCGCTGGCCGAATGGAAGCCATGGTCCATTAGTGTGTCGTGAGAGAAAGCAGAATTAACAGCGAAACTGTCCTAAGTGTCACCTACCTCCTTCATACGAGTCAGTGCCAAGTTAATCCGTGAATAAATAACCAAATATACTGGAAACAGGATTCGTATTTCCATCTTTGGTTGTGGCGTTATTCTCACCCCATCCTGTGAAAATACAGCGGCCCTTTCACATCTTTTGTACACAGAGATATAAACAAGAATCGAAACGTAAATTTGACCAATCGGTGAGAGGCTGCAAGAAGACCGCAGGTGTATGTTTCGATAGCACGTCGAAGTTACGCATTCATTCTTTTATCGATATTCATTAAAATTAATTTATTTTGTCACAGGTTAAAAAAAATGTGAGAAATACTGTGAGTGGATCTCATTACACTAGTAATGACGTATGAACGCTGCCCGTTAACCTGCGCTTGCGTTGACGTGGGCATATTTTGTCTTTTCTTAGTTCTCAAGTAATACACACACACGCGCGCATATATATATATATATATATAGTGATTTTACAAGCGTAGCTCAGATGTGGCACAAAGCCTAAAGTATGGGCCACCCAGTGAGGATCGAACTCACTACTCAGTCGTAATTGTTCTAGCGAGACAAGTTTGATAACCATTACACCGTCTCGGGATGCCCAATATATATATATATATATATATATATATATATATATATATATATATATATATATATATATATATATATATATATATATATATATATATATATATATATATATATATAATTTGATAAAAAAAAAACAACTATCACACAGATAATTACAGAAAAAAACTACAATGGTATTTTAAATTTTGCAACTATATTTTCTCTTGAAAGAATTGTGGCGTTTATCCATAGAATTCTTGGTAATTTAATATATTTCGCACTGTGTAATCAAGCGCGAAGATAAAGCCGTAACAAAAGACAGATCGTGTTTAAAAATGATGGGAAAAGTGTAGGTAAACACTGTTTATAATCATCACTAACTTTACATCACGTTTTTTTTTATTTACACTATTTATATTCAGACTATTGTCCTCACCTTTGTTCTCGTTATCACAACGTTTTGCGTGGTTCTTATTTTCTTGACCGCAAATCTTCAACCTCAGCTGCAATCAAAACATGACAGCCAGCAGCAGTTGCAGCATAAACAGCAGCCAGGTTAAATTCAAGGCTATAAGTTTACTACAGCGAATTGTCCTACGGGACAGTGGCCTAGTGGGTAAAAGTATTCGTTTGTGAATTTGTGACATAGTGGTTGTATTTACAATCAGTGGCAACGGGCGAACGATAATAGAAAAGTATAAAACATACGTGATATATCCCTAGATATGAACAGTGGAACGACAACAATCAATCCCCGGAGATTAAATGAAGGATTCACTTAGATGATTCCATGTAGGTTACCCAGATTGATATACACTCGAGGGAGCCGAAACGTTGTGATAAAGACAATAGTCCGAATATAATTCGTATAAAAGTGATAACTCGTCATACAAGAAATACGGAATAACCTTTATGTTTTTATTTTGTTATCGTCTGTGTTTGTCCCGAAAAATCATAATTGAAATTTGTTTATTTTATATAAATGTTTACATATGTTTTATGTATTTGCGCGCACGCACCCGTTACCTGGTCATTGAGTAATAACAATCTATTTCAAAACTCTGGTCTAAGTATTGCCATTGTAGTATGTGATACACGCCAGTAATTGAATTTAATATTCATCACCTTTTATTTAAGAAGAGTTGATCTGTGCCGACTATGTACTAGTTTCATCATAAGAAAAAACAACACAAAATACCGAGATGCACGCAGGTTTGGCCTGGAAGAGTACCTCAATGCCACCAACTGCAGAATCTGACCCAAATGAATGCCCTGGAAGTAATTGGTCTGATGGTTGTTTTTACGGCATGACAATCCTTTTTAAGTTATTTAATATCTAATGTTGTATCGGACATCCAGCGAAGACGGACTCGTAATGGTCAGACAGACTAAAGTCGCTAAAAATTACCCCGTCCCGTTTTTTGGAATAGTAATGATTTAGTGATACACGTCTTACTAATTAATCCATAGCTGGGGGAGAAGATGTTAATTTATACCGTTCCCATTGATATTTGCGCGTAAGTGAATATAGCCGACCTCACTGGAACTGGAACTCGGTTCTCCGATTAACAATTCTCAGGCATTATCTATTACACCACCCGCGCATCTAAGCTTACAGCACCTGATAGAGTCTCTGATAGTCTCTAACTTTATTAGTTTCAAGACTTCTTTCTTGACCAGCCTTTGTTATAATCACTCAGCTATATCTGTTTTATTTCCAGAAGTCCGGATGGATACATTTAATATCTGGGTTCTGTTATGAATTGTAAAGAGACTGAATGAAGATATGAATGAAATGAATATATAAATTTATTAATTATCGTCTCATAATGAAGGTCAAAAGTGTTTAATTAGAATCAGCAGGAAAGAAATTTGAAATGCTGATTGCAAAATCCGCTGCTGAAAATTATTGAAATTTCTTCAGGATTTAATCAATGAGAATTTGCAAAGTCTTGAAATGCAGATCAATGCTTTTATAAACGAGCCTGTCGGTCTATTTGACATTTGGGGGGCCTTTTTGTAGGTAGGTCTTACTCCTTTGCACTGGATATAGTCGGTGTAGTCAAGCCACCGTTGATTTTAAGAAGGAACTCTTAGTTTAAAGGCTTCTTGGTTAGTTAAAACGTCTCAATGTCTACTGGGGCTTAATCTTACGGCCAATGGCAAATCGAACAGAGATAACGATGCCATTGAAAAAGATGCTGGAAGAATATTTGGTTCATCGGATCGGTTTAGAAAATACGTAATTCCTGCTCCTATGCTGTATCTTTTAAAGATTGATTGTTTCATTTTTTACGGTTTATCAACCCTTTCGCAGGTTATTTAATTCCAGATTTTAGATTGTGAGAATTTTGTTTAGAGATGACAATGATTTAGTGATACAAGAGGTTGGTTAATAGTCTTTCCTAAGGGCATTTGTACGTAAGTGAATATAAGGAACTCAACGAGAATTGAAATTCGAGTCTCCGATTAGCAATTCTAAGCCATTATTCATTACACTATCAACACATACAAGCTTACAATAACTGATATTTCCAATCGGTCACCCATCTGAGTACAGACCACGCTTGACGTTGGATAACTTCTGGGATCGTACAGGAACCGGTGTTTCAAAGTGACGTGACCGTTAGCTATCGTCATAAGAGTAAAAATTAGAACAAGGATGGAGTATTCCTACCATATCTTGGCTGGCCTTGCTCAGTCCTCACTCTCTAGCTTCGACATAGTTCAGGACCTGAACCCGTCTAGGCGGGTTCAAAGGGTATATTTTTGTCCGAGCCTACGGGCTCGGGAAACCCACGTTAAACTCGGCCTTGTGTCACATGCAACCCTCGTGGGGGTGGTTAGATACCAAATGAATGGTGTAACGAGCACCAGGTCATGACTGTTGAACTCTCTGCTTTGGCAGAGAGGAACCCGGACGAAGCTTTGCCGAAGGGCAAGGTTTCGTCCGGGCAGGTAGACAGGACCTGAACCCGTCTAGGCGTGTTCAAAGGGTATATTTTTGGCCAAGCCTACGGGCTCGGATAAACCCACTTTAATCTCGGCCTCGGGCCACATATATTCCTCGTAGATGGGATATTAAATACAATGAATGGTGTAACGAGTCGAGACAATATTAGTTCACTCTAAACCAGACGGACAGTCATTACTAACACCTTCAACTTCTTGTACTATATTTCTCTTGTAATATATCTTTGTTATTCTACTCTTGTGTTCATGTTGTTCTACCATGGTTCTAACCTTGGACCATAACTGTGGTGCGAGGATATTGGACCATAACAATTTTAATCCTGTTAACAGTTTTAACAAATGAGTCAATAATAGAAAAAGATAAACAATACTTGCAGAGGATGAATAAACCTATGAAAAACTGTAAAGCTATACGGTAAATAGATTTTGGGTTAATTCAAATAAATAAAATCTTCCCAGGGATTAAAGATCATTAGAACAGATCCCTTTCCAGGGCCTTCCCTCTCCTTGGAGGGACCCAGGTCTTTAGAGGTGTAGCCATACTCACCGCGGCTGGCTAATTGTGGGTTGGTGAGGCTATTTAACCCATAGATGGAGGTTTTGAATTCAAAGCTGCCCATCTCCTACACTGGTTGCCACTCAGGGATCCAGTATGTCATAACTGAGGGAGAAGAGATTGCGTCATATCTTTCCCAAGGATATTTGCAGGTAAGTAAATGCAACGAACACGACTGGAATTCGAACTCGGCTCTCCGATTCCTCAATCTTAACTGCTATTCACTTCTCCTCCTTACCTCCAGATAACATTTAAAAAAAACAAAAACAAAAAACAAAAAACAAAACAAAACAAAACAAAAAAAAAAACAAACCCAAAACGAACGAATTGATCAAATAACCCAATATGAAGACATGGCAAAAATGACTTTACTGTTTTTGACACATGAGCACCTCGATTGAAACAATTTTCTGTTGTTTTAATGTAAAGGGCTTCAAAATTTTTTATCGCTTTTTTTTTCGGATTAACGTTTTTTTGTTTTTTTTTCCGCTGACATGCAGTGAACTGGAGAACTGTCGACTTAAAACTGAAGGACATTAAAAGTAGCGCAGTTGTAATGTATGATGATGGATTGTATTTCAGAGAGATGAGAAAGTTTTCGAGAGAAGTGTTGTGGCGCGAAAAAGATATAATTTTTTTCATATATATAATGTACACAGAATTCCTCTAAAGGAGAAGAGAACTAGTGTGCAACATTAGTTTTTTTGTTATTAATAAAGAAAAGGTTGAACGTTTTTATTCGACGGAGAAATGGTTATTTCTATGTGTGATTGTTTTACTTCTATGGATTCTATTTTCATCTTTTATGTCATTCGAGTGCATCTGGCTCACGTCAAATAAGTTGATATTTTTGTTTTGGTTTAAATCAGGATTTTTATGGACTATGAGTGCAATCAATTTGTTTATTAACAAAGTGATGAAGAAGGTCATTAATATTGTTTGTTTACTATTGAATAATCCTTTATAAAAAATTGCTTTAAAGCGAGAGATTGATTCTATTCACTTTAACCGATGGGGAAAATAGATAGATTTATAAAAAATGAATTAATAACAAAAAAATATTACATTACACACACACACACATACACACACACAAATGCATATGATAAAAATATAATTTCAAGGTAAGCTATATTCATGGGTAAAAAGGATCAATATCAGAGATAGAGCGTACGTAAATATAAAACAGGACACTGATGTCATCTTCAATCGGCGACAGCATGTTTCCTGCTTCTTGTAATCTTCAGTCATTGAAGATTGCGTAAAACATGAAACAGACTGTTGCCTCCTGGTTCTGACATCAGTGTCCGTAGGCTCGGCCAAAAATTCCCCGTATAAAACGGGGTCGGGTAGCTGTTTCCCGAGACGAGACTCTGCCTTTCGGCATGGCCTCGTCTGGGGGTCCTCTCTGTCCGGAGTCAGTGAGTTTGACCAGCACAGCTGGAGACGAATCTCCAACTGCAGGATATTTACCAATCGCCCCACGCGGTCAGATATGGCACAAACAAGAAATTAATGTGGGATATCTTGGTCAAAACTTCCCCGTATAACCCATTTAAAACGGCGTCGAGTAGCTGTTTCCCGAGACGAGACTCTGCCCTTCGACATAGCACTCTGCCCAGAGACTGAGAGTTTGACCAGCACACCCTTGCATCTTTTTTTTCTGGGAGGTCATTTAAAATCAGTTGTTTATCAGACGCGCCCAAGCAATAGTGAGGAAGTTAAAAAAAAGAATTAAATATTGTTGTGTATTCCGAGATGAATTCGGTCTCCAAGGAATGACAAACGCAATAATTAAATATAAGAAATAAAATGTATTTACACAATCATACAAAGAGTAATACTGTCAGTAAGTCCAGGAACGTGGTTAGTAGCAAATACAGATAGATATATACAGTCTCGAAGTAGGACTTCCTTAGAGTCTACGTGCTTGTAACTGACGTCTACAAGAGGTTACCTCACACTATCTCCGTTCGTATATTCTCTCACTCTCCGTATATCCTCTCTCTATCTGACTACCGACTTCCGACTACCCTCACTGACTATAACTCTGGGTATTTAACGGCAGCAGTCCAGGTACACTTAGTAGAGTCCACTTATATGAAAAAGGGGTGGACCCCATAACATATATATATATATATGTGTGTGTGTGTGCGTGTGTTAGTGCTGGTGTTAATAAAACAGTGCTCGATGTAACAGAGATATTAAGGGGGTCAGAATTAATTTCATCTTCACCCACCGAGACGCGAATAGGTCCAAACTTTTATTGTCGAGGACTCCAAAACGGTATATTCCATCAAAATTTCTTTGTTATTTTCGAATTATGCATGTATATTTACACCTAAATGGAACTATTCGGGAAAATTTTATTATAAACTGAGCGCGAGGCTTAAACTGCAAATTACCCTCGAGGTGAAATTAGTTCTGTTGCCCCTATTAAGTATATAGTAATAAATATATATATATCTATATTAATACAGATTTAATAGCTCCGTAATATTACATTGAGCGCTTTAAAAAAAAAAAATTAACACCAGCCCTATGTGTGGGATATATTGCTATATATCTGTCTATATTTCTGAGATGAGGTATTATGTACACTATTTACATTGCTCGGACCATCACCCTCATCTTAGTTGCCATATTTATCACATGGCACAGTGGATAAAGGCATTAGTTAGATGCAGTGACAGGACCCAAAGAGAAACGTTATATATATATATATATATATATATATATATATATACACTATTTACATTATTCGGACAATTGTTCTCATCTTTGTTGCCATATTTATCACATTTTAGTCGTTGTACGGTCCGGCCTTCTTCTGTTGGTTGGAATGTCGAACTGAACCCCTTATTTTGGTCACAAGGGTAAGACTGTTCTAGTTCCACGTGCCATGTCTAAGAGTGTGCGTTCAATACCTGGTTAAGGCGGTGGAGAACTCGGAGAGGGAAATTAACAAGAGATAACTGACATCCATTAGAAATGGCTCGTGGAACTAGAACAGTCTACCCCAGCGAGCAAAATAAAGGGTTCAGTTCGACATTCCAACCACCCGAAGAAGGCCGGAGCCTACAGCGGCTAAAACGTTGTGATAAATATGGCAATAAAATTGAGGATGATAGTCCAAGCAATGTAAATAGTATATATATATATATATATATATATATATATATATATATATATATATATATATATATATATATAAAACGTTTCTGGATGTATAACATTTTATCCACAAGGTTTTTGGATCTTATTAAAAACGAAACCAGGATATGCCTAATTGAAAGGTTTATGGCGATAGGACCGATCGGCAAACACATCAAATTAAATCAGTTCCATTTTTTCTCTGTATTTGAGCTCGTGAGCGGTGACTCCACCATCCTTGTGGGTGCTTCCTTCAACAATGCAATCTTAACTTCTTCAATTCAAAGGTCAGTTGTTATCTATAAACTTCCTATCACTTCTTTCATTCATATTACATACCTCCTTCGTCATTGCCATTTTAACAATAACTCTTGAATGGCTCACGAGCCATATATTGGGTAAATTTCAGTATTAAAAAACACTCTGACGGACGCTCCGATATTAGCCTTGATAAATCTTGTATTTATACCTTGTTTACTTCCCTCAAATTAACAACAGAATCCAGAAGCACATTAAAACTGATAGATGAAGATCTTAACGATAAAGCAATAGCGTACTGTATAAAATTGAAAATATGAAATGTTCAGCAAAATGGTTGTCAACAAAAAGGACAGCCCAACATGTAAAGCACAAATTGGGGATACCAATATCAACCAAGTACAAAAATTGAAATATCTAAGAAGTTTTTTAACAGACGATGGAAAGTGAAACACTGAAATATTTAGGCGCATTGGGATAGCGAAAGGTGACTTCCTAAAGCTAAGCAAATTATTAAGAAACGTCTGCTGAACTATTATGTAACATCAGTCCTCCAATATGGAAGTGAATGCTGGACAATCTCCTCACCGATTAAAACGTGACTTAAAGCAAATGTCAGTCTACAGAAGGATGTTGAGAATACCATAGACTGAACATTTGAGAAACGATAGAGTTTTTGAGAAAATGGAAAAACGACACTTATAATAGACATCAGAGAGAGATAATTGAAATTTCTCGGGGACATAATGAGGAATTATGATTTAACACTCACAGGACAGACTTAAGGAAAAGGAAACAGAGGGAAACATTGCATTACCTACCTACTCATGATCCTGTGTGGATGGTTGATAGAACTGGGTTTAGGAGCAATATTTGGTAAACACTAGAAAGGAGAGGAAATTGAGGACAGCCATGATCGTCAAGAGGGACAGGGAACATAGAAGAAGAACAGGTATTATAATGGTCATCTTGTATCATCCCTTTAAGGTACACACACTCGCAAATTATATATATATATATATATATATATATATGTGTATGTGTGTGTGTGTATGTGTATGTGTGTGTGTGTGAAAATATATAGAAAATAGGAAAGAACTCGTTAGGCAAACAATACGAAGTTCTTTAGTATTTTTGCTTTTATTTTAAAAAACTGTGCTCGATAAAAAAGTAGAGCCAAAATATAATTATTTATTTAAAAATATGATTCCTTCGCTACATAAGAGTTCTCATGTTTCAAAACAAGAGCTGAAAACTTCAATATAATTATTAGAATTAAATTAAATTATATTGATAGAAATTATTAACCCTTACGCCAATTATTTTAATAATTGCTCTAGCCGTTACCATATTAATTTTAATTTTAATAATGAATATGCTTATAAAATGCGTAAATTTCAAGAATTAGTTATTCCAAAAATTTCGCTCGAAGATGGGACAGAGTTTGGTCTTTAATTCAGTTTAATTCTAATAATTATATTGAAGTTTTCAGCTCTCGTTTTGAAACATGAGAACTCTTATGTAGCGAAGGAATCATATTTTTAAATAAATAATTATATATATATATATACAGAATATATATATATATATATATATATATATATATATATATATAACACCTATTGATGTACGTAGTTATATAATTTAACGTATACCAAGGTGAGTGAAATTTTCAAATTTACAATTTTCTACACTGCATATGCTGGGTATAGATTGATTTTTACGGCTTATCAACCTTTTGTAGGTTACTTAAGGCCGGAAAATGTATTTAGATTGTAAGAATATTTTTAATAATGAATTACTGATACAAGCCCTGCTAATTAACCCATAGATCGTGGGGAAGTTGGATTCATAACTTTCCCAATGCTACTTGCTCATAAGTGAATATAACGAACCCAACTGAAATTGGAATTCCACCTTGCTTAACTTTGGCGTTCGTACAGGAATCCCTGTTGTAGAACGTAGAAAATGGAAACTTAAAAAATTCAGTTAGTGTATATAATAATCTCTAATAAAAACATATTCTTCTAATTAATACAATTCTTATCTGGACCCTGAAGATTGAAAAATATCTCGAAACTATAAATTTGTCTTCGATGTGTATCATGAATATTTATATTTTTAGCCACAACAAAAATAAAAATAATAATAATAATGACAAATAAGCAAATATAAGCGCGTGTGCGTGCGTGTGTGTCTGTGTGCAGGCAAAATGTTTTCCAAGGTTAATTAAAAGAACTGGACTTGTAGTTACTACTTCTACACTAATCCATTTTCCACTAATAAAAATACAAAACAATATCAACCGCCTAAATATATTTTAATTCCTGCTTGAATTGTTCAAGCGACTCCCAAATTGTCAACTGAATAGCTTTCTCTTACATCAAAAGTATTATATAGCCAGTCAGTTATGTTCCATGTGTGATACACGCTTAGGCGATCCTGTATCTTTCGATACATGACTGACGAGTCAGATTTTTCCCGCAGTAGGTTGCCAATTATTCCTGCTGTAGACCAGTTGCCCTCAAAAGCTATAGAATCTGTTCTGCCCTGCTTTTTACTTATAGCTGAGGGGGAGAAGAAGAGGATTCATACCTTTCCCAAGGGTATTAGCACGTAAGTGAATGTAATGGATTCGACTGGGATTTGAAATGGCTCTCCAATTCCTCAATCCGAGCCGCTATCCATTACTCCACCGTGCCTGTGTATAACAAAACTGACAATTAGCTCGGGCGTTGCAGATAAGTCATATGATAGAATTTAAGTATTTATTAGCCAACCAAATTTGCTTAAGCTCCATGGCATTTTAGGATCTATCTAGTAACATAAATGAGACCGAAAAAGAACCCTTTCAACACAGAAGATTAAATACCGAATGTGTGGCAACATGTCTTTTTGCAGCCAAGAAGCCAGAACCTAATCCTGTAAACTATTACTAACGCACAAAGAAAGTAATTCGTCTAGACTTCCTCCACATTCATTTCTTACACATGAAATCAACAGTTTCATACAAATATATATATATATATATATATATATATATATATATATATATATATATATATATATATATATATATATATATGTGTGTGTGTGTGAAACATTAAAATAAATTTACATTCAAATAAGCGTCCCCACTGCGTGCGCATGTGTAATCCCCTCAACTTAAATATCACTTTAGACCAGCGTTTCTCAACCTTTTTACCCTTGCGTAACGCTTAAAATAAATTACATGTCTCAAGGAACAGCTGCACAGAAACAAAATTATATACCATATCTTTCTCATTTTATTTTCATCGTCGTTCGCGTGGTAAATATAGTATATATTTTTTGAATAACTGGTTTAAGGAAAACTTAATACTTCTTTGTCAAATTTTTTGGTAATGATAAATAAAATTCATACTGTTCATTTATAATACTTCATCAGGGAGTTTTCATTCAAACACACAAAAGAAATCTAAACTCAAACGTAAAAAAATAAACATAATCAAGCAATATTATTATATATAAACAGAACGAAAAAAAATAATTGCTGCATCATTTTTTTTAGTTTTTTTATCCTTTACTGGTAATGTTGAAAAGACATAAGGTAAATCATGGTAAAATACTCTGTGAACCAATAGATGTTTCCTCTTCAAAAATCACCACATTGGGTGATTAGGTATTTCTGTAAAAATAAATAAAAAACAACAAAAAATAAGTAACTTTAAGTACAGGTCCCGTTCGTTGAGTAGGCACTAACTAGTGAAGGTGGTTTCACATTGGTGCTCTACAGACATCACTAAATATAATCACAATGGTTGTTATATTTTTTAATAACATAATAGGTTAGATAGGATGATGTCTATATTACAATATTACAATAACCAAGAATATATTGTGTGTGTTTAGTAATATTACGTATATGAAATTAAATAAAAAGTGAAAAGTGCATTAGCTGTTTTCGGGGACCTTTTGCGGCATGTCAGGGTTCCGGAGAACCCCGGTTGAGAAACGCTGCTTAAGACCGATGAAGTCCTAAAGGACGAAACGCATGACACGAAAACTTTTACCACCTGGCAAAGATTTTTCTAAAATTGTTCTCTCCCTAGTTTGCGTTCAAGCATGAAGTAGACAATACATACATACATATATATATATATATATATATATATATATATATATATATATATATATATATATATATATATATATATATATATATATGTGTGTGTGTATTGTCTACTTCATGCTTGAACGCAAACTCCAGGCCATTTAATGCAAGCATAAAACAGGTTGTCACCGCATGCTTTTAATCCCAATTTTCACTATATATATATATATATATATATATATATATATATATATATATATATAATTATATCCAAGTATATGATTGGTGTATACGGAAAAATTACAATAAGCAACAATTAATTACTATTCTTAAAAGAGTGCTCAATACAGAGTAGAGCGAATATAATTATTTATTTAAAAATTATAACATAAATATGTTATAAAATCACTACAAAAATATCCATTTTGTTTCAACATCTCTGGTGTCTTATCAAATGATGATGTTGAATACAATCTACATTCAACATCATCACTTGATAAGACACCAGAGATGTTGAAACAAAATGGCTATTTTTGTAGTGATTTTATAACATATTTATGTTATAATTTTTAAATAAATAATTATATATAATTATATATATATATAAAATGAAATGGAAACCGGCAATTATTTTAATATATTTTCTGCTTATACATTTTTTTATAGATACAAATATTTAAACAGGAATCGAACCGTTGTATCCAACACGGAACCGTTTTATAGCCTGACATGCTATACCATTTAGATAACCAGACGCTTCATCTGCAGCTAAATGGGGAAACACCTCAGGCTTTATGAGTGTTCCGTGTAGTATACAGGTTCGATTCCTGCCGGAGGATACATATTTCAAATGAAATTTCTCGGACATTCAGGCCGGTAAAGGTTGTTAATAGTGTTCATTATAAACGGAACATTTCGTTAAATATTTGTATCTATAAAAATAATGTATAAACAGAATATATATATATATATATATATATATATATATATATATATATATATATATATATATATATATATTTATTGAGCTCTCCGGACATCATCCTCCTCGGGTCTACCCATACGGATTACCTAAGTTTGCATAAACTATATATATATATGTATGTATGTATATATAAATAAAAAGAATGAACAGTAAGATATAT
>OZ010587.1:58647944-58660444 GCA_963932145.1 Acanthosepion lycidas | reverse complement strand
TATATATATATATATATATATATATATATATATATAATAAAAAGGCTTAAACACTAATATTCCATGGTCATAATTTATTCCATTGGAATCGTAAGTATGATCCAATTCACCAGACCTACAAATTCAAAAAGGAAACAGAAAAAACAACTCCGGAAATAAAAATAGAATTTAGATTTTTATTTCCGGAGTTGTTTTTAAGCCTTTTTATTATATCCTTACTCTGTCCTGGACATTGAGTTCTACCTGGATTCTATTCTCTTGAAATTTTTTTTTATTCAAAAAATATATATATGTATGTGTATGTGTATGTGTATGTGTATGCACCTATGTATATATATTTATATATTTTGCATATGTATGTGTATATTTACCACTAATATTAGCTATATATATATATATATATATATATATATATATATATATATATATATATATATATATATATATATATATATATATATATATATATATATATGTGTGTGTGTGTGTGTGTGTGTGTGTGTGTGAGAGAGAGAGAGAGGGGAAAAGCTTATAATTGTTCCAACGAGAGAAAAATGTATATTTAAAAAATAAAACTGAGAAACCGAAAACGTTTTTAGTTATAATGTGGATTTGATTTAGTGTATATATATTATGTTTTCTTCTTTTTTTTTGCTATACGTGTTTCCAGTCTCGTGACTGACTTCAAGCAAATTAAAGGAATCAATTTTTAAAGGAATAACATTTTTTTTATGTTCTTTTAATATTTCATTGTTCATTTTCTGTATTTGTAGTGAGCCTTGATCTCGTTTTTTTGGACGTTTGGCAAATGTGATTTTCTGCCTAAATGCTAATAAAGTCATTAAGTTTGGTCTTGGAGGCGGGGGGAACAAATATTCGTACACATAGGAAATGTTTGATTTATTGTATTTAAAAAAATACCAACTAAAATTTGGGAATCATTAATTGCGAACTACAAGAGGTTGGTTGGTGTAGAAGTGAATAATGAATAATGCCTATTCTACAAATTATGAAATGAAGATTAGGTATTCTTTTTTTGCACTGTACAAATACTTTTTTCACCATTAAAATGGATAAATGGGATTTATTTCTATTAAATCAATTTTTCTATTTTCTATGCATATTAATTATTATGCATCTGTTTACACTTAATTATATGAAAAGTATTTTTATTCATTAGTTGGAGATACAATAAATTAAAAATTTGTATGTCTACGAATATTTGTTTCCCCACTATTATATATATATATATATATATATATATATATATATATATATATATATATGTATATAATGTTGTGTATTTAAGCAGCAGTCCTTCATTTCTGCATGTTTCATTAAAAACGACAGACAAGGTACTACGATTAAGTTTTTATTTAATCTTTCTTGTGTTCGAACAAGTGTTTTCTTTTAGGACACATTTTAATGATACATACATACATACATACATACATATATATATATATATATATATATATATATATATATATATATATATATATATATATATATATATGTAAAGAGTATATTTCCGTTTAGGTTACGGAAATAAAATGAACACATTTAGGTCTCGAAATTTCCCAACGAGATAGATGCATTGACTAAGAAATGATTACTGTTGCTGCGAAATTGTGATTTTGTAAAAGAAAATCTTTTCACTAACGTATTTCTACGGTAGTGCCATTTTAGTTAGCTTTTCTCACTAAATAATGATTATAATATTGATAATATAGGCATAACGAAACTAGCAACTTTACATCAATATCAGAAACTTAAATGTGTCATTTACATGCAGGCCATTGTCCACATCTTTGTTGTTATCACAATGTTTCGACCATTATGCCCTCCAGCCTTCATCAGGTGTATGCCGATCCGAGTAATCTAGATTAATTTCGAATTTAACCCTTTAATTAATGCACGGGGTAGATTGTTCTCCTTTCACTTCCAACATATCGTCTAGATTCTACGGAGTCCAAATACACACTATCCGGCTCAGGGATTGAACTCACAATTACTCTGTCACCAAATTTACGAACCAATCCAGTTGGCTGTTGTTCCGAAACATTGCGATAACAACAAATATTCACCAATAAATATAAAAACGAAGATGAAGACATTAGTCCATATGCAAATATTAGTCCACATCCCAATAATTCAGACAGAAAATAAAAGTTCGGTGAAGTGGTACATGAAAGCCTATTCCACAAGTGTCATTTTTAATGATGAATATAGAGCTACATTGGGTGCATTATTCCATACAAGTTGTGATATAGGAAATAAAATATGCTGCGAGAAATGTTAATATCAGAACAGTAGAAATGTTTGAGAATCAATGGTGGGTAGATTGTTGAAGGTTATAGAACGTTAAGAAGCCCATACTAAAACCGCAAGATAATAAAAAAAAAATGATTTATACGTGGGATAATTTGTTTTTATGAAGTGTATGCTTCCTTTGACGATATGTTCAGGATATATTTATAAAAAAAAATAAATTATGAAGCACTTTATTTACATTATAAAACCTAATGTCTTATATGACCTCACACTCAACAAAAGTTATCAATATTTTTTAACAAGGTTAGATATAAGCAGAAACTCACACGATATATTGTTAATCTATCCTGATAATTTAACCAAGATCTGTTCGCTGATTTTAATTTTATTGCATAAACATTGACTTGCAGAATAACACTTCACACACACACACACACACACACATATATATATATATATATATATATATATACATATATATATATATATATATATATACAAAATATGTGTGTAGTCATATGAATTGACCTATGCTTTTGGTAGATGTACAAGGAAAGAGAAGACAGGGAGAGTGATAATAAAAGATAAAAATGCCAAAGATAATTGTATATGTCTATTCAGACAATGGCAATGACCTATTGCTTATGTAGACCGTTAATATACGAGGAAAATACATCTTTGTTTGACCTATACGTTGGCCCATGGATAATTTCTTCTTTCCCCAAACGATTCATTCTCAAGTCTTACCCTCCCTGACTGTAAAGCTGGCAAATCTCACATGCTGAGATGGAAGAGACTGTCGTAAATGGATGTAAACTTCCATCTGATCTATCAGCGAATCAATAATGTATATCATATGGTGGGGAAAATGGTGAAAAGAAATAAAGAAACGTACCGAAATACAAAACATATCTGACTTTAAAAGCCTTTATCGAGACATATGGTAAATTTATATTAAAATTTATGTAAACTACCAAAGTGAAATTTTTCTTATCAATTTACTTGGTTTCGTTTTTTTTTTTTTTTTGTTCTTCTGATGCCGGTAAAGCAGTGCTGAGAAATTCTCGGTTCGAACCATTTTGGGAAACGAGACAATATATGACATTTGTTTTTGTAATGGCCGCTTGCGCAGGCGATCAATTTTCAGCACCCCATCAAGTAAATAGCGTAAGCATAGAAATCAACACTGTATAGTGACTTCCAATTCCAAGCACACGCTTCCAACTCTACTCAGACATTAAGGAGTGAAAATTTGCATTATTGATTGATTTAGGTTTGAATTTATGACATGAGGAATTAGTTATTGATTTATATGTTCCACAATTGATTTATCCAGTCCTGCCTCATAAATATAGGAAATTATAAACACACAGACACACACACACACACACACTATATATATATATATATATATATATATATATATATATATATATATATATATATATATATATGTGAGAGTGTGTGTGTGTGTGTAAAAATATATAGAAAATAGGAAAGAACTTGTTAGGTAAATAATCCAAAGACCTTTAGTATTTTTGTTATTATCTTTAAAAAATAGTGCTCGATAAAAAAGTAGAGCATAAATATAATTATTTATTTAAAAATATGATTCCAATGCTACATAAGAGTTCTCATGTTTCAAAACAAGATCCGAAAACTTCAATATAATTATTTGAATTAATTTGAATTAAAATACTAAGCACTGTTCCATCTTCAAGGTTCCCAAAAAATTTCGCTTGAAGATGGAACAGTGCTTAGTATTTTAATTCAAATTAATTCAAATAATTATATTGAAGTTTTCGGATCTTGTTTTGAAACATGAGAACTCTTATGTAGCGTTGGAATCATATTTTTAAATAAATAATTATATATATATATATAACCTGGTTTCGTTGTTTACTATTACTGCTCTGTTTTGGTCTATTTGAGCACTGTGTTTTTGCCTAGGTAGGTATCTGTCTTTTCTTTTTCCTTTTTTTTGCCGTTTTTTAATTTATTCTTGGGTCTCTATGTTCCACTGTCATTTCAAGACTTTTTTTTAAATTTGACAGCCTTTGTGATGGTAGAGATCCTCTTGGGGGCTTTACCAACATCTTTGCCCGTTATACAAGTATGGGAAAAATCAGCTACTGCATAATTCATAAGTTTGCTTGATGCGTGAAACTGACAGTCACCAAGCAGTATCGATTTCTCTGTCCACATGATGTATCTCCGATATTGGGCACCGTCGCTCATAAATATATCAAATTTTAAATTTTACTGGACCTCTCAACGCAAAAAAAAAAAAAAAAAATCTACATTATTTTGTAGTCTAATATCATAGGCAATTCTCACTCAAATGATTTCAAATTAAAAAAAATGTGTAAAAATTAAGTTGACTGTGTGGACTTATCTCAATGAGAATCTACCAGGAAGATAGATCAGGATGTGCCAGAGATAATGACAATGTGCTGTTGAAATGGCCAACATGTTCAGTTGACTTGCAGCCTTGTGATTTTTCTCTATGGGAAAGGACAGGACGATATGCCTCATCCTCCTACAAACCTGAGGAACGTAAGCAGAGAATGCACTGGAGAATGTTACGCAATACATGCTACAGCGCATTTGGCAGGAGCTGTACCACCGACTTGACGTGTATCGTGTGGCAGGTGATGCATAATATATTGACCATTTGGGAAGCTTTGTGAAATCGGTCATAAAACTACTTCCCTTTGAATATCTTGATCGAATTTTGATAAATAAATCTTTTAATGTTCAACTGGAAGCCTATTTAATTTCGTTCGTCTGGCATATGCAGGTACACGGATATTCACATTTTAAATTATGATAATTTTTTGTGAAGCACACTTTGTATAAAGACAGTCGAAAGTACTTCCACAAAAACAACAAATCTGACCTTCGGACAGTTTGTGCGATCTCAGTCTTCTTAATCTTTACGCATAATGCCACCACGGTCGACTTTAAACTTTCTGCTTTATATATATATATATATATATATATATATATATATATATATATATATATATATATAAGAATTTTTTTTTATTCCCGGAGTTGTTTTTTTTTTTTTAATTTGTAGGTCTGATGAATTGGATCGTATTTACGATTCCAGTGGAATAAATTATGACCATAGAATATTAGTGTTTAAACCTTTTTATTATATCCTTACTCTGTCCTGGACATTGAGTTCTACTTGGATTCTATCCTCTTGGAATTATTTTTTATACAAATATTTATGTATGTGTATATGTATGTATATATATATATATATTTAGATATTTTAGATATATGATTGCATATGTATGTGTATATTTACCACTAATATTATATATATATATATATATATATATATATGAGAGAGAGAGAGAGAGAGAGAGAGAGAGAGAGAGAGAGAGTGAGAGAAAATGATAGGATTTTAAAATCACCTAAGGTTTTTATATATTTATATGTAATATTCTTTACACCACCTGCACATTCAAACTTGCAGCACCTGGTATTGGCAAACGGTGACTCATCTCGATACTAACCAGGCTCAATATTGCTTACTTCGGTTATCCTACAGGAGCCGGTGTTTCAACGTGATGTGACCGTAAGTCATGTATATTTACAGAGAATTATTGAAATTGTTTTTTTACATGCAGTCTTTCAGAAAAAAAATTTGTTTTACTTTAACCCAAGCGTCAACAGGTGGTAATTTAATAAACATTTAGAAACATTTAAAAAACTAAAAGCGAAACCGGTTAAAGTAGAATAGCCTTGGTTGGCAACCAGTCTACAGGCGAAGGAAACGGCAACCTACTGCGAGAAAATCTGCCGAGTCAGTCACAAATCGAAAGAGATAAGTTCGCTTAAGCGTGTATCGCGTATGGCACTTAACTGCTCATAAAAAAAGATGATCCATAGGCTTTACTAAAATTTATTTTTTCACACGTTTTGAAAAATAATTCACTAATATAAAACAGATTCTAATTAATAATGTTTTTATACTAAGAATGATATGAAAAACAGCAATATATATATATATATATATATATATATATATATATATATATATATATACAGTAGCGTCCAAAACAAAAGGACAACATTTTAAAACCTAATATTTGTTAGAAATAACAACTGTGAAAAGCTGAAATTTTAACAAATGGTAGTCATTATCATCCATAATAACACTAAAATTTGAATCATTTGCGAAGGATAGAAAAAGAATTATAACAATTATTTATTTATTTACAAAATAGGATCGTCCAAAAGTAAGGGACAAAATTGAGAAAAACAACGTAAACAGTATGCTATATTAAAATTTTTTGATTTCCTCTAAAGAATAAGTCTTACTTAGTCATTTGTAAACGTTGCATCAGCCGGCACCATGCCGAAACGCCAAAAACTTGATTACTCTGTGAGACAAGCTATTGTGAAGCTACACAAGGAAAATCACACCATTAGAGAGATTTCAGAGAAAGTGAAACGTTCCAAGAGTGTTGTAGGCAGGGTTGTTAAATCCTACAATGATACTGGCAAAATAGTGCTTTTAAAACCGGCAGACCCCGCAAAACTTCGGCAAGAGAAGATCGAATAATGCAGCGTATGTCATTAAAGGACCGTTTTAAGTCTTGCACAGAAATTAAAAGGGTTATGAATAGTACCTCATGTGTTAATGTGTCAAGACAGACTGTTTGTAGACGACTGCAAGTAATAGGGCTGTTTAATCGAACCCCAGGGAAGAAACCACTTGTTAGTTCGAAGAATAAGAAGAAGAGATTAGAGTTTGCAAACAGGTATGTAATTTGGACATATGAAAATTGGGCAAAAGTATTTTTCAGTGATGAAAGCAAGTTTAATTTATTTGGAAATGATGGAAAAAACAATGTAAAGAGATGTATTGGTAAAAGATTAAGCGCAAAGTGTACTAAGACAACTGTCAAGTTTGGGGGCGGAAGCGTCATGGTATTTGGAATGTTTTCTAGCCAAGGTACAAAGCCTCTTGTCCGGTTAAAAACTCGTGTAAACGCGCAGATCTATAAAAACATTGTTCAAGATCATGTTGTGCCAATCATACAGAATTCAGGTTTCGATAGGGCTACCTTTATGCAAGATAATGTCCCATGTCACAAGGCAAAGGTGGTAATGAGTACCTTAGCGAGCAAGATTTGGAAATTATGGATTGGCCACCGCAAAGTCCTGACTTAAATCCAATAGAAAATCTTTGGAAGACCTTAGGAGTGAAAGTTATGGAAAGAAATCCCACTAACATGGAGGATTTGTGGGTGAAGCTTCAAGAAGAATGGTCTAAAATTAATATCGAGGATTGTCAAGAACTGATTCGTTCTTGTAGTCGAAGATGTGCAGCTGTCATTGAGAGCAAGGGCTCATTTACTAAATATTGGTTGTACATGTATTTTTATTGTTTTTTTGCTGTTTACATTGTTTTTCTCAATTTTGTCCCTTACTTTTGGACGTTCCAAATTTGAAAATAAATAAATAATTGTTATAATTCTTTTTCTATCCTTCGCAAATGATTCAAATTTTAGTATGTTATTATGGATGATAACGACTACCAGTTGTCAAAATTTCAGCTTTTCACAGTTGTTATTTCTAACAAATATTAGGTTTTAAAATTTTGCCCCTTAGTTTTGGACGCTACTGTATATATATATATTTATTAAAGACATTTTTATGTTTAACGTTATAGATACAAGTATTTAAGTAAATGCTCTGTTTATACTAAACAGTATTAAATAACATTTACCGGCCTGAATGTCCGAGAAATTTTCATAGAAAATATTCGATCTTTGACAGGATTCGAACCTGCATTATATACGGAACCGTCATTTACGCTGACGTGCCTTACCGTTAGGCTACAAAGAAGCGTTCGGTAGACAAGGTCGAATTTACTGCTTATAAACTCAATCTTCCATGAATCTCGAATATTCATAACTGCTCATGGCGTATCAAATGTAAACAAATGACGTCATATATTACGAAATGGACAAAGTCCGACAATTTATTTATTTATTTACTTGTATCTATAACGTTAAACATAAAAATGTCTTTAATAAATAAATTGTCGGACTTTGTATATATATATATATATATATATATATATATATATATATATATATATATATATATATATATATATATATATATATATATATATATATATATATATATATGTTTTTAAGGGTACAAAAACGTATTATGGCATTAAAAGCAAGAATTTTTTTTTACTATAGGCTATGATAAATTTTAAAACAAAAACGCGAACACAAGTCGACCGGTTTTGTCCCCTCTCGTCAGAACTGTAAATTGGGAAACATATTATGAGGAGAAAATCTGTCACGGATGACGTGAATGAATAGACAGGGAAAACATATAATAATAAAAGTTATAACACCAAAGATGCTAGAGACACAGCAGCGCAAGAAAAAGGTCTTCTAAAGCGGATTACTTGATAAATAATCTGACCTGTGTTATAGATTTTAGTGTGAGCTGGTTCTCTGTTCTGGCCAGAGCATACTCGTTATTCCATCTGAAGGTGTTGGAGACATTGTTCATCATGTCCAGGCGACCCGCTCTTTGTAAACAAAGAGACTATTTGCTTAGGCTTGCGGCTTATTCACTGTACCATATGTCCTTAATGACACATGCCAAAATGGATAAAGACGTTGGTTAGATCCAGTGACAGTGTGAGTTCAATACGCGGTTAAGGCAGTGGAGAACTCTGAGAGGTGATTTAACAGGAGATAACTGATAACTGACATTCATTAGACATGACACGTGGAACTAGAACAGTGTCTACCCCAGCGAGCGAAATAAAGGGTTCAGTTTCTGAGATGAGGTATTATATACACTATTTACATTGTTCGGACTATCGTCCTCATTTTTGTTGCCATATTTATCACAACGTTTCAGCCTTCTTCACGTGGTTCCACTCGCTGGGGTAGGCTGTTCTAGTTCCACATGCCATGTCTAATGGATGTGAGTTATCTGTTATCTCCTGTTAATTCATCTCTCCAAGTTCGCCTCTGCCTTAATCAGGTATTGAACTCACACTCCTTGGGTCCTGTCACTGGATCTAACTAACGACTTTATCCACTGTGCCACGTGTCTTTGAGAAACTAGAAAAGTCTACCCCAGCGAGCGAAATAAAGGGTTCAGTTCGACATTCCAACGAAACGTTGTGATAAATATGGCAACGAAGCTGAGGACGATAGTCCAACAAATGTAAATAGTTAAGAATAATATAATAAACCTGTTAAACTGTCACGAAATGCATCGAAAGTGTAAACATAATTAAATAAAATAGAACAACAACGTACGGATTTTTTGTTTATTTACACTCACTTGAAAGAAGGCTACGTTCTGTTGCGCATAAACAAGAGAAAATCATTTTTTTAAAAAAAGAAATCACTCATTACAAACAAATTGTTTTCAATAAATCCTGATTAAATGTACAATTGCTGCCAAAAATATACGGTCGGTGTTGCAAAGATGTCGAACCAAAAATCAGCAGAGATCGAACACAATATCCAAATATAAGATTTGTTTTGGAATCTCTTTTGGTCTGGCTCAAAACTTTTCATCATTCCAGCGTTTAAGATATAGACAGATTTGTGGTTTTCCATTTTAGAAAAAGCACGATCGGCAAAACATTTGCACACTTTTGAAAGAGTATATCTTAATTTACACCGACCACCTTTGTGCCGACAGAAAGAGACTTTACTGGGAGGATTGTTAGTCTATATTTTCCCTTTTTTTTTAATACTCATTGGAATTATTTATTCTGGTTTTTGCCATTTTACCTTTCTTTTATTTTTTTAATACCATTTTTAATATCTAAATGCATTTTAATCTGAGTTCCTCGTTCTTTCCAGTTTTTCTGAGATTCTAGTTAACGATTTTTCTGATGAGATGGTAGCCGAAATAATGTTACCTTTTATAGAGAAAAATACATGGTTTTGTCTGTTATATATATATATTCACAAAGATAGTTATGCCAACCCTGAGAGGTGGGCAGAGTTAGAATACCGAGAAGAAAGGAGGAAGAGGCACCGCCTGTGTGGAGTTGTGGTGCGAGATGTGAAGTGAATCAGGTTGGAGTTAGGGAGGAGTAATGCTTGTGACTACTCTCAATAATACTTTCAAGAATGTGGATAATTCTCAAAAATTGGAAAGATGATGAAGAAAGCAGAAATAGGAAACAAAAGAATCTTTATTGGGATTAATGTGAAAATTGGGGAATCACCGAATCCCCAGAAACCTTCGTCCTCATGCCAGTTTGGGGCCGAAGTGCATATAAGCAGTTGACTTTGAGAACTCAAAATCTTGGGCTGAGAACCCGCATTGTGTGCCTCTGGAATCCACGTTAGCTGCCAGCAGATTTCCTGATTCCAAGAACTTTGAACCCAGCTCCCTCAGAAGTTTAGAGAAGACCCAGTGTCATTATAGAGATTGATGTGGGAAGGGTTAATTTTTGTTGCACCAAGAGCTATATAAATCAACTGACGATTAGCCTCATGAATCTCATTTTATTTTTCGTCGTGAAGATATTTTTCGCTGCCATTACTACAACATTCGATCTTCCACTGCTCTGAGATCAAGAACACAACGTGATCAGAGTTGGTGTGGAACAAAGCCACGATATATCAGTCGGAGATTCTACTCCTAAGCCATTGACGCACAGCAGGAGGGAGGCAAATTTAGACGTATTTATTTTTAGATAAACACGCCAGTGACTGGAGAATTCGATTCGTCTTACCGAAGAGTTTTGCATCAGATATATTATTACATCGCATTTACTTTATTTCACCCAAAGCAAGTCAGTAAAACCATTAAAATGCAAGCGGATTCTGGGTGTGGAAGAATTAGAAAAAAACAAAAGGACACAAGCCATTGTATTGTGAGTTACTTGGGAATAACGGTTCAATTGCTTTTTTCAAAGATTTAAAATAGCCACATTTACGTACATAGCGAGACTCAATATCAACTGTGCTATGGTAAATGACGGCGACTGTGAAATTAATTTTAGATTTCATGGCCGAAAATATCCGACTATCCTTCACGTAGGATGTGTGGTTTTGGTAGAGGTTGTTTTACTTAGTGATCTACCTTCCTCTTCTTTTTTTTATAAAAAATATTCGAGTCTTTCCCGGTCACCAAAGACAGGCCAGCCACATACGAATGCGAAACTACCACTATATATATATAATAATATAAAGGACTCTCCCGTCGGTTTCGACGTATGAGGCTTTGACAGCTTATTGATTTAGTTATGAAAGATTGTGCGATAGTTTTAAGTGATATTTAAGACCCGCTAGTGATTTACAAAGGAGGCCACATATGGAGCAAGTGTGATGATTGTGAAATGAGATCACTGTTAGATTGGCTGACCTTTTAGATTTTGCTCTCGCTTCTTGAAGATGATTCAGACAAGCAGATTGAAAATTGCTGAGTCCACTAAAACACGTTGATCTCCATTCTACCCGCTCCAAGGGTAAGCGCTCAAGGTTGTTATGTGGTATATTGACTGCTGACAAGTTGCTTTTCAGCTTGTCTTTGTATCTTAGCCATAGGCGTCCTACATTCCTGTAGCTCTGATCTAACTGGCTGTACATTAGGATCTCATCAGACATTCTCAAGACATGACCAGTCCACCGTAACTGAGACTGTATGATAAAAGTCTCGATTCCTCCAATATTACACCTGTTAAACAGGTCTACGTTAGATGTCCTATCTTGAAGCTTAACTCCACAGATTGCACGCAGACAGCTTTTATGGAAAATATATAGCTGGCATATATGGTACCTGTATGGAGTCCACGACTCTGAGCCATACAAAAGGATGGCAAATACTTTGCTACCAAGATAGGTGAAAGACTTTACATAGTTCAGTGGTTTGTCTTCTACTTTCAATGTTCTCTCTGGGAATTTGTAGACTGGTGTTTTTTCTTTCTCACCACGCAATTGCTTCGGAGTAGGAC
Organism: Acanthosepion lycidas; assembly: GCA_963932145.1. Lineage (NCBI taxonomy): Eukaryota > Metazoa > Mollusca > Cephalopoda > Sepiida > Sepiidae > Acanthosepion > Acanthosepion lycidas. The sequence continues at coordinate 58,648,185 of OZ010587.1, read as the reverse complement.
AAGGTTGGTGCACTAATTCAGTTTTTTTTATGCTAAGTGTAAGACGAAATGCTTTACATGCAGCATAGAAACGATTTATTAGATCGAATCAAGGTAAACCGGCAGAAAACCCACACAAGTGATTTGATTAAAGTGGTGAAGGCTTGTGCAGAACCATCCACACTTTTCGAAACTATTGATACACGTAGTCGGTGCAAATAAATGCCACAGACAAAGCAGACAATATACCTCAAATATATAT
>OZ010587.1:58632944-58642944 GCA_963932145.1 Acanthosepion lycidas | reverse complement strand
ATTCTATAAATGTCTTTGGAGATTATGAGTTTCCTTTGCAATCAGTCAACTGTAATGCTTTGTTTATAACCCGTTTAAATATCAGACAATTGAAAATGGCTTCCACATTAATTTAACAAAAGCGCGCGCGCACACACACTCACAAAGCAGAATCAAAAATTGGCCAGCTTTTAAACTGTTATCCAGAATTTTCATATAAAACCGTTTAACAACTATCAGAAATAAAATCTTGCGAATTATCATTAATTATTTGACTTGTGTTACTTTTGGCTTGAATTTTATCCCGACAGTAATCCGAGCGGGAAAGCCTTTTTGATAGTAAGTATCTTAATGTGGGCAGACAGGAACACTCACTTGAAATGAAACACTATTAATAAAGTCTTTCAGCAAAGACAAAAAAAAAAAAATCCAAAAGAAACTGAAAATAACAATGGCTGTTTATCATGGCCCACAACGCTTCAAGGCAACCAATCGTATTGCAAGTTGCCAATTTGCATAAATTCACAACAAATCAAATACATCGTCATCTCTATTTTCGCACCACAACAGCTCCCAGGTATTTATTCTCCGACCGTTACTAAGCAGCATAGATAAAATAGCAATAATAATACCAAATGTAGAAACGATAAATGGCAAGATAAACCGCTTCGTGATACTCTGCCCGCATCAAAGAAGGTGATGTAGACAAACCCGATACCAATCAGTGGCTATGTAGTGCAGGGTTAAAAGCTGAAACCGATGGTTTGATTCTTGCTGCACATGGCCAATGCTTAACTATCTAGAAATTATCAATCACACATACTGTATAAAATTGTGTTGGCCCTAAATGCAGATTCTGTGATAAATCTCCTGGAACAATTGACTACCTTGTATCAGTTTGGGCGGTATTGGCACCCACTGAAACACGGCATGGCAGAGTGGGTGATTATCTACAAAGAAACAGAAACGATGGCAAGATAAATCGAGTAACGGTCTATACTCTGCCCGTACCAAACAAGCTGATGTAGACAAACCCCATACCAATCAGTGGCTACGTAGGGAAGGGTTAAAAGATGATGGTTTTATTCTTGTTGCAAAGGACCAATGCTTGCTAACTAGAAATTACCTAGCAGACATACTGAAAAAAATTGTGTTGACCTTAAATACAGATTCTATTATAAATATCTAGAAACAATTCACAATCTTGTATCAGGTTTCACGGTGTTAGCACCCACTGATTATAAAACTCAGCATGATAAAGCGGGCCAATATCTGTATTGGAAAATATGCAAATTTTACGGGAAGGAAACTGCTAGAAACTTTTATGAACGTCCACTAGACCCTTTTCCAGATATAGGACCTGTAACAAGTTTATGTGACTTTACAATACATACAGACAGAACAATCAAATCTAGTTGCCCAGACATCGGGATCAAAGACAATAAAAAACAGAATCTGCTTCCTTATTGACATGGCAGTTACTACAGATTGTAATGTATCTTTGAAGATCTTCAGAAAAAAAAACTGTCAAAATACACGGATCTTGAAATGGACATCTAAAAAAATATGTCACATGAGGATATTCAATAATTACAGTTGTCGTCGCAACCCTCAGATTGATTGGAAAATGGTCCGATAGACTTATTAAAGAGATTCCTTGTAGCCTATGCCTTAAAAAAATACAAAACAGAATACTCACAAGTATAGCTCATACATTACGAAGAGCTTTACCTATAAAATATCTGTGATATTATTTTACAAAAATCATCATTGGACAATGTCATGAGGCCATTTATGACTTTAGGTCTCTGGTTAGGACCCGGAAAGAAATGTGTATACGACAAAAATTAAAGGAAATAATTATAAAAACTCTGAATGATTCGAACTCAGTTGCCGGAAATCTCTCTGGAGATTAGTTGTTTACAGAACTTAATATCTAAACAGTTTTCAGATTTATTTTCTCTGGAAACAGTGTTACGGTCATATGGCGATGAAATACCAATTCCTGTACGATCACTGAAGTTAAGCAACGTCGAGACTGCTCAGTCCCTAGATAGGTGACCACTTGAAAATACCTGGTGTTGCAAGCTGGGATGTGCGAGGGGTGTAATGGATAAGAGTTCGGAGTAAGAATTCGGAAAGTCGAGTTCGTTACATTTACTTCCGCGCAAATACCCTTGGGAAAGGTTTGAATCCACCTTTTCTACCCCCTCCCTCGTTTATGGATCGAAATAGAGAGACTTGTAATTGAAAATCACTATTATCTGGAAGAACTTGTTAATACAGTATTCACTGAGAAAAAGGATTTGTTTCGGCTTTAGATTTTAACCTTCAAAAATGTTGATAACTTGTAAAAAACAAACCAATAATAAACCTGAAAAACATTTATGGCTTTACAATGCTTGGTTTGTCTGTACCCTTGGCACAGATATAATTTACGATATGTCATAATTAGCAAATTTATCCAGTGACATTCACTTGAAAGACTTGAAACTTAAGCCGCCTTTTTGACTGTGAGTCCACCCTGCAGAAACATCAGCGCCTGTCTTCTCTTAGAAATTTACCCACTCTCAACTATGACCTTAATATGTTTCACTTTGATGTAAGAACTCTGTCGAGACGTTCATGAGGATGATCATGCATGGCGTCTAACACCCACTCAGAAATGTCTAGCCTATCAGCTATATTAAAAAGAATCAAGGATTAAAAATAATTTCAAGCGAATTAAAGTTGTGGGTCGCGAGGAGCACCGTAAGATCTCGTATAATGAACGAAGATATCAGAAATAAAATAACAAAAACCACATCGCCTGAAAAATTTCAACAGTAGCAGCAACAACTAAAACAGATAGTACATTTAACTCGAAGCAAACATAAGCAAGGCATTCTACATTACCATAAACACAATCTTAGGAAACAAGCCAGGCTCCTTTAGTACTAGAAAGTGATTCATAAAATAACAAAAACATATCGTTTGAAGACTTTCAAAAATAGAAGCAACAACTAAAATAGATAGTCCATATAACTTGAAGAAAATATGATATTCTCCATCAATACTGGAAAGAGCGATAACAGCTACTGGAAAAGACAATAATGACATAATCAAGATGTTGAAATTCTACACTACTTCATATAAAAGATGGAAAGGAAACCTCCATCAATACTGGAAAGAGCGATAACAGTTACTGGACTTGAGAAGAGAAAATAATGACATAATCAAGATGTTGAAATTCTACACTACTTCATATAAAAGGTTAGGAAGGAAACCTCCATCAATACTGGAAAGAGCGATAACAGTTACTGTACTTGAGAAGAGAAAATAATGACATAATCAATATGTTGAAATTCTACACTACTTCATATAAAAGGTTAGGAAGGAAACCTCCATCAATACTGGAAAGAGCGATAACAGTTACTGTACTTGAGAAGCCTGTTTTCTCGAAAATCTTTTGTAAGACAAAGATTTTTTATAGATTTCAAGCAACTCTAATCCTGCTTGATAAGTAAATGTCAAATGTTTCCTTATAATGAAACAGTTGATCTCCCATTGCCATTACTACACGTAGTGCTTGCCATAGATAAATGGTCAGTTGGTTTTGTCCATTCATTGTTCTGCGGGTTTCATATTTAGTGAACGCCCCTCTATTAAGTCTCCTTGCCAAAGTGAGTTTATTGTAATAACAAAGAGAGCTTCTTAAGGAAGCTTTATTTTGCTTAGAATAATTAATACCAGCGTAGTGACTATTTATAGCCCCCTACAAGCGAAAGAGTTCTCCAAAGGGAAGTAATCATAAAACAAGGGAGATTACTCCCGATTACTTTATCATACATCGAGCAATGAATTTTTAAGTGATATTTATTAGGAAAGCGTCGAACTATATATGTCTTGGGTTTCGGTTACTGTTCTCAAACTAGAAAAAAATTCTTTCATATGCTGTCTCCTTTCAGTACATGATCGATCATGGTTCACCACAAATTCTTATCTTTCGTGGCTCTATGTAATCATATGTCTTCATATTATATTGCTCAGCTCCTGTTCTGAGAGTCATTTGCCAATGCTTGTTAGATAAGTTATTCACTGCGTATACCTCTCGCCTTCGGTATATCATGTGAGCGTCAAATTTTCAACTCCGAGTCCTCTTTTCTCGTTATGGTTATTTTCTCAGCGTAGCCTAGATGTGGCACAAAGCCGAAATTATGAGGGCACCCAGTTAGGGACGACGCTTTCTTCATTATGCATCCCAGAATTTTTAGCTGTATATTTCTAATTTTAAATAAGTGTCTTTTCTCTGTTTGACTTCAAACTTCTTCGTTTCTCAAGTGCCCCATCCATGATATTCTAAGCATCTTTCGGCAGAACCAGATCTCCATTGCACCCTCCCCCACCTCCCCGGGAAAACATTGTCCAGCTTCCAATGCTATACTTATTGATATTACTAAGCAGATCAGCATTCTTAGTTTCTTAGACTACCATAAATGTCAAGGTACTTGTTTCTGATTTATTGTTAAAATGAAACTGTTATAACGGCCTGAAACCAAGCTGACTATCTCGATAACCAACAAGTGTTTTGAAGAATCAGATTCAGGGCTGTCTGGAACGTTTCAAAGATTTTTGGACGACGGTTAAGCTGAAAAATCTATTTTCGAGGATTAGCACTTCCTTGTAATTATTATGATAAACGACTCCAAATCTTTTATTTTCTTTTGTTTTACTCGTGAAAACAACTAGTAGCAAGTGTCCTACCAGTAGCAAGTGAAGACGGAAAATAAGCAGTAGCTGGGTATTAAAAGCAATGTCGGGGGATTGTTCTTCTCTTGAAATAATAAGACAATCTTGTTTGAAGAAAACTCTGGAGTGGTATCAAGATTCAAAATCGACCGAGACACAACGATTTTGATTTTGAATCAGTTTTTTTCTATTTTGATTAATCATCTTACAAAACCAGGCTAAAAACTTTTGCGCTGCCATCATTATTGGCAGGTTACCCCCATCTCTCTCTCTCTCTCTCTCTCACACACACACACACACACACACACACACACACACACACACACACACACAAATAAATAATGGTAGATTATTGAACTGTTTGCTGAAAGGCTCTAGTTTCAAATGTCATTAAAAACAGATTGGTGATAGTTGCTTCAAAAAAAAAGAAAAAAAATTCAAGATGGAACCAAGATAACAATGTTTATCTTATGGGGAACGGAAACTTGCAAAGGAATAATAATATAATTGCTGGCCACTCGTATTTGAGCATACCCGTCTACTAGGGTGGCTAGCCAATCCCTATTGCAGACTCTTGCTCAGGCACATCTGTGTTTGCTCAACACCCACAGAGCCCACCTGTGGTTTATACCGCAACTATGCTGAGCAGACCTTAGTTAAAGTTTCTGGGGGGGAGAGCGTCTTATCTAGCGAGATCAAAAATTTGAACAAGGCCAGCCCGCTCAAGCCCTTGGACACAATAACTTGTGGCTTTGCACAGCTATCGACGGCCCTCAAGAGGTCCGTCTACCCAATTTCCCCCCCACAAGGGTTGGGTCAACCCGTGGTATGATTTTCAAGCACTTTCCAATGGTGTCGCAGGCTGGGATCGACCTCGATACATTCCGATAACATCAGGAAGTCTCCTCTCTGATAAATCGACCAGGGTGAGATTCGAACCCGGGGCTTACGATCAGAATGCAAACGTTCTAACCTCTCGAATGCGGGCCCAAATGAATAACGTAATGCTATAAACATTATATTTGATGGATATCTGTATTAGAGTGGAATTCCTATTTTCTAGAGTGTAGTGTGGAATATTGGTTAGCTTGCAAGCAGTCTGATACACAAGTAGACTGGAATATTTCTTGTATGAAATATACAATTGTCGCACATGGCTTAAAAAAGCGGTAGGGTTGAGGCTGGCAGACACTAACTATCCTATACCTAGCTAATCCGATTCACGGCCCATTCACTCATTACAATCTCCACATTCACCATAAAAACTCGTCCATCACCACCCAATCCTCCATACACCACAATACCGCATCCTCTCGACGGGGACCTACAAAACGCGCCCCATGCCATAAATTAATGATAATAAATTATTATACATAAAAATCTAATAATGAAGAATGAGAGAGGAGGCAGATGAACCCAATAATAAACTAAAAACACAAAGTAAACTCAACATAACTGATATTAGTAGAGCCCGTCCAACCCTCAAAAAGGATAGGCCACTGTATTCTACCCATTAGACAAAATCAAGAGGCTCTCTCGCTAAGGGAGTGGGAAAAGAATAAAAAATTATACAGACATGGAGAAATAAAAAGCTGACCCAGTAGAGATAAAATGGGGCATCCACCCCCCCCCCAAAAAAAACAAAAAAAAACTGGGGAGGTTAGGAATCTCAACCTGGATCATAGCCAAAGATGTTGCCGGGGACAGGCCAGTAACAACACTTACTCACATTAACTAGGAACACAAGGCTTGTCTAACCTAACCAAGAGGAGGGCCCCCACAAGAAACCAACACCATGTGATGTAGGTTGACCTAAAAGAGAAAATCAAGGCTAGCCCCGTTCAAACGAACCAAGCTCGCCCAGTCACCTAACTTTCGCTAAAGACTGTCGAATGCAAACGTTTTCTATCAGTTCTGATCTTCATCTTCAGCTCATGCTCAAAGAATCGGATCAGATCCTGATGAGAAAGACGGTTACCTCGCAAGGCTTCCTCCTGTCGCGTCGTCATTCGGGCCCCAAATCACCCCAGAATACGGGAGCAACACATTGTCACACGCGTATGCGCGATCGATGAGCATGGGCTTTTCGGGATCGAGACGAGCTGTCAACTCGCCGACATGGCCCCAATAGGGCGGACCCTGGGACAATGGTAGAAGACGTGCGAGGCTTTTTCTTCTAGACCAAGGCCACACCGTTCATAGTCTTGCAAATCCGCCAAGCCCCATATGAAGACTTTGTCATTGAGAGGCAGCCGATTCCGAGCCAACGCCAGATAAGCGAAAACTCAGGGTTACTGAGATAATCCGCCGCTGACGCCCAAGACCAGAAAGAGGGAAACTCCACCTCCGACAAGTCGAGCTGCTCCCGTAGAGGATCCTTCGTGACCCCTCCACTAGATGACGATAGAAGACCTTGCTAGGCTGAGAAAGGTCACTGGACCGAGGAACAGCCAATAAGCCCGACCGACATTCGCGAAGGAAATCCGATTGATCCCGGGGTTTACGATGGCGCTTAACCCGCAAGATGGGAGGATTGATAGTAAGATAAGGAAACTCGTCCCTAACAATCCCCGCCAGAATCGAATCTCCTGTCAATGCGTGGCGTAGGAAAGCCAACCTCGTGGCGAGTTTGTGGCTTACCAAGTGTGGCATTCCCAGCATCCCATGACACGGACGTTGTGCAGAGACTCGTCTGTCGACCCGATTCCCGCGCCTCCCTCCATAAAACGGAGGATAGCGAGCGCTCGAGCGGCTTCCTATGGTCGTTATAGAGAGGAAGTACGGATAATTGATAAAGAACAATCGGGAAAACGTAAGTGGCACACGCCTCCATCGACATTTTAAATTTGCATTGTTTATTGAAAATCAAACTAAAACTACTGCACTGTATAATATATTACATCATAATACAGTTAAATTGTTCAATATAATTTCCCTTCGAAGGTTTTATTTAATGGCACAATGATTTAGAAATAATTTTATTGTGCCTTGCATCTTGTCCATATAGAGTTTGTAAAGCTTCAGTAAATTATAAATTTTACAAAGGCTTTCACTGATCACCGGAATTAAATCTTAACGCTACAATTTTGAAGCTGAACTAAATGTTTAAATTCATTTTATCAAAAAACCGAAAGGATTTTGAAAAAAAAAGATTTTTCTGTCATTATTTATCATGTCAAACCCCAATTTTCAAATTTAGTTCAATATGAGGGTTCCATAAGCTACCTGCTCTAATGCGCATGTGCGTAGAACGTCGTGGTTATGTTCCCCTTTTCTTGTCTTGTTTTCTTATATTCTGTCACGATTCTTTTTCCCTTTCCTCTCTTTAGGACTCTGGGTGTCTCACACACACACACACACACACACACATACGCTTGGAAAATCACTATATATATATATATATATATATATATATATATATATATATATATATATAGTGATTTTCTAAGTGTAGCTTAGATGTGGCACAAGGCCGAAAGTAGGAGGATACACAGTGAGGATCGAACTCACTGTCCCATACTTTCGACCTTGTGCCATATAGTGATTTTATAAGTGTAGCTTAGATGTGGCACAAGGTCGAAAGTATGGGACACTTAGTGAGTTCGATCCTCACTGTGTATCCCCCTACTTTCGGCCTTGTGCCACATCTAAGCTACACTTAGAAAATCACTATATATATATATATATATATATATATATATATATATATAATTTTCTTCCTTCTTAAATCGTTATTACGGTGTTTTAGGCGTTCTGCTTTGAGCAATGTTTTTAATCCAGGATTAGTTGTGATGAGTTATCTTGCAATTCTAAGATTTGTTTGCGCAATATTTTAATCTCTTCTTTATTTATATTATTATCAAATGTGGAGTGAAAATGGGAGTTTGGTCTGAGGTTTAGTAATTCCGTTTGCTGTCTAGTGAATTGTTAATCCGAATAATTAATAAAGTTGTCGGTGAGATCCATTTTTATTCTCATGATTGTAATAATTTTGTTTTCTTTACTTTCTTTGTATCCTTTTTTTTTTTTTTTTTTTAAATTCTTTGGTTAAAAGTTGGCTATGGTTAGTCCAATTTGAATTCTTTCTGCTTTGAGCAAATCTTAGAACCCCAAGCAATGCGATAATTCCACTAAGACACCTGGACTTATTGAGAATGAGAGAGAAGGCTTTAGTGAGGAGAAAAAATAATAATGTATGAAGAAAGAAAATGATAGCAATTGACGCTGCATATAAAATTCTGGAGATCATAGGAGCAGTTAAACAAGAAACTGCGAAAGCGTTCCACTGAAAAGTGCGAGAAAAGAAATTATTACAATAGAACTTACGGTTATATCTAGCAATTGGTCTTATTATCCTACACTAGAAAGTAGAACAACGAGACCTAACTGCCAATCTAGTAGTACGCTTAAATTCATGCGGCTGAAGTACCGAGGAGAATTCATTAGAATAAGTGTCATGAAAATATTTATAGAAACGACAGAGGGAAGCCATATCACGGCTTTAAGGAAAGTGTCTTAAGTCGAGATGCCAGGTCAGGTCAGGTCCGATAACATTACAGACCCTTCTTTGGATTTTGTCAAGAATTTTATGATATATTACAGGCTCTCCGGACAAGATATGGCAGTGGTATTCACTGCATAGACAAATGGTAAGTGTCTAAGATGTCTGGTGAGAAAGATTGATCTGGCACGAAACAATGAACACACTTTCCTATAGGCAGAATTAGCATTTTTTTTAAAAACTTGCGTTCACCTCAAGCGGATCAGTAAAGCCACTGAGACACAAGAAATTACTTGGTGTGGAAGAGTTAGAAACAGAAAAGGTTGCCAAGGGGCGAGAACAAGAGAAGAGTAATAGGGAAGACAGTAGATAGCGATTGACATTGCATTTAGATTTTTGCAGATAAAAGTTGGCTGGACTGCATGTAACCGGAAGGGAGTTTCACAAGCGAGAAGTACGAGAAAATAAACTGTTGACATTGAATTTACGGTTACAGATAACTAGCTCAACTGTAAACTGATGATAGCTCAAATTAGTACTGAGCTTAAACTTTTTTTTTAAAGTCTACACACCAGAGCTAAGAACTCATCCAAACAATTACCACGAAAATATATATACAAAAGGCACATCAAGGGAACCTGACGTCGATTCAGCATAATCACTAATTTGTGTCAGTGGGAACCCTGAGGCCAACAAGGCGGAATGAGTGCTTTCCTGGAGGTTAGCATCAGCCATGCTGATGAAAGGCAAAAAGGGTTCTCTCTCACGATTAAAAGAGAGCATTTTCGTTTT
>OZ010587.1:58570444-58627944 GCA_963932145.1 Acanthosepion lycidas | reverse complement strand
GAGAGAGAGGGGGGAGAGAGAGAGGGGGGAGAGAGAGAGAGAGAGTTCTTGTAACGTACAAGGATCTACTCAGATGTTCGGAAAAAATGAACCAGTCGCGCACACCGAATGTAAATTCGCTGCTCCACATGAACAATAACATGTGTGTTCCTTCCAAATTATGACTTCAAAGTTAATAGAAAATAGAGGTTTAGCTAAATGTTTTCATCTTAATATTTCCCTGCATATTTAGTTACCATATCGCATATAACTGGAATTGGATTCTCAGCACTATTTGTTTTGTTTGTTTTTAGAGTTTTACGTTTAATTTTTCTAGTGTCTATGAAAATTTTAACAGTTGCTGGTCAACACAAAATACATATCAATTGGAGGACATATCCACAACACATAAAATTCTGATCTCAAAATATCGGGACCGTTGCTATCGTAACGAAGCTCTGGTGCACATACTGATTGCGCTTGGCACAGATTGACCTTGACAACTGTCGCGCATGCACACTAAATTATAACATTCTTGCTCACTTCCGTTGCTTACATCAGTGTTTGGAGGAAAGTGTGTAGAGTGTTATTATATATATATATATATATATATATATATATATATATATATATATATATATATATATATATATATATATAAATAAAAAGAAAGAACAGTAAGATATATAATCCGGCGTTCTTATAGATTATTTTACTTTTACAAAATAGTGCTCAATGTAAATTTACAGAGCATTAATATTATAAATTAATTGATTTAAAATATGGTTTTTCCGCTACACAGTTCTAACCATGTTTCAAAAATGGAAGGCCCGAATTTAATTTTGTAATTAAATTAAATTAAAGACATTAGTTCCATTTCATCCTCAAGCGAATTTTGGAGTAACTTTTAAAATTACTGGGTTTTAAAGACACAGCTAAAATCATAATTCACGTTTCCAAGGTTACAGATTAATTCACTTCTACTAGACAGGGGTGTTAAATTCGGACCTTCCATTTTTGAAACATGGTTAGAACTGTGTTGCGGAAAAACCATATTTTAAATCAATTAATTTATAATATATATATATATATATATATATATATATATATATATATATATATATATATATATATATATATATATATATTTATTTATTTCTGTTTGTATGCATATAATATATTTTCTGTTTGTAAGTAATTTTAATAGGCATAATTTATTTAAGAAAATGCTCTATTGTTAATTAAATAGTATTAATTTCATTACCGGCGTGAATGTTTAATTAATAATGTTTAATTAAAAAACAGATTATTTACTTAAATAAACTGTATCTATTAAAATAGCGTATAAACAGAAAATATATTAAATAATTGTCGGACTTAATCCGTTTAGTTTTTTTAGCATTTATTTTTATTATAAAAAAACAGTGCTCGATACAAAGTAGAGCATAATATTATAATTATTTTTTATTAAAATTATATATATATATATATATATATATATAATTATTTATTTAGTAATGCCCTATCTTGAGTGGGGCTTGGCATTGGGGGAAAGTTCTTAAAAATGGATCCCTTCAACTCTTATGTGCTAGCCATTTCATCTGTTTCTGCAGTTGAATATCATCAACTGTTGTAGTAAATTTCTTTGTGATGTTGTAGCAACAGTCTATAAGGTCTGATGATAGGTAGTCTTCTTCAAGACACAGGTTTCATTCTCTTGAAATCATTTTTATTATTGATTTGAGAAAAAAGGTTGTATACACACACATACATACATAATATATATATATATATATATATATATATATATATATATATATATATATATATATATATATATATATATATATAAATGAAAAACAGACCACTTTAAAGTACCATTATAATTTATTTCACCAAAATCTTTTTAAAGGACTCCGGATCATCAGGTAACACTTCCAACATCGAAATGAAAGGAAAAATGGGATAAAAAAATTGATGGGTAGTGTAATATTTGTAATTTAACAGGTGGGGTTGAGGGTTGTAGTTAAAGAGACAAGGTAGAGTATAGGGAGGGGTTAATTTCATATCTCTCTTAAGCGCGCGTTATATTGGGGTAGGAGGAGTGACCGGACCTTGACCTATTTAGATGGTTAACTTAACGGAAATGATATATAGAGATAGGAGGGTAGTGGGGTGAAAGAGAACGAAAAATGGAAAAGAGAGAGGAGACAGAAGACAGTAATACAGATATATACAATTGAGTGTTACGACAAGGAGAGAGAGGGAGAGGGAAGTCAAACGAAAGAGGCTGTAATTGTGTTATAACAAAATTATGTAAAAGATAGATTTCAATGCTTGATAGAAATTTAGATGTTTAAAAAAAAAGTGTTGATTGTTATCAATTTAAATATTTAATTTTTTAAGTAAATAGTTTAGGGACTTAATATAAGTTAACTACTATTTTTATTAGTACATTTATAGAGAACATAAAGAAATATTTTTAACCAATTGTACTTTCTTAATGTTGTAAAAAAGGTTTTCGGTAACATCTTTATTAGTTTTACTTTTAATCTAATTTATGAATGCAATTTTTCTTTATTATTATATGGGTAAATTTAATTAGGGTCTAGGTTTCATTATTGAATAATATTTGAGGGTAATATTAAAGTAGGTACCTCCACTTTTTTCGCGGAAAAACAGCATAGCGTAATAATAAAAAAAAAAAATATATATTGTCAAAAACGCGGATATATATATATATACATATATATATATGCACGCATGAATGAATCTATAATTTAAGAGTGACAGTAGAAAAAGGCTGCCTCTGAAGTTCTGTGGATAAGCCTTTTAACTCTTTCACATGTTTTGTTTTCATCTTTGTTGCATTTACAATATGAAAGCAATTTTTCAAACAGAAATATATCCGGTTTGATAGAGTGCACATTAATTTTTTTCTGAGAATTTTCCTCGAAATTTCTTGTCAAATTGTACAGAGATTTTGATGAGCAAATTCACTTTTATACTAGTTTAGTGTTTTTTTTCTTCTTCTTTCTCGGTCGTTCCCCTGTTCTATTTTGGTGTGAACGGGGAAGATTAGGTAGCGGCCTAGTAAGAAGAAAAATAAAACCAATTAAAAGATGAATGACATGCCAGTGGTAATTAGAGTTGATGTCTCAATTAAAACGACCTTGGAGAAGGCGAAATCGTGACAATTCACCAATTCGAAAGTAACAGATAAATGACGTGAAAAGAGTTGGCTCCCTTAGACCTGACTTTACGCGCGTTAAGGAGTTAACATGACAATCACCGACCGACCATCTGCGACAAATATAAGATCACAATCGGTATATGGAAACTTAAACACAGTACCAATATGGAATGTGAGGGGAAATGTGAGAGTATATATAAACAAGGTTGACAAAACTATAGGCATAAAATATCCAAACCCAGAGCCTTCTCCCTCCTGTTAGAGGAAACCCTCTCTGGTTGACCAGGTTTTCACGGGTATGGCCGTACTCACCACGCCCAGCTAATTGCGGGATGGTCAGGCTATTTAACCTATAGTTGGCTGGGATGACTGTTGAATCTTACGAGTTATCCGCCCTTAAGTTTTGTGATGCTGAGGTTCCACTTAATCTCCTTACCAGAACAGAGTGTGGTGGGAGAGCCGGTTTAGTCGCCGATGATTCAGGCTTTGAATTCAGAAATGTCCTTAGAATCTGGTTTGTTCTGCCATTCAACCCCTAGGGGAGAAGAGATGGATACATACCTTTCCCATGGGTATTGTCATGTAAGTGAAGGTAACGAACCTAAGGCTATAGAACCCAGTCTGTCCTAGTATTTACCCATGGCTGGTAGAAGTGTTGGATTTATATCTTTACGAATGGTATTAACACGTAAATAAATGTAACGAACTCGACTGGAATTCAAACCCGGCTCTTCGATTACTCACTCCGAGCCACTATTCATTATTCCACTGTGCATCCACTGCATAATATTAACTGTTAATCACTAGAGAAGAGATGGATTCATACCTTTCTCAATTGTAGCTGCACATAAGTTAATGTAACGAATTCTCCTGGAATTCGAACCCGGCTCACCGATTTCCCAGTTTGAGCCAAGCCACCATCAAATATTTTACCCTACCTCCATAAAATATCGGCGAACACATATATGCAGAAGGAGAAAAAATGAAGAAGCGGAAGAAAACAGGTTGCGCTGATATGAAATAAAGAAAAGGAAAAAATGTTATTTGGAGTACAAGCAACTATTAGAGAGATTTAATTTAGTGAAACTGAAATGGAAACCTCTCTGTAGAGCATACATAGGCTGACGTTAGAAAATCTATGGAAATAAGTTTTACAAAAATCGAGAAGTTGGCAAATATCATAGCAAGTAACAAGAAACTCTCATGAGGAAACCAAATGCAAAAATAGGAAAGTAAAAAGTTAGTGAAATGTTTGTTAAGTATGAACTTGCATCAGGTAACCAACGTAGAAGAAGAGAAAAGCGGTTTCATTGGTGCAAAGCGAATGGCCAACCAATAATTGTTTTGAAGAATACCATAACGCTTGTGGATATGAAAAGGCCTAACAGGAGAGAGTAAAATCCAGAGAGACTACTTCAATATGAGCGAACGATTTAGAAATACAATTTCGCTCTCTAAGACATACCCAAGTGCCGTCCGTGAGAGTCGGCTCCACCAGCTCACAATTAAACTAAGGGTAAAACTGCAAAGACGAAAGAAGCCCAGTGTATTGCCGAAACTACAGCACGACGAATTTCCACAGCAATTCGATTTGCGAAGCAGATCCAGTTACGAATAAATATGAAACTTTGGAAAAGGTCAGGTACCCAATCTGTTTTACATTAAGGGGAGGACTATTAATAAATAGCCAAAGTAGTCGCCCCGAGAAAAGAAATGGACGACAGGGGAATTTCAAAACTTAATCAACTGGTAAAGAGAAGACTAAGCGCTTCCTTATAAGGAAATATTCGACATTCATTGACAAAACAGTTAACGTAACTTCCAGTTGGAAGTTGTAAAATCTTTCTTTCGAAACAGATTTCAGGAAACTAACTTTATCAAACCCACTAATTGTTATCGATCTTTCTACTATGGATGGGGAATGTCCTTCTTAAATGTTTGTTTAAGTTAGTGTGAGAGTCAACATTTTAGTGAAACTTATATACGATCCATCACTCAAAGATGCTGGAAAAATGGTCAGGTCTTATATCATCATCAATGTGCTCTATCTTTACAAGAGCCAGATCAAACCAAAATGGAGTAGTGTCGCCATGTTTGGGGTGGGGCTTCCCAGTTCTTACTATCGAGTTTTCAAAACTTTCTCACAACTGAAATGTCCTTCGCTACTTTATCGCTATTTCCGTGGCAAATGTTCTGACGAACAACATCCATTAGCTTCACCTGACCTGACCTTTGCAAACAAGAATCGCCATACCACGAATCTTCTTCTTGGCTTGGCTTCGCGAACGAAGATTTTTGAAGTGGGCTGTCCACGTCGACTGCTGGCAAGCAGATGGCCGACGAGGCCGATGCAGGACATGCAAGTCCAGCCGCAGCGACTGCAATTAGAGAACGGGTCTGGTATAACTGTTGAGGCTTCTTGGTCCTTCCTCCGCGGCATTTCCCCTTCAGCTTGGCCCTGAAAGAGTCCTCAAAAATGAAGACGACCTGGTAGACGGTGCGGCGTTAGGCTTGACGGTCAGCAGCAAGTCTCGACCACTGGCGATAGTCAATGTGGCAGGTACCGAGGTGCTTCATGAAGGAGTCCTTATAACGCTTCCTTGGTGCTCCTCTGTCACGGTGGCCAATAGAGAGTACGCCATGCATAAGCAAGCAAAAGAAGGGCTCAATGAAAACTGTACAGGGACCCAAAAATATAAGTAATACATTAATTATATCCAAAATGGCGGGATTCATAAAATCTGAAGAGAAAAGGTCAAGCCAGAATTGATTTTGAGTATCGATATTACACCAGAGTATCAAGGGAAATAGGTACACGAATACTGAAAAACGTGACTTCACAGCTGAACCTAGTTTTGCAATTATGTGAATGAACGGATTTGAGAAGAGCCTCTCAGATATCTCAGACGAGAATATAATGTCCACGTTCAGATGAAGGTTTCAGAAAGCTGCACCACATACTGGACACTAGAAATAGACGAAGCATCTGAGTGAGATAAAACGTAATATTAAATACGAGAGATTTAGTCTCGTGTTAATCCGTGCGATTTTATATACTGCTTCATTACATAAGGACACGTGATAGGTTAAGTAAACGCAGGCTAAGAGGAAGGGAAACAAAGCAGCGGCAGTGGACTCGATTTTAATAGAAAAATATTAACAGCATTACACGAGTTTGGGATTTATAATTTTTTAAACTCATGTCTCTTCAGCATGCGGATGAAAATAGCTTTCGACATTTTCTGTATTATCAGTGACTATCCGTGCATTCTTGGGAAAGATAGCCCCTTTGCCTCCCACGCGTTTTTTTTTTTTGCTTAGACCAATTTCCATCCAAAATTAGAAATCCCAGTCTGTCCTGCTATTTAAACCAAAGCTAGGTGGGGGTGCATATCAAAGTGTCGGAGTTGTGAATCACTCAAGGGCATATTTGTGAAATTGAATGCAAAAGACATCGCTGGAATTCTAACCAGATTCGCCTATTCCATTTTCTGTGCCGTGATCCTTTATACTACATGCGCATTCATAAGATTACCGAAGAGATAAACGAAATATACAACGGAGGTGGAATACGGGAAAAAACCTCAGTAGAGCTACCAAAAGAAAGCAGGCTAGAACAAATGCAGAATTCAGAAAACGTTTTATCAAATATGAAATCAAGAAATAAGAAAAAGGCGATCAGCGAACAATTTTAGCCAGTGTCGCCTCAGCCTACATAGCCAATGAAAAAGACATAAAAAACTAACACAGATAGCACTTGTAACGTGAAAAAAAAAATGACATATCAAGATGTTGACGTTTCACACTACATCAAACAGAAGACAAGAAAAAGAAATCCCCCATCAATAGTGGAAAACAATAAATTTTAGTGGACTCTAATTATTTTCGTTATTTACAGGAAAATGTGTTTCTCAAGTCCATTCATTTTAAAAGACAAAGTGGGTCTGTATATGAACTGAAATTACTTTGAATAACAAAAGACAGGAAATGGTGGAGAGCCATGTTCGCCAGTTTCTGAAAGACACTTAGCAAGAAAGAGATTTAATTTGGTGCGTTTTACTTTTTTTTATGCTTAATAACAAATAGACATCAGTAATCAGTCGTACTATTTCTAAACTTAGTGCCAATCAAAATATGGGATGGCAATTGACGGATTTTTTTTTTTTACTTTAGACGTGTACAAAAGTTTCCAGCGTGTTTTTTTGAATAAAACATTTTTCTATTGTGCGTTTAGTTACTTGTTTTCCAAACGAAGAGGACGCTATTAATTTTTGAATGCGCATCTAATAGTTTTACCTTGGGGAGTGGGCAACGTTGACAAACCGTTTTCTTTCTTTTTTTCTTTTTTTTTAAAAAAAAAAAAAACAAACTCTGTAGGCTGTTTTTAAAGATTAATATACAATTAACAAACAGATAATTTTGTTATATTAATAAAGGATCGTGTAGTATCATGGGGAACTTCGTTTTTTTGTTTTTTAAAGTTCGATAGGCTGTTTTTAAAGACCAATATACAACTACCCACACAGATGATTTGATTATAGTGATGAAGGCTCGAGTAGAACCATGAAGAATTTCAACCCTTCGTTTTTTTTAAAAAATACTCTGTAGTCCGATTTTAAAGACCAATATACAACTACCCACACAGATGATTTGGTTATAGTGATGAAGGCTCGTGTAGAACCAGTCACACATCGGAAGAACTGATAACAGAGACGATGTACATTGCGTCACGATGTCTTTAAACAGCTTTCTTCGGGTTTGAGCTCAGAATTTTCCTTCTCTTGAATTTATTGCGAAACGAAGCAACAGAATTATACAGCAGACACCTTACACAGGTCAAATAATTTATAAGATACAACAGGATAACAGCAACAAAGATATTTTTCCAATGAATTAATACACATTAATTTAATCAAAGTAGCGGCTTTAAATTCTCATTTTAAGCTTTCACTCAGATTCAAGGTCTTTGATTAATTTCATAACTTTGTTACAATTTCAAAACGATCACTTTATACAATACACGAGTCAGATTGTTCACATTCCGCTCTCCACCTGTTACATTCTAGTAACCCCCTTTGCAGGCCAAGCGTAGAAATGAGCATTTTATTGGAATTTGATTAGAAGAGAATTGATTTGAGATATAAGGCAACAAAAATAGAGCAACTCATTTTTATAACCAACAGATTGTTGTCATTCTGCTGTGGATGCTCAAGGATATCTTGCATCAATTGATTCTACTTCCTTCGACCTTGTGATGCCACGCGTCGCTTTCTCCGCCGGATCAGCGCAATGTGAATAACCACTTCTGTGGATTAAATGAAACTTGCGATTCGAAA
This sequence comes from Acanthosepion lycidas, assembly GCA_963932145.1. NCBI lineage: Eukaryota > Metazoa > Mollusca > Cephalopoda > Sepiida > Sepiidae > Acanthosepion > Acanthosepion lycidas. Next base: position 58,619,436 of record OZ010587.1, on the reverse strand, counting down.
TTCCTGAATACAACAAAAACCGGCCCAAATCTCCTCACTATAACAACCAACACAAGAACATTAATCCGGATAGGTTAATTTCTCATCCCAGACAGAAATAAAACAAAGAATAAACCAAATAAATATACTCTGTTCTCTATTTTGCCACTATCAGACCTATCCAGATGTTTGTCTCGTAACCAAAAATAACCTAACTTAATATAGACGGACAACTGTCACTTATAATTAGAGATATAGCTGTGATGAACAAAAGAGCCGATGTTGTTTCCGTAGAAAAGATTTTCTAAATTCATTTTTTCTAGGTTTTAATGTTTCATTTCTTTATGTTATTTTGCTCTGTTGCCGTTTTCGATCGACACGTAACTGATTCTTATTCATTTATTCTTGTTTACCATGATTAGAGAATTCGGTTTCTCTTTTTAGATATCTTCTGCGCAGCCATTTTGATTGATTATTAGGCGCGGCTATCGTTTATCAGACACCCTGAGGAAATAAATGGTGATGTCTTTCACGCTAGATGAATAGATGTTTCGATTCATAGGTAAGATTATTTTTTTATTTAACCCAAAGAGATGAATTTTTATTAGGTTAATTAATGTATTCTTACACGAAACACACGAATTTCCTTTTGGACGGAGGTGATTAGCGTAAAGAAGAAGACAAATGTTACTTAGTGGGCGATAATTCGTTACTGATTTTTCAAAACGTATCCGGTAAACGATAATCGAGATTATTATTGATAATTTATTTCGTAGTTTTATTATATAATATTAGTGATAATCATTAGTAGTATTTACTTAGCTTACCTTACATCGACACTGGACTAAAATTAATGCGTATTCAGAGAAGTTGAAGTTCATTAAAAAGTTTTAACAATCTGTTTGAGTACTTTCCTATGCATTACAAGTGTTAGGAATGTTAAATAATAGTTTCAGACTATTATTTTTAGTGACAGTGTACATGATATCTGTCCTTCTTTACGGCAGCGAATGTTGAACGATTTCCTCGAAGATGAAGAAGTGACTCGAGGCGACAGAGATGTTGTTCTACAGAAGGATGCTAAGGATATGGACCGAGCGTGTGAGCAATGATGAGGTCTTAGAGAAGTTGCAAACAAGGAGGAAGCTTATATGTTACACCAGGAAGAGGCAGTTGAAGTTTCTGGGACACATAATGAGAAAGGAGGGCCTAGAAAATCTGATACTCACAGGTCGAATAGGGGAAAAGAGAGACAAGGGAAAACAACGCGTGACATATCTGGCGGGCTTAAGCAAGTGGATGACTGGTCGTGGTCTGTCGGAGGAAGCAGAGAGAGAGGAACTTGTTGAGAGTTAGAAAGAATAGAGGGAGGTGGAGAGCCATGATTACCTACGCCCTGAAAGGACATGTCACATGAAAAGAAAAGAAGTATATGGCTCAGATCTTCTGAGGCTGACCTTGGGATCAGCTGGTAGACAAAACAAAGGAAGTTTTTGATGGGCTGAGCCGAACGTAGGAATGTTAGAGGTAGAAAGTGTTTTCGAGAGTAAATTTTTACATATGAAAAAGATTTCGAGTCCCGGGGAACTTGATCCCCAGCGGGGGTGATAGAGCTAGTTAAAGTGTACACGTCGACGCGTTAATAAAATAGATAAGTTTTCAAATTCCATTTGCTGATGTCTCATTTTATCTCCTAAATAAAGAACTAGTGATCACCCAACCGAAAGATGACAGAGAGAAGACTGCAATATATGAGTAAATCAAGGCCGTCTCCCTAAGACTATCACCCAGAAGAGAAGGGTCTATAGAAACAAGGAAGACCTTCAGTATTCATACACAGATGTCCTCAAGGACACATGGCACAGTGGATAAAGGCGTTAGTTAGATCCAGTGACAGGATTCAGAGTGTGAGTTCAATACCTGATTAAGGCGGTGGAGAACTTTGAGAAGGGAATTAACAGGAGATAACTGACATGGCACGTGGAACTAGAACAGTCTACCCCAGTGAGCGAAATAAAGTGTTCAGTTCGACATTCCAACAACCTGAAGAAGGCTGGAGCGTACAACGGCCGAAACGTGATAAAGATGGCGACAAAGATGAGGACAATAGTCCGAATAATGTAAACAAAGAAGACCTTTTTCAAATGTTATCAGAATGTGTATTAAAAAAAAACAAAGAAAAATAAAAGAAGAAAACAGTATCCAACACGACACGATTATGGCCCTCCACCTCTCCCTATCTCTTGTAGCTTTTAATAAGTTTTCTCTTCTTGTTAATTCTCCCAAACCCTGTTCTACCATCCATTTACTCAAGCTAGATATGTGATGCGTTTTTTCCTCTTTCACTGTCCCCCATTCTCACAATCTCCCCTATGAGTATCAGATTTTCCAAGCCCTCCTTCCTCATTACATGCACCAGAAATTTCACCTGCCTCTTCTGATTTCCTTTTTTATCCTATTTTCTCTAAAACCTTGTTGTTGCTAACATATTCAATCTGTGGTATCCTCAGCATCTTTCTGTAGATCCACTTTCTGTTCTACAGTAGGATGCTGAGGATACTAGGGACCGAATATCTTAGCAAAGACAACATTTTAGAGAAAATAGAAACAAAAAGGAATACTTAATATCAGGAAGAGACAATAGACATTTCTCAGACACATAATGAGTTAAGAGGACGTGGAAAATCTGATACCCTCAGCCCTTCAATCTCTCTTTTGAGTAATTGTTAAAGTAAGTTATTGGCAGAAATAACTCGTTCCTGTGATAGCGATATTTTATTTCAAATATTCCTATGGATACTTCAATTTTCAAGTATATATATATATATATATATATATATATATATATATATATATATATATATATATACTAGCCACTAAAACACAAGGGGTCAAAGGGTGTGGAAGATTTAGGAACAGAAACATTAATAATGAGGATAAAGAGAAAAGAGTAATCAGGAGGATAGTAGATAGTGATGGACATTGCATTTAAATTTTTGAAGATTAAATTTACCAGGAAAGCATAGAGCCGTAAAAGAGTTCCACAAGAGAGAAGAGCGAGAAAAGAAACCGTCAGCATAGAATTTACGGCTCCATCTAGCGAATTCAACTGTAAATTAATGAGATCTCACTGCTAGTTTTGCGCTTAAATTGATACAGTCTAAGTACCATAGCGAAGAGCTCATCCGAACAATTACCATGAAATTATTTATAAAAAAATTGCACAGAGGTGCAACCTTACGGCGGTAGGCAGATACTGAAGCCGAGCCGCCAGATCAGGACCTATAATATTACAGATTCTTCTTTGGATCTTATCAATGAGCTCCAGGTAAATAGCAGGAGAACCAGACCATGCATGGCAGTAATATAGTGAGCATGGACGAATGGTAGACATATACAGTGCTGTTCGATAAAAGTGACTCACCTTATCCTTTGAATTTAGCTCAACTTTCGTTTCATCGGAGAAGAGAACATTATTCCAGTCTTCTACGGTGAAATTTTTGTAATAGTGAGCCCATTCAAATCTCTTGGCTTCGTTGGCTTTGCTTATTAGCGGCTTAAACCTTCGTGTACAAGATTTGTAGCCTTGTTCTATTAGATTGGTGCAAAAATAATGACGTAATAATGTCGTTTTTGACGTTAAAAATACGTCAAAAAACGACATTATTACGTCATTATTTTTGAACCAACCTAATAACAGCCACCGACGGACTGTTGAAGAGGCAAGACTAACACCTTGCTCTTCGCTTAAACTGGCTGCAATTTCTTGGCTAGTTATAGTCCTATTCTTCGCAACTTCTCTCTTAAATTACCCTGCCAGTTCTATCATCAATCCTTTTCTTTCGTCCACTTGTTTCCTTCCTTGGAGCAGGAGTGGCATCATTATGTGCTCTAAGCACTCGTGAGACAGTTGATTGGGAGGTTATAGCAGTTTCTGCAATTTCTCTCGTAGATTTGCCTGCTTTTGAGAGGGCAATAATAGATGCCTTAAGTGGTTCTGATGCGTGTTTATATCCTTTAATCTGGTTAGTGACATGAGTGGCTATTTCAGGCTGTTTTTATACTGTATGAGGCTTTCTGGAAAATTCTGGAATACTCTAGATTTAATTAAAGCTGTTCTAGAATTCTCTAGAATATTGTTCTGAGTCTATTGTAAAATAGTTTTCAATATTTTGTCAAAAGCTCCTTAAATTTACCAGTTTAATCAGTAGAATGCGATATCTGAGTTTTTTTTCCTTGAATCTCATTTATATCCAAAATTATAATTATCAATAGAATACCTCAGGGTGAATAAACATTTTTCCTAGGTGGTCGGGAAGGTGTCTTTATATTAGTAAGATTAAAAATTATTTTAACCCTAAAAACAATAGTCAAAAAATATTTTTAGTAAAAAAAAAATCAGGTGAGTCACTTTTATCGAACAGCACTGTATATGCAAGATAGATTCCGGAAAGAAAAATTGTCTCGCACGATAAAGTGAATCGACTTTCTTAGTAGCTGACCAAGCAATGGAATAAATAAATTCTTTCTACTTCATGTCTGTTTAGACCGGTTGAATTTGTTTTTATTAATCTTATTTAATATTAATAATTCATTATTAGGCAAAAACTAAGATCTGGAATTACAAAAATTAAGAAAATAATAAATGTTTTAAATATGTGAAATCCAGTTAATTCCATTTTAAATACTTTGTTCGGGTAAGTTATTAATTAGTCATTTATTACGGTGAAGAAAATAAATTTTGGAATAATTTTGCTCTTCTCCTATTTTGTTTTAAAGATTCCCGAAGGTATTAGGTCGTTGCAAAAATAATGACGTAATAATGTCGTTTTTTGACGTATTTTTTAACGTCAAAAAACGACGTTATTACGTCATTATTTTTGCACCGACCTAATAGTTATTGAAGGTTATTGTTACTCCAGACATTGCTTTATAATTCTTGCTATCTGATCATTTGCTATTTACTACTTACATTTGTATAGGTTGCAAATTAAACCAAACACACCTGATATTTAGGTATGAAAACTTTTCACATTTTTAAAGTCATTCTGTTTTTTTTTTCTCGTCTCAATCCGTGAATTTGTTTTGCTCATGTTAAGTCTGGAAAAAAACATTATATAAAATCACCTATTTTTTCTATAAAGTTGAATGCGATAAAATTATTCAACTTTTTAACAAGAACAATCTCGAGTTGATGTTAAAAATTGCCGCAAAACATTGCTGATTTATTTAAGATGGGATGATTTATGATGACATGTCTCTAATTTGTATTTAGATATTTTGCATTTATTTTCATTTTTTCTAGTTGAATTTGTGGTAGACTTCACCACATTAATTTAATTTTAAATAAGGAAACAGGGCTAACGCAGAAAAGGATAACTAAAAGACATTGTTACACATAAAATTTGTACAATATCAAACAACGTTGTGAAAGGAAGCACGCAATTAAGTAAGAAAAGGTTGAATAAACCAAGAGTTGTCTTTCTTTAACTGTTGTTATTTTAGTGTTCCAAGTTCACTGAAAGAATGTTCATGAGAGTCCCTTGTAATGATTGTTCTTGAAAGATTTGCTGTATAAGAAAAGATTACGTGAGTGTATACAAGGTATGTTCAGAATGTGAGTGGTGTGTGTGAGTGAGAAAGTTGGTGCAGGGTTTCAAATGTCGTGGATTCGTTTGGCAGCTGAAATCTCACTAAAAGGTTTAGAAAATTCTTGCTTAAATAAGTGACTGTAGGCTCCAGATCGCTGCGCGGGAAGAATTATTCTTTACGTGCAGACGATCTGATTGGTTGGCATCGACCAATCAGCGAGCGAGCTTTGAGAAGACATAAGACAGTTTCTGTATTCCGTTTCTCCCAAAAGTGCACAAAACTGATTACATAAAAATAGAGCGATTACAAAATTGTCGCATTGCTGCGATTTGTAAATTGCCTATAATAACATAGTGGTGATTAATTAACCAATGAATGCTTGGCGTTTTATGTCATTTGTATTTTTGTATGTATGTATGCTCGTGTGTAATAGATCTGCACAAATTGTACACCTATATTGCATATGATCGATTATTGTACATAATTAGGTCAGAATAAAATTTGTATTTTATATGAATACTATCTTATGAAAATTGAGATGTAGTAGAGTGGGAGTCCCACGAAAGCCTTATATATATATATATATATATATATATATATATTACGTTAATGACATTATTTTTGAACCAACCTAATACACACAGACACACACACACACACACACACACACACACACACACACACACACATATATATATATATATATATATATATATATATATATATATATATATATATATATATATAATACAGCTTTAACCTTCTCGGTCTTTAACGTATGCCTATGTATAATGATGGCCCGGGCATTCACTTTGCTGAGAAAAAGAAACTAATAGAAAAAAAAGAGATAAATCTACGCCGAACATGTGCGAACGAGGTATATATTTTATATCGTAAGGCGCCTTTTAAGTGTTTCTTTTTTCGTTTTTATTTTTTGATGGAACATGAATGTTCTCGGAAGCAGATTCGGGTGGAAAGTTACAAGAACAGGTAAATAACCTCAATCGCTATTTTCTGCCTTTTTTGTTAATGTTCTTCTGACAAGACGACCTTCCCCGGCCAACCTGCTTTTCTCTTGTTTTCTTCCCCCAGTCCTCCGTTAAATTTTCCTCGTGTACTTTCTCCACGTGACACAAGTTTTGAAGATCATTTTTTTATGTCCTCTCTTGTTATTCATCCATCGGATTCATATTTCATGATTTTCTACTTATTAATTTTTTTGTTTTTATATTTTTTCGCCTTTTCCCTTTTATTCATTCGTGCTTTCATTTTTTTGTTACATTCACAACTGATCTTTCCTTCACTATTTTATCTCCGTTCACTTAGGGACTCCAGTCCTCTCTTTCTACAATTCAAGCCATAATTCTCTCTCCCACTATTTTTTCTTTCTTTCAATTCGCAAGCCATATCTATTTTTCATTATTTTTTCTTTCTTTCCATTAGCAAGGCATATCTATTTTTCATTATTTTTTCTTTCTTTCACTTAGCAAGCCATATTTCTCTCTTTCACTGTTATTTTTTCTTTCTTGCTATTAGCAAGCCATATGTCTTTTTCATTATTTTTTCTTTCTTTCCATTAGCAAGCCATATTTCTCACTTTCACTGTTATTTTTTTTTTCTTTCCATTAGCAAGCCATATCTATTTTTCATTATTTTTTCTTTCTTTCCATTAGCAAGCCATATTTCTCTCTTTCACTGTTATTTTTTCCTTCTTTCCATTAGCAAGCCATATTTCTCTCATTCACTGTTATTTTTTCTTTCTTTCCATTCGAAAGCCACATCTATTTTTCATTATGTTTCTTTCTTTCCATTACCAAGCCATATTTCTCTCTTTCACTGTTATTTTTTCTTTCTTTCCATTCGAAAGCCACATCTATTTTTCATTATTTTTTCTTTCTCTCCATTACCAAGCCATATTTCTCTCTTTCACTGTTATTTTTTCTTTCTTTCCATTCGAAAGCCACATCTATTTTTCATTATTTTTTCTTTCTCTCCATTACCAAGCCATATTTCTCTCTTTCACTGCTATTTTTTCTTTCTTTCCATTAGCAAGCCCTATCTATTTTTCATTATTTTTCTTTCTCTCCATTAGCAAGCCATATTTCTCTCTTTCACTGCTATTTTTTCTTTCTTTCCATTAGCAAGCCCTATCTATTTTTCATTATTTTTTCTTTCTTTCCATTAGCAAGCCATATCTATTTTTCATTATTTTTTCCTTCTTTCCATTAGCAAGCCATATCTATTTTTCATTATTTTTTCTTTCTTTCCATTAGCAAGCCAAATTTCTCTCTTTCACTGTTATTTTTTCTTTCTTTCCATTAGCAAGCCATATCTATTTTTCATTATTTTTTCTTTCTTTCGATTAGCAAGTCATATCTATTTTTCAATATTTTTTCTTTCTTTCCATTAGCAGGCCAAATTTCTCACTTTCACTTTTATTTCTTCTTTCTTGCTATTTGCAAGCCATATCTATTGTTCATTATTTTTTCCTTCTTTCCATTAGCAAGCCATATTTCTCTCTTTCACTGTTATTTTTTCCTTCTTTCCATTAGCAAGCCATATTTCTCTCATTCACTGTTATTTTTTCTTTCTTTCCATTCGAAAGCCACATCTATTTTTCATTATTTTTTCTTTCTCTCCATTAGCAAGCCATATTTCTCTCTTTCACTGCTATTTTTTCTTTCTTTCCATTAGCAAGCCATATCTATTCTTCATTATTTTTTCTTTCTCTCCATTACCAAGCCATATATCTCTCTTTCACTGCTATTTTTTCTTTCTTTCCATTCGAAAGCCACATCTATTTTTCATTATTTTTTCTTTCTCTCCATTACCAAGCCATATATCTCTCTTTCACTGCTATTTTTTCTTTCTTTCCATTAGCAAGCCATATCTATTTTTCATTATTTTTTCTTTCTTTACATTAGCAAGCCATAATTCTCTCTTTCACTGTTATTTTTTCTTTCTTTCCATTAGCAAGCCATATCTATTTTTCATTATTTTTTCTTTCTCTCCATTAGCAAGCCATATCTATTTTTCATTATTTTTTCTTTCTTTCCATTAGCAAGCCATATTTCTCTCTTTCACTGCTATTTTTTCTCTTTCCATTAGCAAGCCATATATTTGTTCATTATTTTTTCTTTCTTTCCATTAGCAAGCCATATCTATTTTTCATTATTTTTTCCTTCTTTCCATTAGCAAGCAATATCTATTTTTCATTATTTTTTCTTTCTTTCCATTAGCAAGCCAAATTTCTCTCTTTCACTGTTATTTTTTCTTTCTTTCCATTAGCAAGCCATATCTATTTTTCATTATTTTTTCTTTCTTTCGATTAGCAAGTCATATCTATTTTTCAATATTTTTTCTTTCTTTCCATTAGCAAGCCAAATTTCTCTCTTTCACTTTTATTTTTTCTTTCTTGCTATTTGCAAGCCATATCTATTGTTCATTATTTTTTCCTTCTTTCCATTAGCAAGCCATATTTCTCTCTTTCACTGTTATTTTTTCCTTCTTTCCATTAGCAAGCCATATTTCTCTCATTCACTGTTATTTTTTCTTTCTTTCCATTCGAAAGCCATATCTATTTTTCATTGTTTTTTCGTTCTTTCCATTAGCAAGCCATATTTCTCTCTTTCACTGTTATTTTTTCTTTCTTTCCATTCGAAAGCCACATCTATTTTTCATTATTTTTTTTTTCTCTCCATTACCAAGCCATATATCTCTCTTTCACTGCTATTTTTTCTTTCTTTCCATTAGCAAGCCATATCTATTTTTCATTATTTTTTCTTTCTTTCCATTAGCAAGACATATCTATTTTCATTATTTTTTCTTTCTTTCCATTAGCAAGCCATATCTATTTTCATTATTTTTCTTTCATTCCATTAGCAAGCCATATCTATTTTTCATTATTTTTTCTTTCTTTCCATTAGCAAGCCATATTTCTCTCTTTCACTGTTATTTTTTCTTTCTTTCCATTAGCAAGCCATATCTATTTTTCATTATTCTTTCTTTCCTTCCATTAGCAAGCCATATCTATTTTTCATTATTTTTTCTTTCTTTCCATTAGCAAGCCATATCTATTTTCATTATTTTTCTTTCTTTCCATTAGCAAGCCATATCTATTTTCATTATTTTTTCTTTCTTTCCATTAGCAAGCCATATCTATTTTCATTGTTTTTTCTTTCTTTCCATTAGCAAGCCATATCTATTTTCATTATTTTTTCTTTCTTTCCATTAGCAAGCCATATCTATTTTTCATTGTTTTTTCGTTCTTTCCATTAGCAAGCCATATTTCTCTCTTTCACTGTTATTTTTTCTTTCTTTCCATTCGAAAGCCACATCTATTTTTCATTATTTTTTCTTTCTCTCCATTACCAAGCCATATATCTCTCTTTCACTGCTATTTTTTCTTTCTTTCCATTAGCAAGCCATATCTATTTTTCATTATTTTTTCTTTCTTTCCATTAGCAAGCCAAATTTCTCTCTTTCACTGTTATTTTTTCTTTCATGCTATTTGGAAGCCATATCTATTTTTCATTATTTTTTCTTTCTTTCCATTAGCAAGCCATATCTATTTTTCATTATTTTTCTTTCTTTCCATTAGCAAGCCATATCTATTTTTCATTTTTTTTTCTTTCTTTCCATTAGCAAGCCATATCCATTTTTCATTGTTTTTTCGTTCTTTCCATTAGCAAGACATATTTCTCTCTTTCACTGTTATTTTTTCTTTCTTTCCCTTAGCAAGCCATATCTATTTTTCATTATTTTTTCTTTCTTTCCATTAGCAAGCCATATTTCTCTCTTTCACTGTTATTTTTTTTTCTTTCCATTCGAAAGCCATATCTATTTTTCATTATTTTTTCTTTCTCTCCATTAGCAAGCCATATTTCTCTCTTTCACTGCTATTTTTTCTCGTTCCATTAGCAAGCCATATCTATTTTTCATTATTTTTTCCTTCTTTCCATTAGCAAGCAATATCTATTTTTCATTATTTTTTCTTTCTTTCCATTAGCAAGCCAAATTTCTCTCTTTCACTGTTATTTTTTCTTTATTTCCATTAGCAAGCCATATCTATTTTTCATTATTTTTTCCTTCTTTCCATTAGCAAGCAATATCTATTTTTCATTATTTTTTCTTTCTTTCCATTAGCAAGCCAAATTTCTCTCTTTCACTTTTATTTTTTCTTTCTTGCTATTTGCAAGCCATATCTATTGTTCATTATTTTTTCCTTCTTTCCATTAGCAAGCCATATTTCTCTCTTTCACTGTTATTTTTTCCTTCTTTCCATTAGCAAGCCATATTTCTCTCATTCACTGTTATTTTTTCTTTCTTTCCATTCGAAGGCCACATCTATTTTTCATTATTTTTTCTTTCTCTCCATTACCAAGCCATATTTCTCTCTTTCTCTGTTATTTTTTCTTAATTTCCATTCAAAAGCCATATCTATTTTTCATTATGTTTCTTTCTTTCCATTAGCAAGCCATATTTCTCTCATTCACTCCTATTTTTTCTTTCTTTCTATTCGAAAGCCACATCTATTTTTCATTATTTTTTCTTTCTCTCCATTAGCAAGCCATATTTCTCTTTTTCACTGCTATTTTTTCTCTTTCCATTAGCAAGCCATATCTATTTTTCATTATTTTTTCCTTCTTTCCATTAGCAAGCAATATCTATTTTTCATTATTTTTTCTTTCTTTCCATTAGCAAGCCAAATTTCTCTCTTTCACTGTTATTTTTTCTTTCTTTCCATTAGCAAGACATATCTATTTTTCATTATTTTTTCCTTCTTTCCATTAGCAAGCAATATCTATTTTTCATTATTTTTTCTTTCTTTCCATTAACAAGCCAAATTTCTCTCTTTCACTTTTATTTTTTCTTTCTTGCTATTTGCAAGCCATATCTATTGTTCATTATTTTTTCCTTCTTTCCATTAGCAAGCCATATTTCTCTCTTTCACTGTTATTTTTTCCTTCTTTCCATTAGCAAGCCATATTTCTCTCATTCACTGTTATTTTTTCTTTCTTTCCATTCGAAAGCCATATCTATTCTTCATTATGTTTCTTTCTTTCCATTAGCAAGCCATATTTCTCTCTTTCACTGTTATTTTTTCTTTCTTTCCATTCGAAAGCCACATCTATTTTTCATTATTGTTTCTTTCTCTCCATTACCAAGCCATATTTCTCTCTTTCACTGTTATTTTTTCTTTCTTTCCATTCGAAAGCCACATCTATTTTTCATTATTTTTTCTTTCTCTCCATTACCAAGCCATATTTCTCTCTTTCTCTGTTATTTTTTCTTAATTTCCATTCGAAAGCCATATCTATTTTTCATTATGTTTCTTTCTTTACATTAGCAAGCCATATGTCTCTCTTTCACTGTTATTTTTTCTTTCTTTCCATTCGAAAGCCACATCTATTTTTCATTATTTTTTCTTTCTCTCCATTACCAAGCCATATTTCTCTCTTTCACTGCTATTTTTTCTTTCTTTCCATTAGCAAGCCATATCTATTTTTCATTATTTTTTCTTTCTTTCCATTAGCAAGCCATATTTCTCTCTTTCACTGCTATTTTTTCTTTCTTTCCATTAGCAAGCCATATCTATTTTTCATTATTTTTCTTTCTTTCCATTAGCAAGCCATATTTCTCTCTTTCACTGCTATTTTTTCTTTCTTTCCATTAGCAAGCCATATCTATTTTTCATTATTTTTTCTTTCTCTCCATTACCAAGCCATATTTCTCTCTTTCACTGCTATTTTTACTTTCTTTCCATTAGCAAGCCATATCTATTTTTCATTATTTTTTCTTTCTTTCCATTAGCAAGCCATATATCTCTCTTTCACTGCTATTTTTTCTTTCTTTCCATTAGCAAGCCATATCTATTTTTCATTATTTTTTCTTTCTTTCCATTAGCAAGCCATATCTATTTTTCATTGTTTTTTCGTTCTTTCCATTAGCAAGACATATTTCTCTCTTTCACTGTTATTTTTTCTTTCTTTCCATTAGCAAGCCATATCTATTTTTCATTGTTTTTTCGTTCTTTCCATTAGCAAGCCATATTTCTCTCTTTCACTCCTATTTTTACTTTCTTTCTATTCGAAAGCCACATCTATTTTTCATTATTTTTTCTTTCTCTCCATTACCAAGCCATATTTCTCTCTTTCACTGCTATTTTTTCTTTCTTTCCATTAGCAAGCCATATCTACTTTTCATTATTTTTTCTTTCTTTCCATTAGCAAGCCAAATTTCTCTCTTTCACTGTTATTTTTTCTTTCATGCTATTTGCAAGCCATATCTATTTTTCATTATTTTATCTTTCTTTCCGTTAGCAAGACATATCTATTTTTCATTATTTTTCTTTCTTTCCATTAGCAAGCCATATCTATTTTTCATTATTTTTTCTTTCTTTCCATTAGCAAGCCATATCTATTTTTCATTATTTTTTCTTTCTTTCCATTAGCAAGCCATATCTATTTTTCATTATTTTTCTTTCTTTCCATTAGCAAGCCATATCTATTTTTCATTGTTTTTTCGTTCTTTCCATTAGCAAGCCATATTTATTTTTAATTATTCTTTCTTTCCATTAGCAAGCGATATGTATTTTTCATTATTTTTTATTTCTTTCCATTAGCAAGTCATATTTATTTTTAATTATTCTTTCTTTCCATTAGCAAGCGATATGTATTTTTCATTATTTTTTATTTCTTTCCATTAGCAAGGCATATTTCTCTCTTTCACTGTTATTTTTTCTTTCTTTCCATTAGCAAGCCATATCTATTTTTCATTATTTTTTCGTTCTTTCCATTCGCAAGACATATCTATTTTTCATTATTTCTTTCTTTCCATTAGCAAGCCATATCTATTTTTCATTATTTTTTCTTTCTTTCCATTAGCAAACCATATTTATTTTTAATAATTCTTTCTTTCCATTAGCAAGCGATATGTATTTTTCATTATTTTTTATTTCTTTCCATTAGCAAGCCATATTTCTCTCTTTCACTGTTATTTTTTCTTTCTTTCCATTAGCAAGCCATATCTATTTTTCATTATTTTTTCGTTCTTTCCATTCGCAAGCCATATCTATTTTTCATTATTTTTCTTTATTTCCATTAGCAAGCCATATCTATTTTTCATTATTTTTTCTTTCTTTCCATTAGCAAGCCATATCTATTTTTCATTATGTTTCTTTCTTTCCATTAGCAAGCCATATTTCTCTCTTTCACTGTTATTTTTTCTCTTTCCATTCGAAAGCCACATCTATTTTTCATTATTTTTTCTTTCTCTCCATTACCATGCCATATTTCTCTCTTTCACTGTTATTTTTTCTTTCTTTCCATTAGCAAGCCATATCTATTTTTCATTATTTTTTCTTTCTTTCCATTAGGAAGCCATATATATTTTTCATTATTTTTTCTTTCTGTCCATTAGCAAGCCATATATATTTTTCATTATTTTTTCTTTCTTTCCATTAGCAAGCCATATCTATTTTTCATTATTTTTTCATTCTTTCCATTAGCAAGCCATATATATTTTTCATTATTTTTTCTTTCTGTCCATTAGCAAGTCATATTTATTTTTAATTATTCTTTCTTTCCATTAGCAAGCGATATGTATTTTTCATTATTTTTTCTTTCTTTCCATTAGCAAGCCATATCTATTTTTCATTATTTTTTCTTTCTTTCCATTAGCAAGCCATATCTATTTTTCATTGTTTTTTCGTTCTTTCCATTAGCAAGCCATATCTATTTTTCATTATTTTTTCTTTCTTTCCATTAGCAAGCCATATGTATTTTTCATTATTTTTTCATTCTTTCCATTCGCAAGCCCTATCTATTTTTCATTATTTTTTCTTTCTTTCCATTAGCAAGCCATATTTCTCTCTTTCACTGTTATACTTTCTTTCTTTCCATTAGCAAGCCATATCTATTTTTCATCATTTTTCTTTTTCTCCATTACCAAGCCATATCTATTTTTCATTATGTTTCTTTCTTTCCATTAGGAAGCCATATTTCTCTCTTTCACTGTTATTTTTTCTCTTTCCATTCGAAAGCCACATCTATTTTTCATTATTTTTTCTTTCTCTCCATTACCATGCCATATTTCTCTCTTTCACTGTTATTTTTTCTTTCTTTCCATTAGCAAGCCATATATATTTTTCATTATTTTTTCTTTCTGTCCATTAGCAAGTCATATTTATTTTTAATTATTCTTTCTTTCCATTAGCAAGCGATATGTATTTTTCATTATTTTTTCTTTCTTTCCATTAGCAAGCCATATCTATTTTTCATTGTTTTTTCTTTCTTTCCATTAGCAAGCCATATGTATTTTTCATTATTTTTCTTTATTTCCATTAGCAAGCCATATGTATTTTTCATTATTTTTTCTTTCTTTCCATTAGCTAGCCATATCTATTTTTAACATTATTTTTTCTTTCTTTCCATTAGCAAGCCATATCTATTTTTCATTATTTTTTCTTTCTTTCCATTAGCAAGCCATATGTATTTTTCATTATTTTTTCATTCTTTCCATTCGCAAGCCCTATCTATTTTTCATTATTTTTTCTTTCTTTCCATTAGCAAGCCATATTTCTCTCTTTCACTGTTATACTTTCTTTCTTTCCATTAGCAAGCCATATCTATTTTTCATCATTTTTCTTTTTCTCCATTACCAAGCCATATCTATTTTTCATTATGTTTCTTTCTTTCCATTAGCAAGCCATTTTTCTCTCTTTCACTGTTATTTTTTCTCTTTCCATTCGAAAGCCACATCTATTTTTCATTATTTTTTCTTTCTCTCCATTACCATGCCATATTTCTCTCTTTCACTGTTATTTTTTCTTTCTTTCCATTAGCAAGCCATATCTATTTTTCATTATGTTTCTTTCTTTCCATTAGCAAGCCATATTTTTCTCTTTCACTGTTATTTTTTCTTTCTTTCCATTCGAAAGCAGCATCTATTTTTCATTTCTTTTTTCTTTCTTTCCATTAGCAAGCCATATTTCTCTCTTTCACTGTTATTTTTTCTTTCTTTCCATTAGCAAGCCATATCTATTTTTCATTGTTTTTTCTTTCTTTCCATTAGCAAGCCATATTTCTCTCTTTCACTGTTATTTTTTCTTTCTTTCCATTCGAAAGCAACATCTATTTTTCATTTCTTTTTTCTTTCTTTCCATTAGCAAGCCATATTTCTCTCTTTCACTGTTATTTTTTCTTTCTTTCCATTAGCAAGCTATATCTGTTTTTCATTATTTTTCTTTCTTTCCATTAGCAAGCCATATCTATTTTTCAATATTTTTTCTTTCTTTCCATTAGCAAGCCATATTTCTCTCTTTCACTGTTATTTTTTCTTTCTTTCCCTTAGTAAGCCATATCGATTTTTCATTATTTTTCGTTCTTTCCATCTGCAAGCCATATCTATTTTTCATTATTTTTTCTTTCTTTCCATTAGCAAGCTTTATCTATTTTTCATTATTTTTTCTTTCTTTCCATTAGCAAGCCATATCTATTTTTCAATATTTTTTCTTTCTTTCCATTAGCAAGCCATATTTCTCTCTTTCACTGTTATTTTTTCTTTCTTTCCCTTAGTAAGCCATATCAATTTTTCATTATTTTTCGTTCTTTCCATCTGCAAGCCATATCTATTTTTCATTATTTTTTCTTTCTTTCCATTAGCAAGCCAAATTTCTCTCTTTCACTGTTATTTTTTCTTTCTTTCCATTAGAAAGCCATATTTATTTTTCATTATTTTTTCTTTCTTTCCATTAGGAAGCCATATCTATTTTTCATTATTTTTTCTTTCTTTCCATTAGCAAGCCATATCTATTTTTCATTATTTTTTCTTTCTTTCCATTAGCAAGCCATGTCTATTTTTCATTCTTTTTTCTTTCTTTCCATTAGCAAGCCAGATTTCTCTCTTTCACTGTTATTTTTTCTTTCATGCTATTTGCAAGCCATATCTATTTTTCATTATTTTTTCTTTCCTTCCATTAGGAAGCCATATCTATTTTTCATTATTTTTTCTTTCTTTCCATTAGCAAGCCATATCTATTTTCATTATTTTTCTTTCTTTCCATTAGCAAGCCATATCAATTTTCATTATTTTTTCTTTCTTTCCATTAGCAAGCCATATCTATTTTCATTGTTTTTTCTTTCTTTCCATTAGCAAGCCATATCTATTTTTCATTATTTTTTCTTTCTTTCCATTAGCAAGCCATATCTATTTTCCATTATTTTTTCTTTCTTTCCATTAGCAAGCCATATTTCTCTCTTTCACTGTTATTTTTTCTTTCTTTCCATTAGCAAGCCATATCTATTTTTCATTATTTTTTCTTTCTTTCCATTAGCAAGACATATCTATTTTCATTATTTTTTCTTTCTTTCCATTAGCAAGCCATATCTATTTTTCATTATTTTTTCATTTCTTTCCATTAGCAAGCCATATCTATTTTTCATTATTTTTTCTTTCTTTCCATTAGCAAGCCATGTCTATTTTTCATTCTTTTTTCTTTCTTTCCATTAGCAAGCCAAATTTCTCTCTTTCACTGTTATTTTTTCTTTCATGCTATTTGCAAGCCATATCTATTTTTCATTATTTTTTCTTTCTTTCCATTAGCAAGCCATATCTATTTTCATTATTTTTCTTTCTTTCCATTAGCAAGCCATATCTATTTTTCATTGTTTTTTCGTTCTTTCCATTAGCAAGCCATATTTCTCTCTTTCACTGTTATTTTTTCTTTCTTTCCATTAGGAAGCCATATCTATTGTTCATTATTCTTTCTTTCCTTCCATTAGCAAGCCATATCTATTTTTCATTATTTTTTCTTTCTTTCCATTAGCAAGCCATATCTATTTTCATTGTTTTTTCTTTCTTTCCATTAGCAAGCCATATCTATTTTTCATTATTTTTTCTTTCTTTCCATTAGCAAGCCATATCTATTTCTCATTGTTTTTTCGTTCTTTCCATTAGCAAGCCATATTTCTCCCTTTCACTGTTATTTTTTCTTTCTTTCCATTCGAAAGCCACATCTATTTTTCATTATTTTTTCTTTCTCTCCATTACCAAGCCATATATCTCTCTTTCACTGCTATTTTTTCTTTCTTTCCATTAGCAAGCCATATCTATTTTTCATTATTTTTTCTTTCTTTCCATTAGCAAGCCAAATTTCTCTCTTTCACTGTTATTTTTTCTTTCATGCTATTTGGAAGCCATATCTATTTTTCATTATTTTTTCTTTCTTTCCATTAGCAAGCCATATCTATTTTTCATTATTCTTTCTTTCCTTCCATTAGCAAGCCATATCTATTTTTCATTATTTTTTCTTTCTTTCCATTAGCAAGCCATATCTATTTTCATTATTTTTCTTTCTTTCAATTAGCAAGCCATATCTATTTTAATTATTTTTTCTTTCTTTCCATTAGCAAGCCATATCTATTTTCATTGTTTTTTCTTTCTTTCCATTAGCAAGCCATATCTATTTTTCATTATTTTTTCTTTCTTTCCATTAGCAAGACATATCTATTTTTCATTGTTTTTTCGTTCTTTCCATTAGCAAGCCATATTTCTCTCTTTCACTGTTATTTTTTCTTTCTTTCCATTCGAAAGCCACATCTATTTTTCATTATTTTTTCTTTCTCTTCATTACCAAGCCATATATCTCTCTTTCACTGCTATTTTTTCTTTCTTTCCATTAGCAAGCCATATCTATTTTTCATTATTTTTTCTTTCTTTCCATTTACAAGCCAAATTTCCCTCTTTCACTGTTATTTTTTCTTTCATGCTATTTGGAAGCCATATCTATTTTTCATTATTTTTCTTTCTTTCCATTAGCAAGCCATATCTATTTTTCATTTTTTTTTCTTTCTTTCCATTAGCAAGCCATATCTATTTTTCATTGTTTTTTCGTTCTTTCCATTAGCAAGACATATTTCTCCCTTTCACTGTTATTTTTTCTTTCTTTCCCTTAGCAAGCCATATCTATTTTTCATTATTTTTTCTTTCTTTCCATTAGCAAGCCATATTTCTCTCTTTCACTGTTATTTTTTTTCTTTCCATTCGAAAGCCACATCTATTTTTCATTATTTTTTCTTTCTCTCCATTAGCAAGCCATATTTCTCTCTTTCACTGCTATTTTTTCTCTTTCCATTAGCAAGCCATATCTATTTTTCATTATTTTTTCCTTCTTTCCATTAGCAAGCAATATCTATTTTTCATTATTTTTTCTTTCTTTCCATTAGCAAGCCAAATTTCTCTCTTTCACTTTTATTTTTTCTTTCTTGCTATTTGCAAGCCATATTTCTCTCATTCACTGTTATTTTTTCTTTCTTTCCATTCGAAAGCCATATCTATTTTTCATTATGTTTCTTTCTTTCTATTAGCAAGCCATATTTCTCTCTTTCACTGTTATTTTTTCTTTCTTTCCATTCGAAGGCCACATCTATTTTTCATTATTTTTTCTTTCTCTCCATTACCAAGCCATATTTCTCTCTTTCTCTGTTATTTTTTCTTAATTTCCATTCAAAAGCCATATCTATTTTTCATTATGTTTCTTTCTTTCCATTAGCAAGCCATATTTCTCTCTTTCACTGTTATTTTTTCTTTCTTTGCATTCGAAAGCCACATCTATTTTTCATTATTTTTTCTTTCTCTCCATTACCAAGCCATATATCTCTCTTTCACTGCTATTTTGTCTTTCTTTCCATTAGCAAGCCATATCTATTTTTCATTATTTTTTCTTTCTTTCCATTAGCAAGCCATATTTCTCTCATTCACTGCTATTTTTTCTCTTTCCATTAGCAAGCCATATATTTGTTCATTATTTTTTCTTTCTTTCCATTAGCAAGCCATATCTATTTTTCATTATTTTTTCCTTCTTTCCAGTAGCAAGCAATATCTATTTTTCATTATTTTTTCTTTCTTTCCATTAGCAAGCCAAATTTCTCTCTTTCACTTTTATTTTTTCTTTCTTGCTATTTGCAAGCCATATCTATTGTTCATTATTTTTTCCTTCTTTCCATTAGCAAGCCATATTTCTCTCTTTCACTGTTATTTTTTCTTTCTTTCCATTCGAAAGCCACATCTATTTTTCATTATTTTTTCTTTCTCTCCATTACCAAGCCATATTTCTCTCTTTCACTGTTATTTTTTCTTTCTTTCCATTCGAAAGCCACATCTATTTTTCATTATTTTTTCTTTCTCTCCATTACCAAGCCATATTTCTCTCTTTCTCTGTTATTTTTTCTTAATTTCCATTCGAAAGCCATATCTATTTTTCATTATGTTTCTTTCTTTACATTAGCAAGCCATATGTCTCTCTTTCACTGTTATTTTTTCTTTCTTTCCATTCGAAAGCCACATCTCTTTTTCATTATTTTTTCTTTCTCTCCATTACCAAGCCATATTTCTCTCTTTCACTGCTATTTTTTCTTTCTTTCCATTAGCAAGCCATAGCTATTTTTCATTATTTTTCTTTCTTTCCATTAGCAAGCCATATCTATTTTTCATTATTTTTTCTTTCTTTCCATTAGCAAGCCATATCTATTTTTCATTGTTTTTTCGTTCTTTCCATTAGCAAGCCATATTTCTCTCTTTCACTGTTATTTTTTCTTTCTTTCCATTAGCAAGCCATATCTATTTTTCATTATTTTTTCTTTCTTTCCATTAGCAAGCCATATCTATTTTTCATTATTTTTTCTTTCTTTCCATTAGCAAGCCATATCTATTTTTCAATATTTTTTCTTTCTTTCCATTAGCAAGCCATATCTACTTTTCATTATTTTTTCTTTCTTTCCATTAGCAAGCTAAATTTCTCTCTTTCACTGTTATTTTTTCTTTCATGCTATTTGCAAGACATATCTATTTTTCATTATTTTTTCTTTCTTTCCCTTAGTAAGCCATATCGATTTTTCATTATGTTTCGTTCTTTCCATCTGCAAGCCATATCTATTTTTCATTATTTTTTCTTTCTTTCCATTAGCAAGCCATATCTATTTTTCATTATTTTTCTTTCTTTCCATTAGCAAGCCATATCTATTTTTCATTGTTTTTTCGTTCTTTCCATTAGCAAGCCATATCTATTTTTCATTGTTTTTTCGTTCTTTCCATTAGCAAGCCATATTTCTCTCTTTCACTGTTATTTTTTCTTTCTTTCCATTAGCAAGCCATATCTATTTTTCATTGTTTTTTCGTTCTTTCCATTAGCAAGCCATATTTCTCTCTTTCACTGTTATTTTTTCTTTCTTTCCATTAGCAAGCCATATCTATTTTTCATTATTTTTTCTTTCTTTCCATTAGCAAGCTAAATTTCTCTCTTTCACTGTTATTTTTTCTTTCATGCTATTTGCAAGCCATATCTATTTTTCATTATTTTTTCTTTCTTTCCATTAGCAAGCCAAATTTCTCTCTTTCACTGTTATTTTTTCTTTCTTTCCATTAGCAAGCCATATCTATTTTTCATTATTTTTTCTTTCTTTCCATTAGCAAGCCATATTTCTCTCTTTCACTGTTATTTTTTCTTTCTTTCCATTAGCAAGCCATATCTATTTTTCATTATTTTTTCTTTCTTTCCCTTAGCAAGCCACATTTCTCTCTTTCACTGTTATTTTTCTTTCTTTCCATTAGCAAGCCATATCTATTCTTCATTATTTTTTCTTTCTTTCCATTAGCAAGCCACATTTCTCTCTTTCACTGTTATTTTTCTTTCTTTCCATTAGCAAGCCTATCTATTTTTCATTATTTTTTCTTTCTTTCCATTAGCAAGCTAAATTTCTCTCTTTCACTGTTATTTTTTCTTTCATGCTATTTGCAAGCCATATCTATTTTTCATTATTTTTTCTTTCTTTCCATTAGCAAGCTAAATTTCTCTCTTTCACTGTTATTTTTTCTTTCATGCTATTTGCAAGCCATATCTATTTTTCATTATTTTTTCTTTCTTTCCATTAGCAAGCTAAATTTCTCTCTTTCACTGTTATTTTTTCTTTCATGCTATTTGCAAGCCATATCTATTTTTCATTATTTTTTCTTTCTTTCCATTAGCAAGCTAAATTTCTCTCTTTCACTGTTATTTTTTCTTTCATGCTATTTGCAAGCCATATCTATTTTTCATTATTTTTTCTTTCTTTCCGTTAGCAAGCTAAATTTCTCTCTTTCACTGTTATTTTTTCTTTCTTTCCATTAGCAAGCCATATCTATTTTTCATTATTTTTTCTTTCTTTCCATTAGCAAGCCATATTTCTCTCTTTCACTGTTATTTTTTCTTTCTTTCCATTAGCAAGCCATATCTATTTTTCATTATTTTTTCTTTCTTTCCATTAGCAAGCCATATCTATTTTTCATTATTTTTTCTTTCTGTCCATTAGCAAGTCATATTTATTTTTAATTATTCTTTCTTTCCATTAGCAAGCGATATGTATTTTTCATTATTTTTTCTTTCTTTCCATTAGCAAGCCATATTTCTCTCTTTCACTGTTATTTTTCTTTCTTTCCATTAGCAAGCCATATCTATTTTTCATTATTTTTTCGTTCTTTCCATTCGCAAGCCATATCTATTTTTCATTATTTTTCTTTATTTCCATTAGCAAGCCATATCTATTTTTCATTATTTTTTCTTTCTTTCCATTAGCAAGCCATATCTATTTTTCATTATTTTTTCTTTCTTTCCATTAGCAAGCCATATCTATTTTATATTATTTTTTCTTTCTTTCCATTAGCAAGCCATATCTATTTTTCATTATTTTTCTTTATTTCCATTCGCAAGCCATATCTATTTTTCATTATTTTTTCTTTCTTTCCATTAGCAAGCCATATGTATTTTTCATTATTTTTTCATTCTTTCCATTCGCAAGCCCTATCCATTTTTCATTATTTTTTCTTTCTTTCCATTAGCAAGCCATATTTCTCTCTTTCACTGTTATACTTTCTTTCTTTCCATTAGCAAGCCATATCTATTTTTCATCATTTTTCTTTTTCTCCATTACCAAGCCATATCTATTTTTCATTATGTTTCTTTCTTTCCATTAGCAAGCCATATTTCTCTCTTTCACTGTTATTTTTTCTCTTTCCATTCGAAAGCCACATCTATTTTTCATTATTTTTTCTTTCTCTCCATTACCATGACATATTTCTCTCTTTCACTGTTATTTTTTCTTTCTTTCCATTAGCAAGCCATATCTATTTTTCATTATGTTTCTTTCTTTCCATTAGCAAGCCATATTTTTCTCTTTCACTGTTATTTTTTCTTTCTTTCCATTCGAAAGCCACATCTATTTTTCATTATTTTTTCTTACTCTCCATTACCAAACCATATTTCTCTCTTTCACTGCTATTTTTTCTTTCTTTCCATTAGCAAGCCATATCTATTTTTCATTATTTTTTCTTTCTTTCCATTAGCAAGCCATATCTATTTTTCATTATTTTTTCTTTCTTTCCATTAGCAAGCCATATCTATTTTTCATTATTTTTTCTTTCTTTCCATTAGCAAGCCATATTTCTCTCTTTCACTGTTATTTTTTCTTTCTTTCCATTCGAAAGCAACATCTATTTTTCATTTCTTTTTTCTTTCTTTCCATTAGCAAGCCATATTTCTCTCTTTCACTGTTATTTTTTCTTTCTTTCCATTAGGAAGCCATATCTATTTTTCATTGTTTTTTCTTTCTTTCCATTAGCAAGCCATATTTCTCTCTTTCACTGTTATTTTTTCTTTCTTTCCATTAGCAAGCTATATCTGTTTTTCATTATTTTTTTTTCTTTCCATTAGCAAGCCATATCTATTTTTCAATATTTTTTCTTTCTTTCCATTAGCAAGCCATATTTCTCTCTTTCACTGTTTTTTTTTCTTTCTTTCCCTTAGTAAGCCATATCGATTTTTCATTATTTTTCGTTCTTTCCATCTGCAAGACATATCTATTTTTCATTATTTTTTCTTTCTTTCCATTAGCAAGCCATATCTATTTTTCATTATTCTTTCTTTCTTTCCATTAGCAAGCAATATCTATTTTTCATTATTTTTTCTTTCTTTCCATTAGCAAACCATATCTATTTTTCATTATTTTTTCTATCTTTCCATTACCAAGCCATATGTCTCTCTTTCACTGCTATTTTTTCTTTCTTTCCATTAGCAAGTCATATATTTGTTTATTATTTTTTCTTTCTTTCCATTAGCAAGCCATATCTATTTTTCATTATTTTTTCTTTCTTTCCATTAGCAAGTCATATCTATTTTTCATTATTTTTTCGTTCTTTCCATTCGCAAGCCATATCTATGGTTCATTATATTTTCCTTCTTTCCATTAGCAAGCCATATTTCTCTCTTTCACTCCTATTTTTTCTTTCTTTCTATTCGATGCCACATCTATTTTTCATTATTTTTTCTTTCTCTCCATTACCAAGCCATATTTCTCTCTTTCACTGCTATTTTTTCTTTCTTTCCATTCGAAAGCCATATCTATTTTTCATTATGTTTCTATCTCTCCATTACCAAGCCATATTTTGCTCTTCGACTGTTATTTTTTCTTTCTTTCCATTCGAAAGCCACATCTATTTTTCATTATTTTTTCTATCTCTCCATTACCAAGCCATATTTCTCTCTTTCACTGTTATTTTTTCTTTCTTTCCATTCGAAAGCCACATCTATTTTTCATTATTTTTTCTATCTCTCCATTACCAAGCCATATTTCTCTCTTTCACTGCTATTTTTTCTTTCTTTCTATTAGCAAGCCATATCTATTTTTCATTATTTTTTCTTTCTTTCCATTCGAAAGCCACATCTATTTTTCATTATTTTTTCTATCTCTCCATTACCAAGCCATATTTCTCTCTTTCACTGTTATTTTTTATTTCTTTCCATTACCAAGCCATATTTATTTTTCATTATTCTTTCTTTCCTTCCATTAGCAAGCCATATCTATTTTTCATTATTTTTTCGTTCTTTCCATTCGCAAGCCAAATCTATTTTTCATTATTTTTTCTTTCTTTCCATTAGCAAGCCATATCTATTTTTCATTATTTTTTCGTTCCTTCAATTCGCAAGCCATATCTATTTTTCATTATTTTTCTTTCTTTCCATTAGCAAGCCAAATTTCTCTCTTTCACTGTTATTTTTTCTTTCTTTCCATTAGCAAGCCATGTCTATTTTTCATCATTTTTTCTTTCTTTCCATTAGCAAGCCAAATTTCTCTCTTTCACTGTTTGTTTTTCTTTCTTGCTATTTGCAAGCCACATCTATTTTTCATTATTTTTTCTTTCTTTCCATTAGCAAGCCATATCTATTTTTCATTATTTTTTCGTTCTTTCAATTCGCAAGCCATATCTATTTTTCATTATTTTTCTTTCTTTCCATTAGCAAGCCAAATTTCTCTCTTTCACTTTTATTTTTTCTTTCTTTCCATTAGCAAGCCATATCTATTTTTCATTATTTTTTCTTTCTTTCCATTAGCAAGCCATATTTCTCTCTTTCACTGTTATTTTTTCTTTCTTTCCATTCGAAAGCCACATCTATTTTTCATTATTTTTTCTTTCTTTCCATTAGGAAGCCATATCTATTTTTCATTATTTTTCTTTCTTTCCATTAGCAAGCCATATCTATTTTTCATTGTTTTTTCGTTCTTTCCATTAGCAAGCAATATCTATTTTTCATTATTTTTTCGTTCTTTCCATTAGCAAGCCATATCTATTTTTCATTGTTTTTTCGTTCTTTCCATTAGCAAGCCATATTTCTCTCTTTCACTGTTATTTTTTCTTTCTTTCCATTAGCAAGCCACATCTATTTTTCATCATTTTTTCTTTCTTTCCATTAGCAAGCCATATCTTTTTTCATTATTTTTCTTTCTTTCCATTAGCAAGCTATATCTATTTTTCATTATTTTTCTTTCTTTCCATTAGCAAGCCATATCTATGGTTCATTATTTTTTCTTTCTTTCCATTAGCAAGCAATATCTATTTTTCCTTATTTTTTCTTTCTCTCCATTACCAAACCATATTTCTCTCTTTCACTGCTATTTTTTCTTTCTTTCCATTAGCAAGCCATATCTATTTTTCATTATTTTTTCTTTCTTTCCATTAGCAAGCCATATCTATTTTTCATTATTCTTTGTTTCTTTCCATTCGCAAGCCATATCTATTTTTCATTATATTTTCTTTCTTTCCATTCGCAAGCCATATCTATTTTTCATTGTTTTCTTTCTTTCAATTGCAAGCCATATGTTATTCTTTCTCCGATTCTACGTAAACAATTCGAGTCAAAAATGAATGTCTAGCGTGGAAAGAAATACTAACGTAATTGTTCTTCCTTTTTTTTTTTAGAAGGAAAATACACGCAGACGGATCAAATCGTGTTAATTATTTCTTAAAATTCTTCATAATTACTGCTTTATGTTATTTGCTAGATCTGCTAAATTTTTTTTATACGCCGTTTTCCTTCAGTATGTGGGCGATATTGACTGTCCTCTTAGTCCGATATATTTTTCACCTTCCCTCTAACTGTTCTACCATTCGTTTACAAAAACTCATTATGTAGGATACTCGCTGTTTCCCTCGAAAGCTCTTGCTTTCATTATGTTCTGTGAGTGTCAAATTCTTCAAACTCTCTTTCCTCATGATTTATCCTAGAATTTCCAACAGTGGCTTTCTATGTATATTCCTCCTTTTTCTTTTCATTTTCCTTAAAATTTCTTCGTTGCTCACATGCTCAGTCCATGGTATTCTCGGCATTCTTTTACAGTTTCATATTTCTGTTGCCTTAAGTCTCTTCTTAATCTATGAGCAGATTGTCCAGTATTCACTGAACTAATATTTGAGAACGGTTTTTTGTTTTCTAGCGAAATTTTTCTTTTCGTTAATTCTCGACATTTGAGGGACACCTTTCGCTTTTCCAAAAGCGCCCTAGGATTTTGGCGTCACATTTTCCGTCCTCTGTTAAAACACTTCTCAGATACACTTTTCACTTTTACTTCTCTATGAATGAACATTATCATCTGCATATCATATGTTGTTAACATTATGCCCTCCAGTAATAAATCCCGATAGGACTAGTTATTTCAAGATCGACTAGCTGTAAAGCTAAAATCCAGTGAGACACGACATCTTTGTCTTACGCCCCTTTCAATTTTTGTGCATTTAATGAATATTTATTCCTGTTTTCAATGCGAAAATAAATTTGTAACCAGTTCCAGATAATAAGACGATATGAGTATATGTGAAATTTCAAGGTAACAACATCCCTGAAAATAGTTGTGATGAGGTAACAGCCAAAAGTATTTGCTGACTAATGACGGAGCGAAGAAGTGTCGGTGAGCCACTGAGGTGTTTAACATTAACAACCTGCCGCTTCTGTTGCTATTACCATGGCAGATGTTTAGAAGAACCCATTTTTTTCCCGACTTTTTTTTGACATTTACATCTAGGAAAAGCCCAGCCATTTCCACGAAGTCGAATCCCCATTATTTCCTCTGCAGTCCTAATGTAGGGAGAAAGTTTCATCAAGACCGTTTTTTCTTCTAAGAACTTTTACTTCGGGGAGCATACTTCTGCGTGGGAGCTTTCGTAAGCAGCTTTCTAGTTATCTTCATAATCTTAATTTCCTATCACTTTTCCTTCTATTCATATCACATACGACATTCATCATTGCTTTTTGACTGTAAACCTGTAACGTGTGTTTGCCCCCAAGTTTTATATTGGCTGAAATTTAATAAAAAAAAATAAGACAAAAAAAAAAAAAGTTTTGGCCAATACAAGCTGTGGAGAAAAAAAATATTATTCAACCAATCATTTTGCGCTGCACAGGAATGGCCTTGAGATTCTATCAATGATGATAAAAGCAAAATCCCAAATTTGAAGGGAAGAAACGTAGGTTTGAGAAGAATTAAGTGGATTTTGCCATTATTTAGTTGCGGGTTATAAGTGACATCTTCCGATGGAATTTAAAAGTCCCTTTCGCATAATGAGTGGATCCAAAGTTATCACTCTACTACAACCTAAACATGTCGCAGAAAAAAAGAAAACTTATTTTCCAATCAATCAGTTTCCCCTGCACCGAACTGGCCCTTCTATCCCATCAACAATGGTAAAATCAATACTCTAATTCATCACAGACATATTTCTGTTCCAAGTCACACAAAATGGCCAGACGGTTGTGTTCTTTTAACTCTGATAGCCGGTTTTCCAAAAATACACTTTCACCGACAATCATAGAAACGTACAAACAGCTCTACTGAGTACAAAAACCTGTTGTCTTTTCCATTTTTCAGTCAGACAGATCCGGATTTCGTTACCTCACAAGTCCTATGCGTCGTTGAAAGCAATTGTTATAAATGGCTTTGAGTGAGTGAAGTCAAAGGGTGTTGGTAAATATCATCCTTCTTGGCGCTACAGAACCGCAAACAAAAAAGCGAGCCAAATAACAGAAATCGCATCATTTGAGGACAACCAACAGAAGCAACAACTAAAATTTATATCACATGTAACTCGAGGAGAAAAATAAACAACATAATCCAGATACTGACATTTCACACAATTTCAGATAAAAGGTCAGGAAGGACCCGCCTCCATCAACAATGGAAGGTGCGATAACAGCTACTGGACCTGGGAAGTCTATTTTCTTCAAATTTCTTTTTTTAATCAATTTCAACCCAAGCAAGGCGATAGTGTCATTAGAACACAGAAGATTAGTGGAAGTGAAGATTGAAAATGGCGAGGAGTGAGAAAGAACACAATAGGAACAGGCTTCAAGAAGACAGAAGATGGCGATTGACGTTGCATTTAAATGTTTGAGGATTGTAGTTATCAGTGAAGCAAGAAATCAGAAAGGAGTTCCACAGGTGGGATGTGCGAGAAAAAAATGTTAGAGTAGAAATGACGGCTACATCTAGCTAGTTCTACAGTAAAGCGGCGAGATCTAGTTGCTAATCTAGTAGCACGCTTAGATTCATGTAGTCGAGTGACACGAAAAAAAAAAAGCTCGTCCGAGAAGTTGCCATGAAAATATTTGTAGAACAGACAGAGGGAAGCCACGTCACGTCGGTGAGAAATTGCCTGGAGACGAGATGCCTGGTCAGGACCGACTGTATTGCAGACCCACTGGATTTTGTGAAAAATGCACAGTAGGAGCACCAGACTAGATATTGCAGCAGTATTCAATATACGGACGAATGATAGATTTATAAATGTGCAAGACGGATTCTAATGAGAAAAACTTTTTGGCCCGACACAATGAACCAGCCTTCCTTGCAGAAGACGTAGCAATTTACTGGATATAGTCGATCCACTTCATGTCCATGGGAAACGTGAGACTACGAAGACGTAGTGTCGTTCTCTTGAAGTTCAGCATCAGTCATAAGAAAGATTTTTAAAATTTTCAACCGAAAAAAGTACTAGCTGTTTGGTCAATTAATATTAAATGTTTTCTTCGAGGAAAAAGGTTAATATTACCAGTACAATTACCTAGTCAAGCTTGGTAACATTTATAACTTATGAAAGTGAATATTAGTCACATTAGGAAATATCTATGCTGATGATACAACTGCGTATGAATGGACTTCCAAAAATCTAAATGATTAGCTGATCTCTCATTGGACCTCGCTCTAACAACTCACCGAGAAAAATGGTTCGAAACATTCAATATCTCCAAAACCGAACTCATTGTTCTCTCAATGAAGCTCCTTGGTTTGAACACTTTTGCGGTTTAAGTTCACCCCCGACTTTAAGTGCAACGCATATAGAAGATCCATCGCTAAGGATGCTGGTAATATGGCCAGCTCCTATTATGCTCTCTCTTTAAAATAGCTGTTGCCATATCTAGGCTTATGCTGCCCAATCCTCGTTTTCCAGCCGAGACAGAGTTCAAAAGCGGATTATGTTGCAACACTTTTCCCCACAGACGAGACGTTTCAGGTCTCTCGTTACTCTATGGCTATTTCCATGGCAAATGTTCTGACTCGGTACACCAATCCAGAGCTAAGACCCACCATGCCACGTAAACTGCAACGAAAAATCCCTATTCTCTTCGTATTCCATTAGTAAGGAGGAAGTTGCATACGGACAGCTTATTCCCGAGAACCGTTACTTTTTGGAACAGACTCCCAAGCGAAAGCTTCCTCTATCTTAAGCTTTTCAAGTCTAGGATCAACCGTTAGCTTTCTTACATATCCTCATAATCTGAACTTTTACTTTTTCTTCTTACGGTCATACAACAACCTCATTCAGCAATCCTCTAATTTGAATGGTTCAGGAGCCTTTATTGGGCGAAAAATTCGTAAAAATATATACAATTATATTATTCTATGTGCCGTGTCCCTTCAGGATGTTGAAGTTCATGGATTTCCACAGTTACCTGTCCCTTGTCGATCTTAATAACGTTTGTCTTTTTGTTATCTCTACCAAACTCTGTTCCGTCATCCAATCATCCTTGCTTGCCAGGTAGGTGATGTCTGACCTTCCTTTGTTTTTCTTGCTTGTGGGTATCAAATTTTCTAAGCCTTCTTTCTTCATAATATGCTCTAGAATTTACAACTCTCTCTTTCTGACGTTAAGTATAAGTGTCCTTTTTGTTTCCATTGTTTTTAAAACTTCGTCGTTGCTCACAGTTTCGGTCTATGGTATTCTCAGTATACTTCTGTAGGACTACATTACTGTTGTTTCAAGTCTCTTCTTCATCTGTGAAGATACTGTCCAGTATTCATTTCTACATAGGAGGCTTGATATTATGTAACAGTTCAGTACTCAGTTTCTTAATACTTTACTTAGCTTTAGGAAGGCATCTTTCACTATCCCAATGCGCCTTCGGATTTCAGTGTCGTACTTTCCGTCCTCTGTTAAAACACTTCCCAGATATTTTAATGTTTCTTAATACTTTGCTTAGCTTTTGGAAGGCATCTTTCGCTATTCCAATGCGCCTTTGGATTTCCGTCTCGTACTTTCCATCCTCTGTTAAAACACTTCCTAGATATGTTACTGTTTCATAATACTTTGCTGAGCTTCTGGAAGGCATCTTTCGCTATCCCAATGCGCCTTCGAATTTCGGTGTTGCAATTTTTTCATTTTTATTATAATTGTATTTCCTTTTTCGATAAATATATTACTTTTCAGTATATTTACAGAACAGGAAGGAGACAACAGTTTCTTCAGGCAGTGAAATATATATATATATATATATATATATATATATATATATATATATATATATATATATATATATATATATTATAAGCATAAGGAGGGTAGATTGATCCTTAATATGAAGAGATTAAAATTGGCGTTATTTACACTGTTCGGAATCTTGTCCTCATTTTTGTTGTCGTATTTTCAGCATTTCGGCCGTTGTACTCTCCGGTCTCCTTCAGGTGATTAGAATTTTGAACCGAATTATTTATCAATTATCTACCAGACTTGGGGAGACCGTATATGAGAGGTAGCGTGCTATAACGTTGTGACAACTGCCTGTATGTCTTAGGTAGAAGGTGCTCCTTGTTCTTGGTTAGTTTTCGTACTGTTTTCATTGTTGACCTTGATTTTTTTTAGGTCTACAGGTCTAATCGTTTCTACTGAGGGCTTCCAGCTTTTCTGTATATTC
Source organism: Acanthosepion lycidas (assembly GCA_963932145.1). Lineage (NCBI taxonomy): Eukaryota > Metazoa > Mollusca > Cephalopoda > Sepiida > Sepiidae > Acanthosepion > Acanthosepion lycidas. The sequence goes on along the minus strand of OZ010587.1, from coordinate 58,588,316 downwards.
AGTTCTCGAACAATCTATCCAGGTGGACGGAATAAAGAGTTCGGTTCGAAATTCCTATCACCTGAAGAAGACCGGAGCGTACAACGGACGAAACATTGTGAATATGACAACAAAGATGAAGACAAGAGTCCAAACAGTGTAAATTGTGTAAATAGTTACAACGACTTTGTTACGTTTCGGCGTAACCGATTCGGCGTCAGAAAAAATAATTGGACTATTCACCACAGCAGTTTAGGCGTCAGACTGTTTCGACGTCACTGAGACGCCCCCACCCAATAAAAAGGATAAAAGCATTGAAAGCACCCAACTTTCAGTCCGACTGTTTATTCATTTAGGGAATTAAGGATCTCATTAAAATGCTAAAAGAATAATGTAAATTAAAAACTTAAATTAAAAATATTGTATTTAAAAAAAATATTTAAAAAAAATATTTAAAAAAAATATTTAAAAAAAATAGTAAAGCTATTTAATCTTAGAAATGACTTCATTTCGTAATTATGAGCAATGCCCTTCAGGAACGCAATAGGATCTAATGATTCAACTTCCATTATGACCTTTTTGATTCGTTCGACAACATCTCTATATTTTCTTTTTAGCTTTCTGGGTTGGAGGGTAGATATCCAGCGATCAACTTTTCGGAAAATGCATCATGAACGACGAAGTAGTAATCTGATACCTAATCATCCTTCGGATGAAAAATTCCTTCTATCGAACCGGCGACGCCAAATGGGCGACGCCGGAACGTCACATTCTCAGTTAAAATACCTCATCTCAAAAATATACACAAATAAGATTGTCGTGTTCATGGAAGCTTCAATGCAGGAACCTCATCCACAAAGTAGAAAGTATTTAGAAGAACACTGTCAGAATTTAAGTTTAATGAGGAACAGGGCTAAAAGTGTGGTGCAGTTGCAGCAAGGTAACTTGTTTGTTAGAGTAGTGTATTTTATATTTCTGATTTTTGGTCGTAGCGAGTGGGAAAAAAACTTGAATCTTTTAATGAAATCAAATTTTCCCAGGGAATTTGATTGTGAAAACATCTGTTGTTCAAAGGATTGCAGATTTTGACAGGTGACAACATTTGTCGATGTTCGCCTAAAAGCTTATCAGACGAATATTTAAGTTTGTCATTTTGATTGCAAATGGCCTTGAAGGTTGGCGATATTTATGTCTGGATAAGTTAAAAACAAACCAGAGGGAATGACCGTTTTGACCCTGTCCTGTGATCAAAGGAGGGTGAGAAACGCGTGGGTAGATTGTTCCTTATATATACAGTATCTTGGCGAACGGCAAGGAGAGACAACCGCGAGAATCAACAGGAGAGACATGTCGAAAATTGGCAGATCAACACACACGCAATTGACACCCGCCTGAAATTAACTCCATGTTCGATTCCCTGATAAAAGTTTGCGAATACACACTTTGGTTCCAAGTCGCTAAACCCATCCATATCAAACTTTTGTAATTATTCTATCTTCATTTGCTATTTTTAAAACTATTATTTTCAATCAAGATCAGGCCTTCTCCTTCTTCCGTCAAGAGCACGATTTTCCTTTCTTCAACCCGGTCATCGGCTTACTAAATCAAAGGGAAGAGCAACACCCTTTTCTTAGCAACACTAGACGATCGACCACCTCACTGGCACCAACTACTTGGTCAGTTTAAAACTGTATATAACTAACCTGACCCCACATCCATGCCAAGCTGAAAATATCTACGAGAGATAGGGTCCAAATTATACAGCTGCATGTCCTTGGGGAATAGAGGGGGTTACATTATGCAGTGAGGTAGGAATTCACTACAATTGTAGGCCATTACTCCAAGAAGAGGTGTCTGTCTATTTATCGTTGAGTCAAAATGATGAATTAGATTGTTTAATAATTTCGTTGACTAGATATCCCAAACTACCATGTCACGAGCATTGACAAATTGCCGTTGTACTATTAGCAGTTTCCTTATAAGGAAACATCTGGCATTCATTTATCGAGCAGCCACTTCTACGTCGGTTGAAATTTATAAAATTTTTCTCTTTAGACAATTATTCAGGAAAATAGCTTTCTCGACTACATTACCTGCTATCGCTCTTTCCAGTGTTGCTGGGAGAGTCCTTCTTAACCTTTTATTTGAAGTAAAGTCGAAGATCAACATCTTGATTATTTAGTGTCTCGTTGAGTTCTATGTGGCATCCATTTTAGCTTTTGCTGCTGTTGAAAGTGCTCAAGTGATATTGTTTCTGTTATTTGGCTCATTTATTTGCTTATGAATGTGTAAAACCAGTCCATAATGTTTGAAGTATGCATTTTAATCACTGTTCTCTTAAAGCAGTTGTATTTTTTACTAATGTTCACCCACTACAAGGGCTAATTAGTGAAGGCTAATACAAGACCCAAGGGCCACTCAAGGTAGAGGGTTACCTGTGTGGAATTGTATTAGAGTAAGTAAAGTCAACATAACGGGAAAGATAGACAACTAATTCCAGACTTGAAGAGGTCAAGATTTAGGTGAATTAAATTTCAGAGTTCAGGGGAAGACATTAGGAGTATAGAGTTGAGGTATAATTTAGAAGGAACCGGAAACTCAAACAGGAAACAAGGGATGAACCTCTACTTTTGTTCCTGTTCTGACCATAGGCAAACCTAGCTACCGCTAATTTTATACAGCTGACAGTTTATATATTTCTGAACGTGTCTGGCGCTGTGCATGGCATCTATGTGAAAGTTTCGATTTAAGGAGGTTATTTAAGAAGGTTAGTAAAGAAAGAGAAATTATTTGGTGCAACAGGAAACACGGAGCTGTGTAGAGCAATGATTGCTTCCGTCATGAAAGAAAATGTTTGAAATATTGTCAGAAATCCCAAAATGAGGGCAAGTAGACATGAAGTGTGTGAATGATTTTGTTAAGATGGTCGACGAAGGTTCGCTACAAAAGGACAATTCAGAAAGAGCGTTGTACCTGCGTAGTACAATAAAGTGAAGCGCAATAAAACGAAACATGACTACTTCTTTATTTCTGATTGATGCTGCTAACTTAATAGTCCTTTAATGAGAAACGATATATTGTGTTTGCGGAGAGGACTTTAAGCCGAAAATTCATCGTAAATGGGTAGAAGAGGACGCGAATCCAACTGTGAATGCGGACACTGATTGGCCATCTGCTGAACTAAGAACACAAGAAAAAAGTTATATCTTTTGTTTTTTTTTTCATTTTATCATTTCACTCCAACCAAGGCAATAATAACACTAAGACGCAACGGATTATTGGGAGTGAAAAAAAAATGAGAAAAATTTAAAACGAACTGGAAACCCAATAATAAATAGGAAACAAAGGATAAACCTCTACTCTTTCAAATAGTCAAACTTATTTATTTCAACACTGAAACGGTAGCGAGAATTTTTCTCTCTTTACGGAAGGTCTGAGATGACTTGAAATCTCTTAGTAAAAGATTACAATATGACATTTACGAGCTGTGCCAGTATAATTGTGATTGACTTGGACGGCATCCCCGTGTTGAAATATATATTTAATAGACGGAATTAGTGTTGGCCAAGATGAATAACTAAATAAGTTGTCTGAATTTCTGGAATAAGGAGTTATCATTCGTTCCATTATTTTACATGCAGACAATTATCCTCATCTTTGTTGTGGTTATCACAACGTTTCAGCCATTGTATCTTGAACCCTTCAGCAGGTGTATGTCTTTAACTGTTTATGGTTGAAGATAACTTTTTTATTCAATTCATTCCGAGCAAAGCGAAAATACCAATAAGACACAAGAGGTTACTGGGAGTGAAAGAAAACGAAAAGATTTAGAAGGGGAATCAGAAACCTATCCTAAACAGGGAAAAGGGATAAACCTCTCGTCCTGTTAAAAAAAAATGGGAAAAGAGTACGAACAGGTGATATACCTATCTACTCCTATAATCTGCAAAATTCGACGACTATCATAGATGTGATCAACTTTCTGCACGTATGAAGTCAAGAGTGACAAAATTTTCAGAACAATTTGATTTCGACCTATCAGGACGTGGCAAGAGGTCTTAACTAAGCCTAGGAATTGACTATTTTTTAATCTTTTTACTAAGGTTCTCTCAATACGAATTTCGAGAGACACGAAAGGTAGTGGGTTACGGACTGAGGCGAGTAATATGAATGTAAGTGCTTTGAAGTGAACATTACGAAGCCGGCAGAATAGATAACGAATGACTCTTGACTTGAAGATGTTAGAGTTACGCGTCCGGGGAAGCACTCACGCCGGAGTTATTTTCACAAAGTAGTATTTCTTTTGAAACAAAACACTGTCTGGGTTTAGTGAGGGCCAAAACGGCGATGCAGACAGGGACGAAATCATCACAAAATGTGTTAACGACAAGTGGGCTATCTCATTGGGTGTTATTATATGAGAGTACCTAAGAACTCTTCAGCCTACCCTCGTAATAATGGTTTTAATGTATGTCTTACTAAATAACTAAGAGCAGGGATGGGAAATGAGGTGGATTCATAGTTTTGCCATGGGTATCTGCGTGTGAGTGAATCAAACGAAACGGGAATTGGCTTTCCGATCAAAAATTTCCAAGTCATTACCACTCGCACACCCAAGCTTAGAGTACATGTAAACCGCCATTTTTTTTTATTTTTATTATAATTGTATTTCCTTTTCCGTTAAATATATTACTTTTCAGTATATTTACAGAACAGGAAGGAGACAATAGTTTCTTCAGGCAGTGAAATATATATATATATATATATATATATATATATATATATATATATATATATATATATATATATATATATATGAGCAGATATGGAATTCACTTTGGTCGAATATATTTGGGAAAGCCATGTTTTCGCTATCTTTCTGAATATGAATATAAGAGGTGAACATTATAAGGATAAGGGGGGGTAGATTGATCCTTAACATGAAGAGATTAAAATTGGCGGTATTTACACTGTTCGGACTCTTGTCCTCATTTTTGTTGTCGTATTTTCAGCATTTCGGCCGTTGTACTCTCCGGTCTCCTTCAGGTGATTAGAATTTTGAACCGAATTATTAAATCAATTATCTACCAGACTTGGGGAGACCGTATATGCGAGGTAGCTTGCTATAACGTTGTGACAACTGCCTGTATGTCTTAGGTAGAAGGTGCTCCTTGTTCTTGGTTAGTTTTCGTACTGTTTTTATTGTTGACCTTGATTTTTTTTAGGTCTACAGGTCCAATCGTTTCTACTGAGGGCTTCCAGCTTTTCTGTATATTCCGTTCTCGAACAATCTACCCAGGTGGACGGAATAAAGAGTTCGGTTCGAAATTCCTATCACCTGAAGAAGACCGGAGCGTACAACGGACGAAACATTGTGAATATGACAACAAAGATGAAGACAAGAGTCCGAACAGTGTAAATTGTGTAAATAATTACAACGACTTTGTTACATTTCGGCGTAGCCGATTCGGCGTCAGAAAAAATAATTGGACTATTCACCACAGCAGTTTAGGCGTCAGACTGTTTCGACGTCACTGAGACGCCCCCCCCCCCAATAAAAAGGATAAAAGCATTGAAAGCACCCAACTTTCAGTCCGACTGTTTATTCATTTAGGGAATTAAGGATCTCATTAAAATGCTAAAAGAATAATGTAAATTAAAAACTTAAATGACAAATATTGTGTTTAAAAAAAATATTTAAAAAAAATAGTAAAGCTATTTAATCTTAGAAATGACTTCATTTCGTAATTATGAGCAATGCCCTTCAGGAACGCAATAGGATCTAATTATTCAACTTCCATTATGACCTTTTTGATTCGTTCGACAACATCTCTATATTTTCTTTTTAGCTTTCTGGGTTGGAGGGTAGATATCCAGCGATCAACTTTTCGGAAAATGCATCATGAACGACGAAGTAGTAATCTGATACCTAATCATGCTTCGGATGAAAAATTCCTTCTATCGAACCGGCGACGCCAAATGGGCGACGCCGGAACGTCACATTCTCAGTTAAAATACTCCATCTCAAAAATATACACAAATAAGATTGTCGTGTTCATGGAAGCTTCAATGCAGGAACCTCTTCCACAAAGTAGAAAGTATTTAGAAGAACACTGTCAGAATTTAAGTTTAATGAGGAACAGGGCTAAAAGTGTGGTGCAGTTGCAGCAAGGTAACTTGTTTGTTAGAGAAGTTTGTTTTATATTTCTGATTTTTGGTCGTAGCGAGTGGGAAAAAAATTTTGAATCTTTTAATGAATTCAAATTTTCCCAGGAAATTTGATTGTGAAAACATCTGTTGTTCAAAGGATTGCAGATTTTGACAGGTGACAACATTTGTCGATGTTCGCCTAAAAGCCTATCAGACGAATATTTAAGTTTGTCATTTTGATTGCAAATGGCCTTGAAGGTTGGCGATATTTATGTCTGGATAAGTTAAAAACAAACCAGAGAGAATGACCGTTTTGACCTCGTCCTGTGATCTAAGTAGGGTGAGAAACGCGTGGGTAGATTGTTCCTTATATATACAGTAACTTGGCGAACGGCAAGGAGAGACAACCGCGAGAATCAACAGGAGAGACATGTCGAAAATTGGCAGATCAACACACACGCAATTGACACCCGCCTGAAAGTAACTCCATGTTCGATTCCCTGATAAAAGTTTGCGAATACACACTTTGGTTCCAAGTCGCTAAACCCATCCATATCAAACTTTTGTAATTATTCTATCTTCATTTGCTATTTTTAAAACTATTATTTTCAATCAAGATCAGGCCTTCTCTTTCTTCCGTCAAGAGCACGATTTTCCTGTCTTCAACCCGGTCATCGGCTTACTAAATCAAAGGGAAGAGCAACACCCTTTTCTTAGCAACACTAGACGATCGACCACCTAACTGGCACCAACTACTTGGTCAGTTTAAAACTGTATATAACTAACCTGACCCCACAGCCATGCCAAGCTGAAAATATCTACGAGAGATAGGGTCCAAATTATACAGCTGCACGTCCTTGGGGAATAGAGGGGGTTACATTATGCAGTGAGGTAGGAATTCACTACAACTGTAGGCCATTACTCCAAGAAGAGGTGTCTGTCTATTTATCGTTGAGTCAAAATGATGAATTAGATTGTTTAATAATTTCGTTGACTAGATATCCCAAATTACCATGTCACGAGCATTGACAAATTGCCGTGGTACTATTAGCTGTTCCCTTATAAGGAAACATCTAGCATACATTTATCGAGCAGCCACTACTACGTTTGTTGAAATTTATAAGATTTTTTTCTTTAGACAATTATTCAGGAAAATAGCTTTCTCGACTACATTACCTGCTATCGATCTTTCCAGTATTGCTGGGAGAGTCCTTCCTAACTTTTTATTTGAAGTAAAGTCGAAGATCAACATCTTGATTATTTAGTGTCTCGTTGAGTTATATGTGGCATCCATTTTAGCTTTTGCTGCTGTTGAAAGTGCTCAAGTGATATTGTTTCTGTTATTTGGCTCATTTCTTTGCTTATGAATGTGTAAAACCAGTCCATAATGTTTGAAGTATGCATTTTAATCACTGTTCTCTTAAAGCAGTTGTATTTTTTACTAATGTTCACCCACTACAAGGGCTAATTAGTGAAGGCTAATACAAGACCCAAGGGCCACTCAAGGTAGAGGGTTACCTGTGTGGAATTGTATTAGAGTAAGTAAAGTCAACATAACGGGAAAGATAGACAACTAATTCCAGACTTGAAGAGGTCAAGATTTAGGTGAATTAAATTTCAGAGTTCAGGGGAAGACATTAGGAGTATAGAGTTGAGGTATAATTTAGAAGGAACCGGAAACTCAAACAGGAAACAAGGGATGAACCTCTACTTTTGTTCCTGTTCTGACCATAGGCAAACCTAGCTACCGCTAATTTTATACAGCTGACAGTTTATATATTTCTGAACGTGTCTGGCGCTGTGCATGGCATCTATGTGAAAGTTTCGATTTAATGAGGTTATTTAAGAAGGTTAGTAAAGAAAGAGAAATTATTTGGTGCAACAAGAAACACGGAGCTGTGTAGAGCAATGATTGCTTCCGTCATGAAAGAAAATGTTTGAAATATTGTCAGAAATCCCAAAATGAGGGCAAGTAGACATGAAGTGTGTGAATGATTTTGTTAAGATGGTCGACGAAGGTTCGCTACAAAAGGACAATTCAGAAAGAAAGCGTTGTACCTGCGTAGTGCAATAAAGTGAAGCGCAATAAAACGAAACATGACTACTTCTTTATTTCTGATTGATGCTGCTAACTTAATAGTCCTTTAATGAGAAACGATATATTGTGTTTGCGGAGAGGACTTTAAGCCGAAAATTCATCGTAAATGGGTAGAAGAGGACGCGAATCCAACTGTGAATGCGGACACTGATTGGCCATCTGCTGAACTAAGAACACAAGAAAAAAGTTATATCTTTTGTTTTTTTTTTCATTTTATCATTTCACTCCAACCAAGGCAATAATAACACTAAGACGCAACGGATTATTGGGAGTGAAAGAAAAATGAGAAAAATTTAAAACGAACTGGAAACCCAATAATAAATAGGAAACAAAAGATAAACCTCTACTCTTTATATTATAGTCAAACTTATTTATTTCAACACTGAAACGGTAGCGAGAATTTTTCTCTCTTTACAGAAGGTCTAAGATGACTTGAAATCTCTTAGTAAAAGATTACAATATGACATTTACGAGCTGTGTCAGTATAATTGTGATTGACTTGGACGGCATCCCCGTGTTGAAATATACATTTAATAGACGGAATTAGTGTTGGCCAAGATGAATAACTAAATAAGTTTTTTTACATTCAGACTATCATCCGCATCTTTGTTGTGGTTATCACAACGTTTCAGCCATTGTATCTTGAACCCTTCAGCAGGTGTATGTCTTTAACTGTTTATGGTTGAAGATAACTTTTTCATTCAATTTATTCCGAGCAAAGCGAAAATACCAATAACACACAAGAGGTTACTGGGAGTGAAAGAAAATGAAAAGTTTTAGAAGGGGAATCAGAAAACTATCCTAAACAGGGAAAAGGGATAAACCTCTCGTCCTGTTAAAAAAAATGGGAAAAGAGTACGAACAGGTGATATACCTATCTACTCCTATAATCTGCAAAATTCGACGACTATCATAGATGTGATCAACTTTCTGCACGTATGAAGTCAAGAGTGACAAAATTTTCAGAACAATTTGATTTCGACCTATCAGGACGTGGCAAGAGGTCTTAACTAAGCCTAGGAATTGACTATTTTTTAATCTTTTTACTAAGGTTCTCTCAATACGAATTTCGAGAGACACGAAAGGTAGTGGGTTACGGACTGAGGCGAGTAATATGAATGTAAGTGCTTTGAAGTGAACATTACGAAGCCGGCAGAATAGATAACGAATGACTCTTGACTTGAAGATGTTAGAGTTACGCGTCCGGGGAAGCACTCACGCCGGAGTTATTTTCACAAAGTAGTATTTCTTTTGAAACAAAACACTGTCTGGGTTTAGTGAGGGCCAAAACGGCGATGCAGACAGGGACGAAATCATCACAAAATGTGTTAACGACAAGGGGTCTATCTCATTGGGTGTTATTATATGAGAGTACCTAAGAACTTTTCAGCCTACCCTCGTAATAATGGTTTTAATGTATGTCTTACTAAATAACTAAGAGCGGGGATGGGAAATGAGGTGGATTCATAGTTTTGCCATGGGTATCTGCGTGTAAGTGAATCAAACGAAACAGGAATTGGCTTTCCGATCAAAAATTTCCAAGTCATTACCACTCGCACACCCAAGCTTAGAGTACCTGTAAACCGCCATTTTTTTAATTTTTATTATAATTGTATTTCCTTTTCCGTTAAATATATTACTTTTCAGTATATTTACAGAACAGGAAGGAGACAATAGTTTCTTCAGGCAGTGAAATATATATATATATATATATATATATATATATATATATATGTATATGAGCAGATATGGAATTCACTTTGGTCGAATATATTTGGGAAAGCCATGTTTCTGCTATCTTTCTGAATATGAATATAAGAGGTGAACATTATAAGGATAAGTGGGGTAGATTGATCCTTAACATGAAGAAATTAAAATGCGGTATTTACACTGTTCGGACTCTTGTCCTCATTTTTGTTGTCGTATTTTCAGCATTTCGGCCGTTGTACTCTCCGGTCTCCTTCAAGTGATTAGAATTTTGAACCGAATTATTTATCAATTATCTACCAGACTTGGGGAGACCGTATATGCGAGGTAGCTTGCTATAACGTTGTGACAACTGCCTGTATGTCTTAGGTAGAAGGTGCTCCTTGTTCTTGGTTAGTTTTCGTGCTGTTTTCATTGTTGACCTTGACTTTTTTTAGGTCTACAGGTCTAATCGTTTCTACTGAGGGCTTCCAGCTTTTCTGTATATTCCGTTCTCGAACAATCTACCCAGGTGGACGGAATAAAGAGTTCGGTTCGAAATTCCTATCACCTGAAGAAGACCGGAGCGTACAACGGACGAAACATTGTGAATATGACAACAAAGATGAAGATAAGAGTCCGAACAGTGTAAATTGTGTAAATAGTTACAACGACTTTGTTACGTTTCGGCGTAGCCGATTCGGCGTCAGAAAAAATAATTGGACTATTCACCACAGCAGTTTAGGCGTCAGACTGTTTCCACGTCACTGAGACGCCCCCCCCCCCAATAAAAAGGATAAAAGCATTGAAAGCACCCAACTTTCAGTCCGACTGTTTATTCATTTAGGGAATTAAGGATCTCATTAAAATGCTAAAAGAATAATGTAAATTAAAAACTTAAATGACAAATATTGTGTTTAAAAAAAATATTTAAAAAAAATAGTAAAGCTATTTAATCTTAGAAATGACTTCATTTCGGAATTATGAGCAATGCCCTTCAGGAACGCAATAGGATCTAATTATTCAACTTCCATTATGACCTTTTTGATTCGTTCGACAGCATCTCTATATTTTCTTTTTAGCTTTCTGGGTTGGAGGGTAGATATCCAGCGATCAACTTTTCGGAAAATGCATCATGAACGACGAAGTAGTAATCTGATACCTAATCATGCTTCGGATGAAAAATTCCTTCTATCAAACCGGCGACGCCAAATGGGCGACGCCGGAACGTCACATTCTCAGTTAAAATACCCCATCTCAAAAATATACACAAATAAGATTGTCGTGTTCATGGAAGCTTCAATGCAGGAACCTCATCCACAAAGTAGAAAGTATTTAGAAGAACACTGTCAGAATTTAAGTTTAATGAGGAACAGGGCTAAAAGTGTGGTGCAGTTGCAGCAAGGTAACTTGTTTGTTAGAGAAGTTTGTTTTATATTTCTGATTTTTGGTCGTAGCGAGTGGGAAAAAAATTTTGAATCTTTTAATGAAATCAAATTTTCCCAGGAAATTTGATCGTGATAACATCTGTTGTTCAAAGGATTGCAGATTTTGACAGGTGACAACATTTGTCGATGTTCGCCTAAAAGCTTATCAGACGAATATTTAAGTTTGTCATTTTGATTGCAAATGGCCTTGAAGGTTGGCGATATTTATGTCTGGATAAGTTAAAAACAAACCAGAGAGAATGACCGTTTTGACCTCGTCCTGTGATCTAAGTAGGGTGAGAAACGCGTGGGTAGATTGTTCCTTATATATACAGTAACTTGGCGAACGGCAAGGAGAGAAAACCGCGAGAATCAACAGGAGAGACATGTCGAAAATTGGCAGATCAACACACACGCAATTGACACCCGCCTGAAAGTAACTCCATGTTCGATTCCCTGATAAATGTTTGCGAATACACACTTTGGTTCCAAGTCGCTAAACCCATCCATATCAAACTTTTGTAATTATTCTATCTTCATTTGCTATTTTTAAAACTATTATTTTCAGTCAAGATCAGGCCTTCTCTTTCTTCCGTCAAGAGCACGATTTTCCTGTCTTCAACCCCGTCATCGGCTTACTAAATCAAAGGGAAGAGCAACACCCTTTTCTTAGCAACACTAGACGATCGACCACCTAACTGGCACCAACTACTTGGTCAGTTTAAAACTGTATATAACTAACCTGACCACACAGCCATGCCAAGCTGAAAATATCTACGAGAGATAGGGTCCAAATTATACAGCTGCACGTCCTTGGGGAATAGAGGGGTTTACATTATGCAGTCAGGTAGGAATTCACTACAGTTGTAGGCCATTACTCCAAGAAGAGGTGTCTGTCTATTTATCGTTGAGTCAAAATGATGAATTAGATTGTTTAATAATTTCGTTGACTAGATATCCCAAATTACCATGTCACGAGCATTGACAAATTGCCGTGGTACTATTAGCTGTTCCCTTATAAGGAAACATCTAGCATACATTTATCGAGCAGCCACTACTACGTTTGTTGAAATTTATAAGATTTTTTTCTTTAGACAATTATTCAGGAAAATAGCTTTCTCGACTACATTACCTGCTATCGATCTTTCCAGTATTGCTGGGAGAGTCCTTCCTAACCTTTTATTTGAAGTAAAGTCGAAGTTCAACGTCTTGATTATTTAGTGTCTCGTTGAGTTCTATGTGGCATCCATTTTAGCTTTTGCTGCTGTTGAAAGTGCTCAAGTGATATTGTTTCTGTTATTTGGCTCATTTCTTTGCTTATGAATGTGTAAAACCAGTCCATAATGTTTGAAGTATGCATTTTAATCACTGTTCTCTTAAAGCAGTTGTATTTTTTACTAATGTTCACCCACTACAAGGGCTAATTAGTGAAAGCTAATACAAGACCCAAGGGCCACTCAAGGTAGAGGGTTACCTGTGTGGAATTGTATTAGAGTAAGTAAAGTCAACATAACGGGAAAGATAGACAACTAATTCCAGACTTGAAGAGGTCAAGATTTAGGTGAATTAAATTTCAGAGTTCAGGGGAAGACATTAGGAGTATAGAGTTGAGGTATAATTTAGAAGGAACCGGAAACTCAAACAGGAAACAAGGGATGAACCTCTACTTTTGTTCCTGTTCTGACCTTAGGCAAACCTAGCTACCGCTAATTTTATACAGCTGACAGTTTATATATTTCTGAACGTGTCTGGCGCTGTGCATGGCATCTATGTGAAAGTTTCGATTTAATGAGGTTATTTAAGAAGGTTAGTAAAGAAAGAGAAATTATTTGGTGCAACAAGAAACACGGAGCTGTGTAGAGCAATGATTGCTTCCGTCATGAAAGAAAATGTTTGAAATATTGTCAGAAATCCCAAAATGAGGGCAAGTAGACATGAAGTGTGTGAATGATTTTGTTAAGATGGTCGACGAAGGTTCGCTACAAAAGGACAATTCAGAAAGAAAGCGTTGTACCTGCGTAGTGCAATAAAGTGAAGCGCAATAAAACGAAACATGACTACTTCTTTATTTCTGATTGATGCTGCTAACTTAATAGTCCTTTAATGAGAAACGATATATTGTGTTTGCGGAGAGGACTTTAAGCCGAAAATTCATCGTAAATGGGTAGAAGAGGACGCGAATCCAACTGTGAATGCGGACACTGATTGGCCATCTGCTGAACTAAGAACACAAGAAAAAAGTTATATCTTTTGTTTTTTTTTTTCATTTTATAATTTCACTACAACCAAGGCAATAATAACACTAAGACGCAACGGATTATTGGGAGTGAAAGAAAAATGAGAAAAATTTAAAACGAACTGGAAACCCAATAATAAATAGGAAACAAAGGATAAACCTCTACTCTTTCAAATAGTCAAACTTATTTATTTCAACACTGAAACGGTAGCGAGAATTTTTCTCTCTTTACAGAAGGTCTAAGATGACTTGAAATCTCCTAGTAAAAGATTACAATATGACATTTACGAGCTGTGTCAGTATAATTGTGATTGACTTGGACGGCATCCCCGTGTTGAAATATATATTTAATAGACGGAATTAGTGTTGGCCAAGATGAATAACTAAATAAGTTTTTTTACATGCAGACTATCATCCTCATCTTTGTTGTGGTTATCACAACGTTTCAGCCATTGTATCTTGAACCTTTCAGCAGGTGTATGTCTTTAACTGTTTATGGTTGAAGATAACTTTTGTATTAAATTCATTCCGAGCAAAGCGAAAATACCAATAAGACACAAGAGGTTACTGGGAGTGAAAGAAAACGAAAAGATTTAGAAGGGGAATCAGAAAACTATCCTAAACAGGGAAAAGGGATAAACCTCTCGTCCTGTTAAAAAAAATGGGAAAAGAGTACGAACAGGTGATATAACTATCTACTCCTATAATCTGCAAAATTCGACGACTATCATAGATGTGATCAACTTTCTGCACGTATGAAGTCAAGAGTGACAAAATTTTCAGAACAATTTGATTTCGACCTATCAGGACGTGGCAAGAGGTCTTAACTAAGCTTAGGAATTGACCATTTTTTAATCTTTTTACTAAGGTTGTCTCAATACGAATTTCGAGAGACACGCAAGGTAGTGGGTTACGGACTGAGGCGAGTGATATGAATGTAAGAAGTGGTGCTTTGAAGTGAACATTACGAAGCCGGCAGAATAGATAACGAATGACTCTTGACTTGAAGATGTTAGAGTGAAGCGTCCGGGTAAGCTCTCACGCCGGAGTTATTTTCACAAAGTAGTATTTCTTTTGAAACAAAACACTGTCTGGGTTTAGTGAGGGCCAAAACGGCGATGCAGACAGGGACGAAATCATCACAAAATGTGTGAACGACAAGTGGGCTATCTCATTGGGTGATATTATATGAGAGTACCTAAGAACTTTTCAGACGACCCTCGTAATAATGGTTTTAATGTATGTCTTACTAATTAACTAAGAACAGGGATGGGAAATGAGGTGGATTCATAGTTTTGCCATGGGTATCTGCGTGTGAGTGAATCAAACGAAACAGGAATTGGCTTTCCGATCAAAAATTTCCAAGTCATTCCCACTCGCACACCCAAGCTTAGAGTACCTGGTATTTGCAAGTGGTCACTCACCTGGCTACTGATTAGGCTCAGCGTTGTTTAAAGAAGCTGATCGCACGGGAACCAGTGTTTCAACGTGTATATCGCCGTAAGTCTATCAATAATTAGCAGGCACTCGCACACACACGCACATTATATGTAACCTTCATCTTTGCCGTGCGCCAGCGCCTTAGGGTTAGAATCTCCGACTGACGCCAATTCACCCGGGTTTCGATCCTAGCTAGAGGCAACCGGACATCTAGCTACACCGATGAGCTGTGATAGAGCGAAAAAGTCTGTCTGTGGGTGACTATATATATATATATATATATATATATATATATATATAAAGCTTAATATATATATAATCCAAATAATACCATACGTTGATTGCAGAACTCGGAGTTTCATACCATTTGCAATCTTCTGGTGCAAATTTCAGGTTTTCACGACTTGTTTAATACTTCTGGTTATCGCAAGATATTTTATTGTTAGTGGGGATTATTATTGTTCTTAGGCGTCTAAATGAATTGTAGTTTAATTCTGGATTTGAATTTGGGTCGGGATTATCATTTAAGATTGAAAAAAATATTGAAAATAAGAATTATAAATTTTAATTTCAAAACGGACGGTGTCATTAAAACAATCGTTTGGACATCAAGAGGGGATAATTATTTTTTATTAAAATCACTAATATTAATAATATTAATAAAAAATGCCGTGATAAAATTGCGATACTAATAAAAATAATACATAACAAGAAAAATAAAATAAATAATAAGCAATGATAATAAAAAAACACATTGCTAATAGACTAAAAGTAAATGTAAGACAAGACAATAATATAAATGGTTATATAATCAATACAGTCTAATAAAATGGGTCAACGTGAATTAGTAGAAATTTGATTCTAGGCAAGCAGGTGTTCATTAACTCACTTCTCTTGTTTAGATTTGGATTGTTCATAATTTTTAGGATCATTACTGTTATGGTAATTTACCCACGCATGCACTCTCCCAGCTATAAATAGGAGCAGGTACTGCCTTTTGAAGAGGGAAGTTTCCAGCAGTCAGCTCTGAGTGTCGGACCGAACATTCATGTTGTAACACTCTCGTTTGTATATGTTTGTATTACTGTTTCTGTTAATATATTTATTTAAATCAATTCCTCTCTTTGTGTCTTTACTTCTGGCCTTAACAAATCCACAATAATTAGTTTATCAGAAAGACATAAGTTACATCTGTTATCCTTCATAATGAAGGATTTAGCTTTCGTTACGGATTCGCAGGTGAGGTCTGGGTTTTTATTCCTTTTGAGCTACAACGGTGATCAGCAGTCGAAGCAGATGGAGGCCGAACCAGGGACCTGGAGCCATATACCTGACCCCAACAAAATATAGTGTGACATAATCTGCTTTTTGTGAAAGTCGAATTCACGTCTCTTTTCACACGGAAACCCTTGGAAACGACAAGCTGTATTTTATGAATACCGTCGTTCAGTTTTTCCTATTCTATCATCCTCTAATTACTTTAGCTATCATTATTTATTTCCCTTTTCATACCATTTACTTCCTTATTTCTTAACTTTTACTTTCTCTGATTCCCTTTTAAATTTCATGCTTTTATTTTTACTTTCGCTGGTTCTCTTTTAAATTTGATTAATTTATTTTTACTTTCTCTGGTTCCCTTTTAAATTTCATTCTTTTATTTTTACTTTGTCTTGTACCTTTTTAAATTTCATTCTTTTTCTTTTATTTTCCCTGGTTCTCTTTTAAATTTCATTGTTTTATTTTTACTTTCTCTGATTTCATTTTAAATTTCATTCTGCTATTTTTACTTTCTCTGGTACCTTTTAAATTTCATTGTTTTATTTTTACTTTCTTTGGTTCCCTTTTAAATTCCATGCTTTTATTTTTGCTTTCACTGGTTCTCTTTTAAATTTTATTCTCTTATTTTTACTTTCTCTGGTTCCCTTTTAAATTTTATTCTTTTATTATTATTTTCTCTGGTTCCCTTTTAAATTACATTCATATATTTTTACTTTCTCTGGTTCCCTTTTAAACTTTATTCATTTATATTTACTTTCTCTGGTTTCCTTTTAAATTTCATTGTTTTATTTTTATTTTCTCTGGTTCCCTTTTAAATTTTATTCTTTTATTATTTTCTCTGTTTCCCCTTTAAATTACATTCATATATTTTTAATTTCTCTGGTTCCCTTTTAAATTTTATTTATTTATTTTTACTCTCTCTGGTTCCCTTTTAAATTTCATTCTTTTATTTTTATTTTCTCTTTGTTCCCATTTAAATATCATCCTTTTATCTTTTCTTTCTCTGGTTCCCTTTTAAATTTCATTCTTTTATTTTTTACTTTCTCTGGTTCCCTTTTAAATTGCATTCTTTTATTTTTAATTTCTTTGATTCCCTTTTAAATTTCATTCTTTTTTTTCACTTTCTGTGGTTCCCTTATAAATTTCATTCTTTTATTTTTACTTTCTCTGGTTCCCCTTTAAATTTCATTCTTTTATTTTTAATTTCTCTTGTTACCTTTTAAATTTCATTCTTTTATTTTTAATTTCTCTGGTTCCCTTTTTAATTTCATTCTTTTATTTTTACTTTCGCTAGTTCCCTTTTAAATTTCATTCTTCTTTTTTTACTTTCTTCGATTCCCATTTAAATTTTATTCTTTTATTTTTAATTTCTATGTTTCCCTTTTCACTTTCATTCTTTATTTTTACTTTCTCTCGTTCCCTTTTTCTCTTTTAGTTTCATCTAATGCTTTTTTTTCCTACCTTTTTTTTCCCTTTCTGATTTCATTTTTCTTTCTCTCCTTTCACTTTCTCTCTGTCTATTTTAAAATTCATTTTTTTCTTTCTTACCATTCAGTTACTCTCTTTCCCTGCCAGAAT
>OZ010587.1:58560444-58567944 GCA_963932145.1 Acanthosepion lycidas | reverse complement strand
ATTTAAGCTAACTGTTGAGGAGGGCTCTTGATTGGGCCTTCATCGCAATAAGTAAGGAGAAGCAGAACTACAGAAGAACTCAAAATTGATCGCTGCAATTAAGCATTGCATTAATATTTAAGCTTACCTTTTAAAAGTTCAACGATAATTCGTCGGTCGCCATTTTAATTTGACGTCAGTTTGACGTACGTAGGTCCTTACTTTCAGTACAAACAATTATTTTTATTTCATGGGTGACTTTCACTAGATTTCGCTATTAATTTCGATTATTTACAATTTATTTACAAGTTATAAAAATTGTTATCGTACAGAAATCGCCAAAAACGATCACAATAATGACAACTTGAGAATCCAAAATTTCAGGATTGCCGTTCCTGATCCGGTCCAGAATGTATTTAATTTGCTCACGGGGTCGGCCTGAATCTGATTTATTGACCTACGGCCTGTCAGAGTAAAGTTGAAAAGTGTGACACACTGAAATGCTGACATTTGCATTTATTATATAGATTCTATATAATGAAAATATATAATAATAATAATAATAATAATAATAATAATAATAATAATAATAATATATAATAATAATAATAATGTACTCTCCCGTCGGTTTCGACGTGTGAGGATCTAACAGCTTAGTTGATTCAGTTATGAGATTTTGTGCGATAATCTTAAGTGGCATTTAAGACCCGCTAGGGATTTACAAAGGAGGGCACATATGGAGCAAGAGTGAGGATCACTTTTAGTTTTTGCTCTCGCTTCTTTAAATCGTTGTCTCCTCCGATTCACCAAGGCTGATGAAGGTCGAAAGGCACACTGGCCGAAACGCTGCGATAACAACAGTAAAGTTGGGAATAATAATCCGAATATAAATAGTGTGAATAATGATAACGACTCACCACAGATATTCAGAGAGAAAACCTTGGAAATGTACGAGTTCACTTACACTCAGGTATGATTTATTAGCAGAGAAGAGATCGGCTCTTAGGCTTATAGTTGGGGTATATATATATATATATATATATATATATATATATATATATATATATACAGATTATATTTTTAATTTCGCGCATGCGTTTTGTTTGTTTTCGATTTTGTCGACTGCACAGCATAATAGGATCAGTTGGGCACCATCTGTGAGAAAATGATTACAATGACGCAATTCATTCCCCCCAGAAGCCTCAATACGAACATTTCAGAGTGTTTGGGTATCAAACTGAGGATAATGCAGAGGATTCGGAAAGAGTTGGATGAGTCTAATGGTGATTACGAATGTGTTTGGAGTGATCAATAGTGATGGCGACATTAGGCCCACATTCACAGTTCCTCAGACTCAACAAGGAATCCTACATCAAGGGCCTTGAGTAGGTAGTGATGCTCTGGGTCAAGAGGGTGGCTGCTGGAAGTCCCTATATCTAGCAACAGTACTCTGTACCATGCAACACAAGCAGGATAATCCAGTCATTGCTATCAGACAATTTCCGCGACCACGTCATCACTTACAACCGGTCAGCTAACACCTCAGACTGCAACTATCTTGATTACTAACCCTTTGAGATTAACAAAGCCCCTTGTAACACCAAATATCAACTGAAGGAAAGGATTATGGCCGCATTTACCAACTTAAACAAAGAGACAATCCAGAAGAGTTGCAGGAGATTCCGAAGTCATCCCGAGACCCTGGTTGAAGCCGATTGCGGGTTTACTGAATAAATTTATTCTTTAGTATTTCAAGATATTTTTGTGTAATTTTGGTAAATATATCTGTTAAAATGAGGTAGCAGTTTTATTTTCATTTTTGCCTAATTTAGACGACAATTTATCCATCGCCCTGTGTAATTTTGGTAAATATATCTGTTAAAATGAGGTAGCAGTTTTATTTTCATTTTTGCCTAATATAGACGACAATTTATCCATCGCCCTGTGTAATTTTGGTAAAAATATCTGTTAAAATGAGGTAGCAGTTTTATTGTCATTTTTGCCTAATACAGACGACAATTTATCCATCGCCCTGTGTAATTTTGGTAAAAATATCTGTTAAAATGAGGTAGCAGTTTTATTGTCATTTTTGCCTAATACAGACGACAATTTATCCATCGCCCTGTGTAATTTTGGTAAAAATATCTGTTAAAATGAGATAGCAGTTTTATTGTCATTTTTGCCTAATACAGACGACAATTTATCCATCGCCCTGTGTAATTTTGGTAAAAATATCTGTTAAAATGAGGTAGCAGTTTTATTGTCATTTTTGCCTAATACAGACGACAATTTATCCATCGCCCTGTGTAATTTTGGTAAAAATATCTGTTAAAATGAGGTAGCAGTTTTATTGTCATTTTTGCCTAATACAGACGACAATTTATCCATCGCCCTGTGTAATTTTGGTAAAAATATCTGTTAAAATGAGGTAGCAGTTTTATTGTCATTTTTGCCTAATTTAGACGTTCATTATCCACCGCCCTGTGTAATTTTGGTAAATATATCTGTTAAAATGAGGTATCAGTTTTATTTTTGCCTAATTTTGACGACAGTATATCTATCGCATCCTTTATGCATGTATTGTTTTGTTAATCGCAAGCCCCTCTTAGTAAGTGTAAAAGTTAATCTTCCAAACTGTTCGTTCGTCAGATCACGATATCCTTACAATTCCTCTAATTCATAGTTAATCCAAAAGTTTCCAACTTTCACTAAATTACAATAATTTCCATAGCTTTTAACCCCCTTACTCAGGTACACTATTTCATTACCCAAGGCACATTTCAGTTTCATTTATCCAGTGAATTATTCGAAGGATCTTCTGACACCTTTAACTTGTTGGAACGGCTGGCAAAAAGAGAGTTGCTTGGAGCGATAAAAATCACAGTATGAAGGCGAAAGGCCTAAAAAAAAAACTATCGCATCCAGGAGAAAATCTCTTTCATTTCAAACACGATAACAGTAGTAAAATCACTGGTTCACATTGAATCTACCGCTGTCAGATGTCAATATGGATTTGCATATCGGTTGACTTGATAGGATCTGTTATCATTTAGACTTAATATCAAGAATATTATTCATTTTAATGCTATCAGTTTTAGGGGCATTGTATACGGGATCATATAACATGTAATACTATCTTTTAGGCATTTCAGAATATTGAAAATATTTAATTTATTGCTATCAGCTATTTCATATGGGACCATATAGCATGTAATAATACCATTTAGACAATTTAGAATATCGAAAATATTTAACTTATTGCAATCAGGTTTCGAACTTTATATAGTGATTTTCCAAGCGTAGCTTAGATGTGGAACAAAGCCCAGTGGCGCACACAGTGAGGATCGAACTGACTACTCAGTCGTAATTGTTCTAGCAAGACAAGCTTGCTGAACTATTACACCGCCTCGAGGTGCTCATTTCGAACTTCATATACGTAATAATATCAGTTAGGCAATTTAGAATATCGAAAATATTTAATTTATTGCCATCAGCATTCGGACTCTCTATATGGGAGCATATTTTATCGAAGTGGATCGTCAGGGGGAAGGCTGGGTCTTCCCTGACGATCTGCTTAGGTGAAACCTTGGTAGGTTTGTCTGGCTCTCTAGGTTTAACTATATATATATATATATTTATATATATATATATATATATATATGTGTGTGTGTGTGTGTGTGTGTAGGTCTGCTCTACTCATTGTATTGAGCACTTTATTTAGTTATTTTGAGTACTCGCATCGGGGTTTTTTCCTTTGGGCCTTGAACTCGTATGCTGTACGATTATTTTCGGCTAACGTACATGTTCTTGGTTCTTTCTTTTTTATACCTTTTTCCCCCCTTTGGTATTTGCAAACCAGCACACCGAAGGTTTCCGAGCGAGTATCATTTCTTATACTTATAAGATTTCTATTAATAATAATAATAATAATAATAATAATAATAATAATATATATATATATATATATATATATATATATATATATATATATATATATATATATATATATATGGAATCATATCAAATAATGTAATAATATCAGTTAGGCAATTTAGAATATCGAAAATATTATTTAATTTATTGCTATCTTTCATTGTATATAGGACCATATTATTTATTTTACTACTCTCCAGTTTTGAATCTTTGAGATAACCTGACATTTCTGCGTCCGATTGGTTGCATATTTATGTGTTTGTTTCGTCATAAACCCTTTCTTAATATTCAAATTACGCTTCTCTTTCTCAGACATTTTGAATTTTTCTCTCGATTCTCTGCGAGCCAAGATTCTTTCTCTTAGAAAATCCGAAAACAAAATTGTCAAAACAGATGGCAAAGAGCGGATGACGACTGTTTGCTTTTGCCAATTTTCGTTTCGATAAGACAAAATTCTTCAGTCGTATCAACTCAATGCTCGTCTCGTGCTCTCTTAACTGCTACATGTGATCCGCTAATGCAATTTGCCAACTGATACATATTCTTTCTTAGACAATTCAACTCGACCAAGTCAAGCGTCTGGAATACTTAAGTAGTCTGCTCGAACAGCGGCCATATTGCGTTACCGACAAGACCAACCACTTTCTGCTCGCTGCTCAATTTATCAATCGAAAACCAGTGAAAAAGGTTACAGGGTCAACACGTCAGTGATTCTAGATGAGCAACGGGTCTAGTGGATATCATTATACGGATTTCCCCCATTAGGAGTAAACGGGATATCTATTGAGAATAAACCGGCTGCATATCAATTCCATTTTTGAATCAGCGAGTTGCCTGACAGAACTATTCTGATTTTCGCTGACAACTGCTGAAGAATTCTTTGTTGGATTTAGATATTCAGGTTTTTGTAAAATACAGAAAGTCAGGATCGCCTAATTGGCAGCCTATGTTTCAGTTTATTTTGTTATTTATAGCGTTATTATTTTGGGGTGGGGTGGCAGTGTCTAAAGATAAAAACTATGAAGATGTGAACGAAAGACTGGATTAAGTTCGGTCAGACTTTTGAGGCTACTATTAAACGAATTCTGTCAGCTCGTCTTGTATTCTGATCTATTTGATTGCAACTCTGCAAATAAAACTTATCAAAAATAGCCTCACTGTTACAGTAAATCCAATGGGTATTAAGTTTCCTATCAAACGTTGCCGCAGAGAAGCAATTCATTTCTTTCTCACCCGAGAATCTCCAGGTTTGGCTTAATGGTAGAACATTAGGCGAAGGAACACAAAATAATTTTTTTTTAAATTTAATTTTCTTGAAGCTGATACATACCTTTTAACACTCGAAGAGTTTCAACGGCGGCAACAACAAAAACAGATAGCACATATAATCCGAAAATAATAGAAAATAATGACAAATACAAAACTGGAAATTATGATAAAGCCAAAATATTAACCTAAAAACTTCGGCCGTGTTCCTAATAACTTCCTCAGATAGAGACTTTCATATAAATGTAATGCATTGCGCGAAACTCGTTCTGACATATCTAAACTGTCAGCTGTATGCAACTGATTTCTCAGATCAATTGCTAAAAATCGCTTCGAGTTAATAAAACGTGGAGGTCTTAGCCCGCTTAGCAAGTGAATAGGGGACATTTTTGAGAGAAGCTGCCATTTTTACGTTATCAGGACTATCGGTATTTCTATTAATACTGGAGTAAATACCTAGTTTGAAACTGATGATATCGGGAAGGTCGTTTATGAAGATAAAAAGAACGTGGATCCGAGACACACGCGCATTAATGTGATGCGTGGTCATTCAACCTGACTTTCATGACGCGATTTGTTAAAGATGATTTGATATTATGCCAAATAACCGACCAGAAACACCGTGTTCCCTGATCTAATGGAGATGGAGAAGAGAAGTATGCCAAACTCTGTCACGTTGCTTCGAGATATCTGAAGCCACAGTTCGAGCCACACCTTTCTTATCTAACGTCTAATAGACAGATCTGAAACAGCCATTAACATATTGATGGTGAATTTGAATACCTCGTTCATTATCATCATCATTATCCTTCGACCTCCCTATGGTTGGTCGGACCTCCATTGTCAATCCATTACCACACTGTTCTCTCATTTACTGCTGTCCTCAGGTCCCCAATGTCTAATGCTGAGTCCCGAGATATGCTGTCTGGAGAAGTCCATTTTCGTGAGAAGAGGCTTCCGGAAGAAAATGGACTTGATGCCATAGGAGTAAAGATGAGACGATTTCCCTGTCCGCTCAGTGGCAGTGTCCGGCAAACTGTAATCGTTTTTGTTTGAGCTTAAGAGACATTGGTCTCAGTTTTCTGTAAATTGTGTTAAGCGTTGCATGGTATCTTCAATTAGGGTTATGGATTTTTCTGAGGAGATGTGTATAAATCACACTACCAATGCTGGGACAAGTTTCTACATAACTAACGGAGAGTTAAAAGCAAATTGTCTTGACTTTATTAGAAGTTTTAGATGCAAACGTGTTATTTTATGCATTTTTCCTTGTGGTGTGCAGACTCTTACAATCGTGTTGAAAAAAGTCGTTAGTTATAAAAGGTTTAACGATTTAAAAAAAATGTCTAGTTTTTTGTTATCAGTGATCCTGATAATGTAAGTGGCAGGTTGATAAAAAGTAACCTTGATAAGCTTCGCAACAGATAAGTAGCCTTCTGATATAAGCGACACTTGTTATTTTATGGAATTATAAGTGGTCGTTTGATAGAAGTGTCGTCGATTTTGATAAGTTTCGTGGAAAAGAATCTTTTGATAGGAATTACATTAATGACGTTTTTTAAAACCATTTTTTATCAGTTTTGTCTGTAACCAAGGAATTGAGTTTGTAGTTTTTTAAAAATCATTTCATCAAGTGACTGGATGAAACAAGCGCTCTACTTGTGATGACCTTTTGCTAACGTCGTTTTGAGAAGTAAATGTGTGATGAGAATTTAAGAAGTCAATCAATAAGTGTTAAATTCCGTGCTAATAGAACTGTATACTTCACAAACACGGCGGATAAAATAAGTAAAGGTTTATTGTAAAAACAGTACAATAAGAAATAAGGTAACAGTTATGCACACGATCGTCGCAAGTCAATCCAGTAGTGAATGTTACTATTGGAAGGTCGGTAGTTCTTGTGTAAGTTTGAGTCATACTCAACGGGCTCGCGGGCAACCCACATTAAACCGGCCTTGTGCCACATTTAATCCTCGTGGGTGGGTTAATAAATACCAACCGATTACAACTCGACTCCTGTAGTCCGTTGCCTTACTTATATGTAGTTACTATCTATAGTGTAGTCACTGATGGGGGCGACAGGTTATTCCATTAAATCAATAAGTTCATCTTTATAGCTTTCATATAAACAATTTTAACTTAATGATAATATATAATATGACAATATATACGTAACAAGGGCGATATTATTCAGATCAAGTTATCGACCAAATTTGCAAAATCAAATCTCACGAGATTTTTTTTAAAAATGACGAGAGTCCGACACTTAAGTAGCAACTCAAGCTGTCCATCATTGAAAACGTGAATCGTCTAGGTAGTTTA
>OZ010587.1:58460444-58557944 GCA_963932145.1 Acanthosepion lycidas | reverse complement strand
TTTTTAATCGTTGACCTGATGAAATGGTTAGATACGGCGGACAGTTCTGAACGGGTTCAACAACAAGAGTAACTGCCCTGTAACAGTCTCCATCAGACGAGACTAAACATATAATTAGACTTTTTAGGTAGATGTTTGAGTTTTGTAGCAATTTTCGATATTACCCCTATACGTGTTCCATTTCCTTAAAGCTCTCTCCGGGCCCTAATCTCCCTCAATCACTGGCCTGACGCGATCAGCTGGCCACATTACTCTTTCGGGATTATCGGGATTATCTTACACGTATGTAGAGGTCTTTCATTACCTTATGTTTATAAGCTTTGCACTGGCTATGTTCTAAAAGCCCCAAGTATGAGTCTGAGGAATGGATGATAGGTTGCGTTAAGTAATTTTAGGTATGATTTTCTGGTCGCCGCATGTATGAAACTAGCGTAATCCCGTTTTGAGCGAAGTAGTGATCTGTATAAAGACTTTGCTACATTTTATTTTTAAATTTCTTTAGATTCGGAATGAATTTTTTTTTTGTCAAAGATTATGCCTAGAAACTTGTATTGTTCTCACTACTAGGATTTCTGCTTCGTCTAATTTTAAACAGGGGTCGTTATGGAATTTTATTAATTCGCAGAAATGCAGGTATTTGGTTTTCGTTTTGGAAAAGATAAAACTATTTTCAGTGGCCTTTTTGTGTATTCTATTGAGGCATCTTCGGAATTGTCTTTCTATGGTATGCATATATCATTATTAGAAAGTCGTCGATATATAGGGAGCATCTCACTCCTGGAGTTAGGGATTTAACTATGCAGAATTGGGTCACTGAAAAAAATGTTTCCTTGTAGAAATCATTCTTACTTTAGCAGTTGCGATAGCGTAATTCCTATACGGACTTGAAGTCTTCGGTCTTCCAGGAAATTTTCTATGAATTAAGTCAGCCTTTCTTTTAGACCCAGTTCTGCAGGTTTTTCAAGTTACCTAATTTCCATTTCGTGTTGTACGCCTTTTGTAAGTTCAAAAAGACAGTCGTCTAATGTTTCTTCTTAATGAAGGCTTCTTTTACAAAGGTTTCAATACGTATTAAGTGGTCAGTGGTGTTTCTTTTTTTCTTAAAAGCACACTGGAAGTCCTTTAGTTTCCAGATACCAAGTCAACCTGTTGCTGACCATTCTCTCTATAGTTTTACATCGGCAACTGGTTAATGCTATCGGTTTGTAGCTTTCAAGTTTTGTGGCATCCTTTTGGAATAGGGAAGATGAATGACTGTCTCCACATTTCTGGGAAGTTACCATTTTTCCATGTGTTATTATACATTTTAATAAAAGTTATAATTATTTTTTTGAGTAACTATTTTATGAATTCGTAGTGGGTAACGTCTGGACCTACAGCTGTATTGTGGACTATTTTTTAAAGATTCCTTTAATTCCTCTAGAATGAATGGTAGTGTACAACTCTCGGCATTATTTGATTTAATGTTTAGATTTGTTTTACTGCTTTTTGTTTGGGCTTTAGAAATTGTTGGATATCATACTTCGCAGATGAATTTTTTTGAGATTGTTTTCGCTAGTTAGTTAGTGATATCCTTTTTTGCTGGTTATTTTACAGTTCTTTATCGAGAGATTTTTTTACAGTGTTTATTTGGTATTTGACTATTTTCTTTATCATATTCCAGACAAATTTTGTTTTTGTAGCAGAATTGAGCCTGTTGACGTATTTTCTTCAGTATTCTTTTTGGTTTCTTTTCCATGCTTCTGCTCGTAGTTGCTTAAATTGCAGCAAATTAGATGTTGTAGGTTGTTTATTGAATTCTCCCAGAGTTGCTCTTCGTAATCTGATGGATCTTCTATATTTATCATTGAATGAAGGTCTGAAGCGTTGTTATGGTGTAGAATTTTTTGGAATGCATTTTTTAGCATTTAGACTTGAGAATATCCCTATAGTTATTTAAGACCACGATGATTTTTCCTTCCAATAGTTTTTCAGAACATTGGATTTTAAATTCTTCCGAATTCGCTTTGCTTAATTTCCAACGGAAAGGTTTATTTTATCGTTATGTTCTGAGTTTTCGTAGGGCGATTGGCTACTGCATGTGTCTGCCAGTATCGTCCAAGAGAAATCCATGTAAATTGATATATCACATAGGGTTAAATTTATTGCCGAGCAGCTGCTAGTAAATGGATATATGTAAGTCGGTGTTTTATCATTATAAACCGTTGTTATTAATTACTGTTTCTAAGGTCCTTACCTTTTAGTTTGTGTCCTAAAAACCTCATATGATGCTACGTCCTGGGTATGACGGTAAACTACATCCGCGTCCTGGGTATGGCGATAAACTGCATCCAACAGCAAGGTCTCAGATAATGTTTTCAGAAAAATAATGTTGCCAGCTCTAAGTTTTTGAAACAATGATGTTGCCAGCTCTGTTTTTGAAACAATGTTGCCAGCTCTAAGTTTTTTTGTAAAAAAGTAATGTTGCCAGCTATGCGTTTTTTTTTTTGTAAAAGAATGTTGCCAGCTATACGTTTTTGTGTAAAGGAATAATGTTGCCAGCTATACGTTTTTGTGTAAAGGAATAATGTTGCCAGCTATACATTTTTTATTCCATACAAAATAGGCATTTAAAATGATTTATAAACTGGATTTTGCATTAAATAACCCACAGTGGTTGATATGCCATAAAACCCAACCAACCAACCAACCAACCAATCATACGATGCTGTGACAGTTAAAGTCCCCTAGTATCGTAAAAGGTGGAGGGAGCTGCCTTACGATTTCATGAATTTTAGCTTCATTTACCTGTTCATTCGGTGGGGTCTAAAATTGAGCAAATATTTATTGGCTTGTGCAAGGTCAATTTAACAGCAGTCGCCTGTCGAGTTGTTATAATTATCTTTGCTTATTATTATTTCACTTCGAGATCCATCATTCCTAACTAGGATGGATGTACCACATAACGCTCGAAGCCCAGGTTCATATTTCTAGTAATATTCATGGTATTCTTTCATATTTATTTTGACATTTTGCTTAAGGAATGTTTCCTGAAGGCAAATAACTGCTGTTGACTGGTCCGTTATTATCAGAAGCGGGTCATATATGTTTGCCTTTAATTCTGCACCCGTTCGATTGGATAATTTGATACATGATTGCTAAATGTTTTCGGGATTTAGCTTAGTATGCGGTTGGGATTTAATTTTACGAGTTTTTGAGTTTAGAGATTTTGGCCGTTAGTCGGTTCTGGCTTTCCATCCCACGCCATTTCTTATTGTTTGTCAAATCGATTTTGTGTAGGAATTTGGTCACTGTAAATTTTGTTTTTGTTTGGCTGGTTCTGTTTTTTGGGGAGATAAATTCTTAAGTCTTTCTTCAATCGTTTTTGGTGGACGGACAGGAGATCGCTGTGACCTCCTTTGCTTTTTAGGAGAGTTTGTATATTTTGGAGGCGTGATTTGTGTTTGAGGGGTAGATTTTATATCTTTTCTTTATTATTTCAATTCATTCATTGGTTTTCTTTTGTGGTTCAGTTTCTATTATTTCCTTGTGTTGTGGTGGTTCTCCCTCTAAGAGTCTATGTTAGACTATTCCGCCTACTATAAGTTTAGTAGGAGAGAAGATTCGAGGAACATTGAACAGTGAACGGATTGAGCGCTAGTTCATACGAGACACTCTTACTAGTCGTGTAATACTCTTCTGGTGTACTTAATCATTTACTTGGTCACAACACCATGAATTATATTTATTTTAGGTAGTTTTGACATTTCGGTCAGTCATTTACTTTTAAGTGTATACGAGCTTTTAAATGAGGGATCTGTATTTGTCAGATTGACTGGTATATGTTGCGGTCATTTTTTGTCTTATTTTTGCATAGGAAAGGCCTTTCATGTAGCTTTCTATTAGGTTGGTGCAAAAAAAATGACGTCATTATTTTTGCACCAACCTAATACTATTTGCCTTGCTTCCATGAATGAGACATGTCATTTATCCTTCACCTCGGCTTTGCACTTTTCCAGATATCGCATGGCCGTGTCTATTCTGGGTAGTTTTCCTGGCAGCACATCTTTCATCTTCTTCCGTGTAGTTGGAATCCCTTTGGCCACATTTTCGACATGTTGGGCGACTCCTGCAGCAGCTCACTGAAGCAGGGATATATTGTTCCACTGGCTCAATATTGTACCCGACATTTATTTTTCTAGGGATTTCAGGTGTGACAAAAGTAAGGATATACATGTCTGTTGTTGTGGTTTCTCCTTCCATTTCTATTATGATTCTAAAGTAATCACTAACCCTTTGGTTTCCTAAGGCAGATGTGGTTTCCTCAGGTCTTGCCAGAGACAATTATCTTGTTTCTAATGACTCCCTTAGAAGTGTTCAATTTTTCATGGGGGAGATTTTTATTCTGAGGTTTCAAAAAGTTTCCATCTTTATTAAACTTTTGGCGTGTTTCCTATTTTCCACTTCTGGCAAATTGCCATTTTTCAATTTCTTAAATGTTTTGGGGTTAATCTTAATGGCACTTTTTCAATTAAGAAAGGAGAAAGTTTTGCAAGTTTCATCTAGGGACGTGAGCTCTGGGAATCTTGGAAAGTAAATACTTATTTCTTTTTTCCGAATCAGAGTCTAAAAGATATCGTTTTTTTTTTTTTTAAGTCCACGATGCTTTTTTTCCTTCCAATAGTTTTTCAGAACATTGGATTTTAAATTCTTCCGAATTCGCTTTGCCTAATTTCCAACGGAAAGGAATTTTTATCGTTATGTTCTGAGTTTTCGTAGGGTGATTGGCTACTGCATGTGTCTGCCAGTATCTTCCAAGAGAAATCTATGTAAATTGATATATCACATAGGGTTAGATTTATTGCCGAGCAGCTGACAGTAAATAGATTCATGCAAGTCGGTGTTTTATCATAAATGTATATATCGTTGTTATTAATTACTGTTTCTAAGGTCCTTACCTTTTAGTTTGTGTCCTTAAAACACTATATGATTCTGTGACAGGTAAAGTCCGCTAGTATCGTAAAAGGTGCAGGGAGCTGACTTAAGATTTCATGAGTTTTAGCTTAGATATATATTGAGCAAATATTTATTGGCTTGTGTAATGTCATTTTAACAGCAGTCGCCTGTAAAGTTGTTAAAATTATTAAAAATTATTAATGTTGATCTAGTAAAATTCACTGCCTGTGCTCCCCACCCACGTCGGAGCCCGAAATTGGGACCCGTGTCAAGGCGGAAACCAAGTTACCTTGACAGGTTAGGGTATAAAAACCAGTGTACTCGTATTCGAGAGAGACTCTGAGATCGCGTTAAACCATTTGTTGCACTTAAGTGTACAAACTAGCATGTTTACAACCATGTATAAGACTAGATCTCTTTGAACAGATTGACCCTCAATCATCGCCTTCTAACGCTTATAAATTGTATAGAGATGGTATTTTATATAGGTGTATACTTAGGGTATTATATTTTGTTAAAAAGTACTCCATAAATTGATATAGCTATAGACGCTAGGGCTTGGCATGACCAGCCAAATGATCGGATCAGGTCTCTCCGATCGCCCGTCTAGTCCAATTGGTGCATTGTGAATCAGTAGTATCTAACCCTGACACCTAAAACCCTAAACTATCAGAATCTATTCCCTAGACATTACTGGTCGCAACCCATGGCAAACAGGCGGACTCATGGGGAGGATCTTACCCCTCTGCTAAGGAGCACTCGGCGTATTCTAAAGCCCCAGCCGATAGTGCGGACAGAAACATGTGACCTCACAGCCGCACTCAGTTCTGTAAGCGTGGAAATGAAATGCATGAGTGAGATTAATAACCTCCCTGGAAGTCTCACAGACTTCGTAGATGAGAACATAATGCCCAGGTTCTTATTATGGGCTCAGAGTCGCATTACACAGTGGTTGAAGTGGGAAGAATGCTAACGTGGTCGAGGATCACTGGCATAGAAGTAAGTAAAGGCCGGTGTTGATGGCAGATACAGAAAGCAAATTGCAGGAACTCCTCAAAGACGTACAAAATGGCGAGATCAAAGAACTTAGTTATGTGCCATGCGTGATTCACGCTTAGGCGATCATATATCTTCCGATTTTTTCCTACAGTAGGTTGCTATTTCTTTCTGCGGTTGACTAGTTGCCATCCAACGCTCTAGAACCTGCTGTGTATTTACCCATAGCTGGAGAAGAGGATTCATACCTTTCAGAAGGGTATTAGCAAGTTAGTGAATGTAATGGATTCGACTGGAATCCGAGCCGCTATCCATTACTCCACGGTGCCTCCCAGTCACTATCAATTTAACTATCTAGGAAACGTTATGAGAAACAAATGGAAAATGTGGCACGGAAACCCGAAGGCGAATTAGAATAGCAAAAACATGTCTTTCAAAAAGTCTTCCAAAAACTAAAGCAATTATAAAATAAAATTTCGTTATTAACAGAGAAAAGAGCGATGAACTGAGATGTATTAGGTTGGTGCAAAAATAATGACGTAATAATGTCGTTTTTTGACGTTAAAAATACGTCAAAAAACGACATTATTACGTCATTATTTTTTTCACCAACCTAATAATATCAGTCCTCGTATATATGAACATCGAATGGACAATTTCCTCATAGATAACGAGAATACTCGATGTTCTACAGAAGGATGCTGAGAATATCGTAGACGAAACTTGTGAGTAACCTGGAATTTTAGAAGAAAATTGAAATGACAATAATACTTGTGTTTAAGATTAGAAAAAATAATTGAAATTTCTGGGACATATAATGAGGAAAGTCAGCTGGGAGATTTCGATACTTACATGGTGTACTGAAGGCATGGGGAATAAAGATTCATATACCTGACCAGCTTGTATAAATGGATTGAAAAATATGGATTGGGAATAATAGTAAGGGGATAAACCTTGCTTAGAGCTATAACGTTCAGGATTTTGTGGAGAGCCATGATTAAACAGATCCTGAAGTGGCACGCCACAGAGAAGAAAAAGAAGATTCTATCTGAAAGTGATCATTTTTTTCTCCTAAGGATTGTGCCCCTGAGAAAAGCCAATGTCTGGATTGGTTGAAATGTAATAACATTCAAAACCTGCATCTCAACAAAGCTAACAGCTCATGCGAGAACTAAGCGTCGCTTTAAAAAGATCAATCTCCTTGGGCATTCACAGTTCAACAATCTTGATGGTTATTCTGCTTCAAGGTCGATTAGGACTTTGCTTTCGTGTTGTACGTAATCTTCTCGGTGTAAGTAATCGGTTAGTACTGGGTAAACAAGCATAATTATAAATATAAATTATAATTATAATATAATTATATTATTATAATTATATCGAGCCTCCACCTCCCTTTCAGAATAATAAACAAAAAAATCCCACTAAAAAATTGCTAGCAACATTTCAGTATATAAAGTGATGTAATGAATATACATACACCTGGGTTCCCCCTCACAGTAATATGATTGGCTGGTGTCAGCCATAAATACAGACTGATGTGGAAGTACATGGTCTACGACTATTGCCTATGCCTATTGCCTACGCATATTGCCTACGCATATTGACTACGCATATTGCCTACGACTACGACGAGTACCAGTCCGTTACGGTTACCTACTAGATTGTCCGTTACGGTTACAATAGCCAAAACCACTTAGCTACTTCGAACAAATATATCCCTTTCCGGGAGATATCATATAGCATTTACCATCTTGGGATGACCAGACACACGTTGGCTTTTATTGCTCGAAGATTATAATTTCTTTTGTCTTTATTTCTATTTTATCTGGGTGTAACTGCAGTGAAATAAACTTTAACTCCGGTCACCTAAAATCGGCCGAGTGGAAAGTAAAACTTCGATGTTTCAGGATAAAACACTATTTGCAAGACAGAATCAATAAGATGGCAGAGAAAGGAGCCCGTAAAAGAGGCGAGAGTATGAGATATCCAGAAATTAATGCAGGAATATCTACAAGAGCTGAAGTCTATGTGAGATTTTGAGATACAACGTTTGATCATATATGCAAATATGCGTATCCAGTAAAAATAAGGTTTGAAGTAATAAAGATATGTCAGATTACAAAAATAAAATACATTAATACCTCATATATTATACATTTACTAATTTAAAAGTATGGTTCCATCGCTACACAGGAATAACCATGTTTCAAAATCAGAAACTAAAAACTTCAAATTCAATTATAGAATTAAATTAAACTCCCTAATCCTGTTTCATTTTCAAATGAATTTTGGAAGAACTTATTTTGAAATTTAGTGAGTTTTATAAGCACATACATTCATAATATTAGTTTCTAAGGATATAGGGAAATTCAATCATTTTGACAAGGAGTGGTAGGGTATTCATTTTCACTAACAACTATTGTATCAAAATATGAGTTACTT
This sequence comes from Acanthosepion lycidas, assembly GCA_963932145.1. NCBI lineage: Eukaryota > Metazoa > Mollusca > Cephalopoda > Sepiida > Sepiidae > Acanthosepion > Acanthosepion lycidas. Next base: position 58,549,571 of record OZ010587.1, on the reverse strand, counting down.
TCGAAAAGAGGTTAAGTTAAGGTGGGGTAGGGGTGGCTGTTCAACATTAACCTGCCTAAACTTAACTTCTTTTCGAAAGTAACTCATATATTGATACAATAGTTGTCAGCGAGAATGAATATCTAGATTCTGTTTTTGAAACATGGTAATTCCTGTGTAGCAGTGGAACTATATTATTAAATTAGTAAATTTATAATATTTATGCTCTGTAGATTTGCATTGAGCACTTTTTAAAAAAAAGTAAAAATAATTAATAAGATTGGATTATATATCTTATTGTTCTTTCTCCTTATTTTAATATATATATATATATATATATATATATATATATATATATATATATATATATATATATTAATACCTTATATATATATATATATGGTATACCCAAAAACTTTACATTTCGCAGGATAATAATTTTGGGAATTCTTGTTGAAAAAACCTCAAATTTTCACGGAATATATAGAAACATAAAGGTTTTATGTTTAATATTTTATTTTTTTTTTATCTCAATGAGAATCTGCCACATCGGCCGTGGTGGAGAGGAAAATAGTTTTCTGATGAAATAGCCGCCGCGGTCACCGGAACTGTGTCCGTGTGAAGTCTTTTTATGGGAATATGTGAAGGGACTGGTCTATGTCTCCTCTCTTCCTGCTAGCATTGATAAACTCAATCAGGGAATCACTTCCGCAGTGGATAATGTTACTGGAGACATGCTACAGCGTGTTTCGCAAGAACTTAACTACTGATTTGACGTTTAAGACATCGGTCCCATAATAAACTTACGATGTTCAACACCTAAGCTGTTCAATTTCATTGAGCTAGACTTAGTAGTCTTCAAGATAATTGCTTTTAAAATGATGCCAATTTTTGGGAACACTATATATATATATATATATATATATATATATATATATATATATATATATATATATATATAGATATAGATATCGACGGGAGAATCGATTATATATGATAATATTAACAAAGCCCATTACGATGGGAACCTAACAGATGAAACGAGTTACAAAAAATTTTCCCCAATTTAATTTTCTAGACATACATTTATGAAATGGATTATGTCCGACATATTTTAAACGTTATTTTCAAATACATATTTATATTTGAGTAGATGCTCTATTTTTATTTATTTATTAAAGAGTATATCTAATTATTTACATGTATCGGGATGATATGTTTTCAAAAGCATTATTCGGGCTTTGTTCAATCAGGAGGTCTTACGTGGCCGAGTGGTCTAAGACACATCAGATCTAATGACGGTTTATCCTAGGAGACGCAGGTTCGAATTCTGCCGAAGGACACTTATTTTTCTCTCTCTCGAGAGAGAAAATAGTCTAAAATAAATAGGAGATTTTCAGATACAACATTTGATTATATACAATTCTACAGATAGAAAAAGCGTCGATTCCACTCTGAAGTGCATGACCTCAACTGTGCTCACATCCACTGTTTGCTCTCCTTAAACTTTAAACCTGCGTTAGTCACATGAGGTGTTTGTTACCTATAATTTTATAAAGTACTGGTAATACCTAGTTAGCAATTTGTTTCTTTTGCTTACTTCCACAGCCTGACGATTGCATCTAGCATGAAACAGCCTGTCGCCTCTGAGTGTTGACTTCAATGTTCACTTTTATATTTATAAATATATGAAGAAAAATAATAAACAACGCTATAAAATAGCCATATAACTGCAGCCAGATCCACAATTATTTCCACTCAATACCCCTAAAATTATTCGAAACATAATCGTTAGCGCCCACCTAAATAACCATAGAAACAATGCAATAGACTGCCCAGCATATATAAATAGTCGAGTCAAAATGCAACGCACATGGCCTGGCGACTACGTTTAAGTCTGAAACAGACTGGCGCCTCTGCGTATTAATATCAACGTTCACATTATATATATATATATATATATATATATATATATATATATATTAGGTTGGTGCAAAATAATGACGTAATAATATCGTTTTTTGACGTTAAAACGACATTATTACGTCATTATTTTTGCACCAACCTAATATATATATATATTACTTCAAATGTTATTTTAGTCGATAGCCATGTTTAGAAGACGCTCTGTGTGTTTTTATTTTTATTTTAAATAGTACTTATTTATTCTACCGGCCTGCAGACTCGAGAGAATTTATTAAGAAATTATTACTCCAGCAGGACTCGAATCTGCGTCCGCCCTTTCAGGAGAAACCCCTCTAAGATCCAGCGTGCTTAGAGAGCTTAACAATCAAGTTAGGTTCTGTTTGTCTTTAAAACACACTCGCTCGTTTCGAATCCCAGCAGAGGGTACATTTTCTTTAATGTGTGCAGCCGAAATAAATGCTCTTTAAAATAAGGTGAGAAGTAGTAAAAATATGTCGGATTCTATTAATTGTTCCTATATATATATATATATATATATATATATATATATATATATATATATATATATATATATAGAAAAGGCAGGATGTGTCTGTGTGTGTAACGAATGCACGGCCGCAATTTTCGACGGATTTGCACCAAAATTTACATGCACATGTTCCAAGTTAGCGGGAAGGCCAAGATTGACTTTGCATTTTCCAACTCCTATCGATAGTGGAAATAATCAATTTTTTTATGTTTCTACGGCAATTTTCATGTAGTTTGCGGCCATTTTCTACTGGCCAGAGTGAGAGTCTATAGCTGGCTGCCACGAATAGGCAGGAAGATTCCATTGGCCAGCGTGAGAGCCAACAGCTGACTGACACGAATGTTAACTAGCATGCAAAAAAAAAAAATCGATAGCTGCATTCATCACAAGAGGGGAAAATTTAAATCTGCATGGCACTTTACTCCAATTGGCTCATTCACTTGCTTAAACTCAACGTTGATTCTGATTCCGCAGAACTGGATTGGGCCTGAAAAAGTATTTGTGGTTAACATTCTTTTTTCATTCGGTTTTCCCACTTACGAGTCCTTTTTTAAAGCTGATCGTTTGTGTTCATTTTGTTTAGTTCTTTTTTCGTAACAGATTTAATGTTTAGTATAGAGCTTAGAAAAAATTCGCAGTGTGAGATAGGCAAGAAGTAAGGCATGTAGCAATATCAGCACGGCAAAGCGCACTCCTTTAAAGGCAAGGAAGGGCAAAAATATTTTAAGTCAAGCAACGCCGCACCATGCTGCTAGTCTATATATATATATATATATATATATATGAGCAAGAGAGAAAATCATCTTATTAAATTAATGTTAATCTGGAACAAGGTGGAAATGTATCGAAGACCCAGTCAGAATCGACCTTATAATCAATAATTCGTCAAATCAACCCGCTAAAAGCGAACGCCAATGTGCGATCAATACACTCCATATCTATATTAATGCAGAGTGTAAGTAATTATATATCATAGATGTATATATAATTGTATCTGCAAATGATATACGTATATATCTTTAAAATTCAGATATAAATGCATCTGCAAATACAATATTAAGAAAAGAAGTTGCACGAGGAAATTATTTTGTGCCAACTCGTTTCGTTCGTTGAGGAAATTTATCACGCTAAATGTAGAAATTATATTTAGGAACTTCTATTTATACACAGATAAACGTCGTGAAAGGATATGACGCTCAGAAGAAGAATCAGATGAAGTCTATTTTAGTAGGAGAAGACTATTTATATAACTTAGCGTTTCTCTGGCGCAACAGATCACAGGCAAAGGACTGTAGCAAATAACAAAAACCATATCACTTGAGGACTTTCAGCAGAAGTAACAGCTAAAATGGATATCACGTGTCACTCGAAGAGAAGGTATTACATAATTAAGATATTGGCATTCCACACTACTTGAGACAAAAGGTTAGGAAGGAAAGGCCCATCAATATTGAAAAGAACAAGAACAGTTCAGTCATATGATTGCGATACATGATTCACACTTGGACGATAACCTCTGTTGATTCATGACTGATTAAGAAGATTTTCTCGCAGTAGTTTGCGATTTATTTCTGCGATAGACTGGATGCCAACCAAGGCTATAGGATCTAGGCTCTCCTGATATTCAACACATAGCCGGCGGGTGGATGGAGATAGATTCATACTTTTCCCAACGGTATTTGTGCGTAAGTGATTGTAATGGACCCGACTGGAATTCGAACTCGGCTCTCTGATTTTTCATTCCGAACTGGTATACTTGGCATCACACCGAACATCCAATAACAGTTATTGGTCTTAATAAACCAATTTTCTTGAAAAATTGGTTCCATAGTAAGACTTTATGAATTTCAACCTGAAGTGATACTGGCTTCTTAGTCAGTGAATTTTAATTTCTTATTCGAATTATATACCGGGTCGGACAGAAAAATTGACCCAATCATGTAACAATATAAAATGTTTAATATTTAAAAAGCCACTAAACTAACCGAGTTTTATTTTCTTCAGGTTTTCAGATAAGACATTTAACCATCTTGACACCACTTTTAGTAAGAATCACTGAAAAACTCTTTGAGTTATTCAGCTAAAAAGAGGGCAGGTTGAAAATGTTTTGTGTCAGCCCCACTGTCTTCCCAACTCAGCAATGGTGAGAGGAAAAAGATCATTCTATCCTTCAGTGATGGTTCCAACATTCATACTCTGGCTTCCAGATTCAAAGTCCATTCAAAAACCATTATGCGAAAGGTGAATAAGTTTTTTAAAAAAGGGAACTGTAGAGAGGAAAACTGGATCAAGAGGCCAAACAGGAAGAGGGATCATCATTTCAACTTACAGCTAAAGAGATCAATTAGAAAAGATCCAACTCAATCCATAAGACATTTGGCACGTGAGAGAGGAGTTTCAACTATGACAGTCCAAGGTGTAGTGAAAAAAGACTTGAAAATAAAATCCGAGAATTCCAATATGATTTCTTTAATCATTTCTAAGATACAACGGTTCAGAGCTTAGTCTAACAATTGGGCAATTTTACAGATACACCCGGTATATGTAGGAAAGAGAGATACATAGAGAGAAATCATGAATTAAACTTAGCAGGAAAATGCATACACATCCTAAATAGCAAATACATTACATTTACTATACGATAAAATGAATATTCAAAATTAGCATCTCGAGTGAAAATATTTATGCATCCATTCCCATTATCGCTTTTGCAATAATAAAATGTCACATATGTTTGAAGAATAACAAATTGTCAAAGACAGCGAATTTATGGTAACAGAGATCAACGTAGAATCATAAAATATACAGAGCAATATACAATATAAACACTATACTTAACTTCTACTGTATCCGTGACTTGCAGTTCCATTTTTGGGGCGGGTGTATAATCCTCAGGCGGGTGGAAAGGATAGAAAATATTCCTGGATTCTGAAAATTTCATGAAAATTTGTATTTTTTTCACCGTCTGAGGATTGTGTGCTCACCCCCAAATGGCGAAAGCTAATGGAGTTGCAAGATCCGCGTACAGTAAGTGTTCAGTAAAGTATGTTATATATTAGTAGATTCCTGATAAAATGAAAAACAAATTCTTCGCAGTGTCGCGTTTGATTTATTCTTTAGACTAAGAACAATTTTATTTTATTGATGGAATGAATTTTATATATAAAAGTGGGTAACTTAGGACAAATACCACATACGTCGTTTTGATTTACATTGAAACATACATACATACACACACACACACATATATATATATATATATATATATATATATATATATATATATATATATTTGTGTGTGTGTGTCTGCTGACCACTGAATTAATAATTTAGAGTTAAACACCATGGTGGAGCCTTTTATATATATATATATATATATATATATATAAAGAAACAGATATTTGGTTTGAGTTTTCTGTAATTTCCTTCCTAATTTTTTAATACGTCTGTAATTTCTGTCTCATGGATTATGGCATCTCGGAAACTTTTCTTGTTACTAATTCTTTAGCTTTACAAATATTTAACCAATTTTGTTCTAAATAAAAAGAAGACGTCCATTTCTATGCAAGTCTACTGTGCTTTTTTTTGTATAGATTGCCTTTTTCTGCATCTGCAATGTTTTTGTGGCGTAATTATTGGGAACTTAGCGTTTTGGCTGCGTTTCACACTCTTTCAAATAATCAAGCGTATTTGTTTCAACGCATAAACAGTAGCCATTTTTTTTCTCTTTGCGGAAGGCTTGGAATCTGTTAGCAAAAAAATAGGAATATGATATTTACGAGTTGTTTCAGTATAATTATGATTGTCATGTCTTGTGGAAATATAGATATAAGAGGGAATTAGGTTTGGAAACGATGAATAACAAAATAAGTTCTGTTTGAATTCCTGGGATTTCTTGCATGTTTTTTTTTTTACATGGGAACTATTGTCCTCGTCTTTGTTGTGGTTATCACAACCTTTTCGCCATTGTGCTCTAAATCCCCCAGAAAGTATATGTCTTTAATTCTTTATGGTAGAAGATAACTTTTTTATTGAATTCGTCCCAAGCAAAGCAAAAATGCCACTAAGTCACAAGGGGTTACTGGAAGTGAAAGAGAATGAAAAGATTTAAAGGGGGAATCGGAAACCCGATGCTAAACAGGGGACAAGGGATAAAGTCCAGTTTGTGTTCAAAGGACCAGGGTGGAGTGGGAACTGGATGAGAGGCGAACCTATCTTGTCCAATTCAGAAGAGAGAAGACAATTAATTAATAAAATTCCAGATTTCAGACGGAGATTGAAGACGTATAGAGTTAGAGTAGACATTAGATTGATTGATTTGTCTAACGGCATATCAACTCCTTTGTGGGTCATTTAATGCCGAAATTGAATTTTCCTGGGAGATTTGAAGTAATAAAAAATATGATACATTTTATTCAGCTTTCAGAAATAAATACATGTTTTTTGCTTATACATATTTCTATGAAGACACTTACTCTAGTCGGTGATATGTGTGTTTTATATTCTATTTTTCGTTGAAGTTATATTTTAGAATACAGTTTGATTTCTTTACCAAATTCTAGGATATTATACGGATTAATATCATGTTCGTTCTTTGGTAGGTTTATAGTGGGTTATCAGTTATAGTGAAGTGTATGAGTGTTGAAACAGATTAGTTTGATTTGGCCTTGTTAGTTAGATAGCCTACCATAAGAGGGGTACAAAACAAGAAAATCAAATTGTAAAGTGAAACAACAAATTTATATACATATAAATCAATTTAAGTCTTTACAAATAAAATTAATGTATTTTGGTTGATGCAAGGTCGTCAAAATATTCATAGAATTCCTTGCAAGAAGGAGTTTATATGCACGTAGGTAGGGACGTATGTATGTGTATATATGTATGTATGAGCGTTATCGTAGGGTAGGAATGTCTTTAAAGTAATCTCTCAGTCTTAAAATGTTTCGTTCGTTTATCAAGTATAAAAGAGGTGAGGAGAAAGGGAGAGATGATAATAACGATCGTTTGACGTTTGTCAAGCGACGTGTTAATACGCTCGTCTCCTTCTCTCTGGTAACAGGTGAACTTGCCCGTCTTTTATTTTTGTTTGTGCGGCTTATTTTGTTTGGGAATTCACTCTCGGATATGATTCGGGCCTTTCCATTGGACGGCGAACAAACTTCGCGTCGGCTCGCGAAAAGGTCCGTAAAAGAATTTTGTTTCAGAGAATTGAAGATTATTTGAAGTTTGATTTTAAATATTTCCTAGTTTTCTGTTGGCCGAAAAACATTTCACATCAAAGTGTGAAATTTCACGAGTTTTGTTTTGGATTCGCTTTTGCGTGTGTGTTAAGCAAAGTTTGTAAATTCGAGTCTTTAATTTCTAACAAAATCAATGAGTCAGTCCTTAGCATTGGAATTTTAAATCTAGATCTTGTTTTGTTCACCACAGGTTGTCCGTTTTTTTTTAGCGTTATATCAACCTCTTGGGGTTATTTAATGCTGAAATCTAAATATTTTCAACAAGATTTTATGACTTCAACTAAGCATATTTTAAACGTACTTGTATGTCTTCAATTACACATAACATGTATTGTTCGTCAATCTGCTATAAATAGATACTGTTGGTAATTCTTTTAAATATAAAAATGTATTGCTGGTATTTTTACTACTTTCATAGTGTTTTTTTTTTTTTTGTTTGGGTGTTCACTATTTGCCTATAGCTCGGGCCCCAACTGGTGCTACTACCCTGGGTTAGAATAGATCTGGAAAGAGCAGCAATCAAGAGGTGGTTCCAAGCTTCTCAAAACCTCCAGTCTTAGGCTGTGCTGTTGGATGATAGCTTATCGCCATACTCAGGACTAAGTAGACTTTAGAAGAAAACTTAAATCCATTTTTATACTGGAAAGAATTAGCAAGATTTTAGTCCTCTTCCGAAGACCGGGAATGAGTGCGAACCGGGCGATAGACAGACATCTATTTCTATTAAATTTACTGACCAGAAAACATTTTTTATATTACATTGTCACCGCGAAAATATTTGTTTGAGATTTTATTTTTTTCTTGTTCATCTGATGATTCTGTATTATCAATAAATTTCCCGAAGTTATTTTCTTTCAATAATTCAGTTAGTTTGGTTATCTTGAAGGAGAAAAGATGTTTTTAACAGGAGCAAGTGTTTATTTTTCTTCAGTGTCTTATGTTGATAGTTCTTAGCCATATATACTGACCGTCCTGGGTGTGACGATAAACTATTAGGTTGGTGCAAAAATAATGACGGTTTTTGACGTATTTTTTTAATGTCAAAAACCGTCATTATTTTTGCACCGACCTAATATATCCGCGTCCTGGGTAAGACGATAAACTATGTCCAAAAGCAAGGCGTCTGATCAGGAGGTTTTTGAGAAGCGTGGAACCACCTCTTAATTGCTGGTGCTCCCAGGACCACCCTGACTCTGGGTGGTAGTCCCTCTTAGGGTCCCTCTTACGGGCAAATAGTTAACCACCAAACTGTGGTCAAAACACTATGAAAGTGTAAAAATATGTTTTAATACCAGAAATACTTTGTAAAAAAAATTATTACCAGCAATACATTTTTGAAAAAAAAATATTACCAGCAATAAAATTTTGTCGGCATTAAATAACCCATTGAGGTTGATATGCCGTAAAACAAACTAAACCAAACCAAACTTCATATAGTAAATTTGACACTTTATCTTGTAAAATGTTGTGGCGTCATATTTTGAAGTAGAAGTTCCGTGAAACCATTGCGATGATAACCATTCAAACCTACGTGACAGGATAAAAAAAAAAAAAAATCAAAGTGATGACTGATAAATAAAGAAGAAAGATTCAGTGTAACGTTTTATTTTCATTTGGTGAAAATTGCAGCTGACACTGTTGTAAAAAAAATTATTCTCCACCCCACAGGCGGGATGTAGCAAACCTTTTGCTGGTCTATCAGTACTTCCACGGAAAGTGCTCGGATGAACTTCATTTCCTGGTCCCGCTATTTCAAACCTTCTCGGCAATGGCACGCCATGCCACTTACATAGCAGCAAACCACCCTACTTATTCGATCGGTGAGAAATAAATCCCACTCGAACAGCTTCGTCTTATAAACCACTGCTTTGTGGAATCGACTCCTAAGAGGATGTTTCACCGATCACTACAATCTTAAGCAATTCAAGGATAGTGTCAGCCGTTAACTTCCACTCCTAACGTAACTCTCTACCTCAGTAGCCCGCGTGCCTTGTAACGCTTTTAAAGGAGAAGCTTAAGGAAAAGAAGCTTCGGCAAAATGTCACTTGAAACCAAACAGTAGTATGGTTGTCTTTCTATAATGAAAAAACAAAACCAAAGAAAACGAATGTAATTTCGCACGCAATCCCTGAATATTATCATCGGGCTATTAATGTCATATCTGAAGTGTCTCGATAGTTTTGGAGATCATGAAATTTGTAATGGTAAATTTCACTCAATACAAGGCTTGAGATCCAATTGAGTTAATGGGTTTACAGTAAAAATCGTAATGCTGGATGATATGTGTGATATGACTGGACCGCTTGCATACTGATAGAAAATAATTCAGTAAATACACACAATTAGAAAGGAACGTAAGACATTGATATGTATTAACACCGGATTATCCAACATTTACAATGGGGCGATACAGAAAGAATTGGATGTCCTACAAGGATTCATTATCGGTGGTCACAATCTTTACAACACAACATGAGACAGTGCTAACCCATCTGCTGCATTAGGTACTCTCCTATAAATGAGGTAGATTAGCTGTCTTGCCTTTACAAGGAGATACAAGAAAGCAGCCATGTTAGAAGGTAAGTGATTTGACTTCTACAGTGTTGATAGCAAATACAAAAAGAAAACTGTAGGAATTCCCACAGTAGGTAGTAAAGGAAAGTGAGAAAAAAGAACTAACCATCAATTATATGATGACATAATGTTTGGTTGTCAGTAAGCGGAACGGCCCAGGATTCTAACTACGAACTGGAGATGTCGAAATCATATAATTACGAAAATTTAAATCTCTGGGAAGCTGAAGATGTTTTTCTAAAGCTAAGCAAAGTATTATAAAACAGGAAGGCTTTGTTAGGAACAAAGAGTGCGGGACTCTTATCTAATATCAATCGTCCTCTGTGGCAGTGAATGCTAGACAGTCTCTTAACAGAAATAGGCTTGAGACAATTGAAAAGTGGTTTACAGAACGATACTGAGAATGTGTGCAACGATAAAGTTTTAAGGGAAATGGAAACAAAAAAGACACTAACTGTATTATGAAAAAAAAAACAGAATTTTTTAGGGAACATAATGAAGAACGACAGCGTCACGAATTTGACACTGACAGGACATATTGAAGGCAAGGGGTAGAGAAAAGCAGCGACTACCGAGCTTATGTAAATGGTTTGTTGATCAGGGATTAGGAGAGATAGCAAAAATACAAAACTTACAAAGAACTACTGTTGTGGATTCCGAGATGAATTCGGTCTCCAAGGAATGGCAAACGCAATAATTAAATATAAGAAATAAAATGTATTTACACAATCATACAAAGAGTAATACTGTTAGTAAGTCCAGGAACGTGGTTAGTAGCAAATACAGATAGATATATACAGTCTCGAAGTAGGACTTCCTTAGAGTCTACGTGCTTGTAACTGACTTCTACAAGAGGTTACCTCACACTATCTCTGTTCGTATATTCTCTCACTCTCCGTATATCCTCTCTCTATCCGACTACCGACTACTGACTACCGAGTTTTCTCACTAACTGTAACTCTGGGTATTTAACGACAGCGGTCCAGGTACACTTGGTAGAGTCCACTTATATAGAAAAGGGGTGGGCCCCATAACAACTACAAAGGACAGGAAGTTGTGGAGAGCCATGATATCCTACCTCCTGAAGGGACACGGCACATAGTTATGAACGAAAGAGATGGTGGTAGGAAGTGAGGATAAGGAAGAAAAATGACGACTGATTTAACTTTAAGAGGTTAACATTGACGTACTTGACGGCAGGGAAGCACTCACACGGGAGTTTATTCCACAGAATGGCAGTTATTGGGAGAGAGAAAATGAAACATTCCTAAACTGGGGAATGACGGGGAATTGTTGTCGTTGAAGTGGCATAGCACGCCCTAGCTGCAAATGGTTTAAAAATGTGGAACGAAAGAGTAGAGACCATCTGAACATTTTCCAAGAAAAGAATGATAGAATAGCAACAGGCTTGCAACATTGCGTCTGTTGGGAAAGTGGTTATAGTATGGAAAATAAGTCTTCCACTACAAGACTGCAGAAATAATTTTGAACTCTATCAAAGCTGCAAAGAGAAGATTGCGAAATCTCCAGCTCAGATATGACGGCAATAATCAAATTTTGGCCTAATCTGACGCCAGCCAGCATGGCAAAGGAAGTCAGATACTTACTGGAGTGATAGAATGAGCCGACCACTTTTCCAGCATCTTCGGCAATTATATTTGAGTTCTGGAGTGAATGAGAGAGAGAGAGAGATAGAGAGAGATAGAGAGAGAGAGAGATAGAGAGGTAGAGAGACATGGTCTGATCGATAAAATTATACTCGTTTTTTTTTAGGTATTGAATGATACAAACCAGTTTTTCCACACTGAGCTGTTAGAGCTTGGTCAAAGGAGAGATCAATTGAAAGGCCCCGACTACGTTGCACTTCACACATCTATAAACCAACGGCATCATCTATGCACCAGATTAATTATCAAGAATTGTAATTTTGTACTGGTGAAAGATAGTTTTACCAAACATTCTTTGCAATTTGCTCATAGAATTCCCAAGGAGGTTGTAAAACGTTCTAATAAACATTTTATCATCAAAAACAGTAAGACATTTTCATCTATTGTTTGAAACTTGCACACTTGGACAATGTTGGTGACGGTTCTTCAGACATTAAAACTCAGGAACACCCACGAACCTCGAAGAATGGCTAACATATTAAATGGATGAAAAAACAAACACTTTTCTTACGTTCTATAGACATTAGAAAGTATAAACTCCTATTTTGAAATCATTAGACAGCCGTCTTGCTCGAAAATATGTAACTTACTGAGTTAACATACACAAATACATATACATTGAGACACACCCATACACTGGTCAAAGAACACACAACTTACGGACACACCACGTTGAAGCACCAGTCCCCGTACGATCACCGAAGTTAAGCAGCGTTGAGTACCTAGATGGGTGACCGTTTGGGAATACCAGGTGCTATAAGCTTGAGTGTGCGGAGCGTGTGATGGATTGGTGTAATATACCTAGGGACGATAATGGGTATGTCCCCATTCACATGAATACAGTAGTAAATACTGTATGTTTTTCTGTAGTTGGAGATTCATTCTGGAATTCACTTGACTCACTTCTAGCAGTTGATTACTTCTTCTATGTGCCGTGTCCTAAGTTTTATCGTTCATTATCAGCCTTCGCGTGATTATTCTATTCAGTAAGCTTCCCTACGTTGCAAAATTTTGGCGATGAGGATTAGCCGAAATCATAACATGGATAATGGCTCGGAATTGGAAATCGGAGAACCGAGTTCGAATTCTGGTTGGGATCGTTATATTCACTTACGCACAAATACCCTTGAGAAAGTTATTTACCCATCTTTTCTTCGCCAGGTGGGGGTTAAATAGTTAGAGTTGTATCACTAAATATCAATATTTCAACAATGTTACAATCTAAAAATATTTTATGGCTTTAAATAACTTGCAAAGTGTTGATAACCCGTAGAAAACGAATAAATTTACACTCAACTGCCTCTTAATTTATTCTGATACACAAGAATCCATTAACAAATCCGTAATCTGACAGATGATTATTTTTCTGATTGTTTCCGTCTACAATACGCCAGTCTTTGGATTAATGATTATCTTTGAATGAAGTGTATTTCACAAGAAGCAGAGGATGTTGAAAAAGATTTGCTTTTTACTCGTTTTCCTTTTTAGGCTTCGGGCTTCGTCTCGATATTTTCCAGTCTACTTTGCTATTTGTAATTTAATGGTTTAAAATTGAAAGAAAGTAATATTTCCCTTTTGGTAAGTATTTAAAAAAAATGCTTCCAGGATTTTAATTGTTATCTGTTAACTTCGCCTGTATAATTCCGAGATTTATTAAATGTAGCGATTAATCGTTCCATTAATCCGAGTTCATTTAGTGCTACACTCTTAACGTAATACGAGAGTGCACTGAAAAGTCATCGGCTCGACTAACTTCCCAAATTCTGGCGAAATGGTCCGGACAGAGAAATCTTTCAGCGTCACCCTCGTATTCAAAAACGGAAAAGCCTTTGCTTTTCGATTTGAAAAAATATTTTTTTTAAAATTTGAATAAATATAAATTTAGTGTATGATTTATTTACATATGGATTATATCATCAAATCTCAACCATTGCTGCCTTCATCAGGAGCACATCTTTAAGGAATTTCGAATTGATCCCTTTAAGTTGATTATAGTTTAAATCAGAATTTTGCATCATTTTATCGAGTAATTATTTGTTTCCTTCTAGATTTGACAATAGCGTAATGGCTATTGAAAGTGAAAGTGGAATCGATGAGTTCAAATCTCAGCTGCGTCTGTTGTATTAATGGCCCTGGGCGAGACAAAAATCGAATGTTTCTTTGCATGGCAATAGATTCAATTGTAGGGCAGATTGGGTTCTCTAATCTCAAAAGTCAACCGGATCAGGAGGTAGAAAGCCTTTAATCCAAACCAACTTGTGCGTACGGACGTCAATTGCGGAGTTGGCGACATTTCGTCTATCAGTATTTGGCATGTTCTGCAACTACGAGCGTAGCATAAAGGGCGACATTTTCGCTTATTTTTTTTTTTAATTAAGTCTACAGCCTAATGACAGAAAATATTCATTTCACTCAATCTTTGACTATTATTCAAGATTATTTTCTTTCATCTCCATGCACTTAGTTGTAAACATTAACAATTGAGTATTATAGATCTAATATTTCAGATCAAAATTCAGCTAATAACTAAGTTACGGATTCATTACGCCACCATATACATACATACATACATACATACATACATACATACATATATATATATATATATATATATATATATATATATATATATATATATATTGAAATGGACAAAGTCCGACAATTATTTTAAGACATTTTTATGTTTATACGTTCTTTTTTACTTAAATATTTGTATCTATAAAAGAACGTATAAACATAAAAAATGTCTTTATATATATATATATATATATATATATATATATATATATATATATATATATATATATATATATATAACACATGTACACATAAAGTGATCAAGACCAGCTGCGATCTTCAACTGAGCATCGTGCTTCAGCAAAGTTTCGGACCATTACGCTTAGTACCTCTCCACACAGTGGGCCCGCAACCGTTGGATGATGTTACGTTGCAACCGGTCGATGTTAGTTGGATGCGACTCACTAGGAATTTCTGGGTAATCCATGCACTGCCTTCCATCATTTTTTCACCACAAGTCTTTATCCCCTTATTCCGCTTTGGGATACTAGAACACTTAAGGAATTTCTTTAATGAAGCAACAGGAAATTCTCTACAGCCAACCTCAAATGTTCCCATTGTGCAGCCGTATACTCTCTCACGGACTTCAACTACGATTTTCTCATACCGAAGCAGCTTTATTTCATGAGTCTCTTCAATCCCTTCTTCCCAAGTTACTGTCAACTCGCCAAGCAACAGATGTTGCTTCTCGATATCAATTAACACTAGATCCTGTAGACACAATCATCTCCACTGACAGTGTAGCATCAACTAACACTCTCCACTTCCTTGAGTCCACCTACCTGGTTGTCTGCCTTGTGTCGCTCACACCTTGCTTCAGGAAGGCAATCCTTCGTAGGTCCGTCGAGGGTATACTAGCACTAGTATATATTAATCTTTTAATATATATATTAAACTTTTAAGCTAATATATATATATATATATATATATATATATATATATATATATATATACTAGATTAAAAGTCGCCCTATCAAGTCGCATTTAATTTAGCTGCTGTGGAGGGCTCTTGATTTGGCCTTCGCCTTGTTCAGGAGTTTGAGAGTTCCTGAGTCATTGCGTATTATCAGCATTGCAAGCTCTCCTGGCTGCCGTTTGATCTGGGTTTTCATTTGCACGGCCCCATGGCTCATTTGACTCTTCTGTTCTCTGCCATTTCTATTTGCGAGGCATACTGATGCAGCACGTGACAGACAACAATAAACGAGAGAAGAACTCAAAATTGATCGCTGCATTTAAGTATTGCATTAATATTTGGGATGAGATTTTAAAAGTTCAACGATAATTCTTCTGCCACCACTTAATTTAATGAGAGTTTGATATGCGTAGGTCCCTAGTTTCCGTATAAACAATTATTTTTATTTCATGGGGGACTCTTGCTGGATTTCGCAATTAGTTTCCATTATTCTTAAGTTATAAAAATTGTTATGGTACAAAAAATTCAGTGAAAAAAAAAAAAAATCCAGTAAAAAATCTCCGTAAACAAACGCAGTAATGAAAATTTGGGAATCCAAAATCTCTGTAAAAATTAAAAGTTATAGAGTCGTGTCTCTTTAATTGAAAAAACAAAACGTATGACACAGTGACACACACACACAAACACACACACACACACACACACACACACACACACACACACACACACATACATACACACATATATATATATATATATATATATATATATATATATATATATATATATATATATACGAGTTAAAGATCAAAAGCAGATCAAATATAGATCAGAATCCGACAGGATGATAAAATAAAGAACAAATAGAAAACTTATATCAAACTAAAATGTTTCACTTCACTGGATGAAGCTTTAATAAGAATGAAACATGATAGATTGATATACGTTTCTTATTTGTTTTTTATCACATATATATATATATATATATATATATATATATGTGTGTGTGTGTGTGTGTGTGTGTGATAGAATGTAATTTTAAGGTATGCTATATTAATGGGTTAAAGTGCTCGATATCAGGGATAGAATGTATGTAAATATAAAAGTAAACATTGATGTCACCTCCTAGAGGCGACAGTCTGTTTCATGCTAAACTCAATCGTCATGGCCTAACAGTTACGTTTAGCATGATATGTCGCATTAATTAATATGTACGTTATATTTAAAGGGTACTTGTGTCTTAAGATTAGATATACCTATTTGTTAAAGCGATATTAATGTCTACTGACGTAGATATGGAAAGTATTATTTGAAGAAAATGTGTCTCTTGACAGGAACTGAACCCGTATTCCTTTTCTCATCTGGGGCCAGACGTTCATCTGGGGCCAGACGTATTTTTCAAATTAAGCAACAGGGAATGCACATCTTCATTGGGATATTTCGAAGTCTATATATGATAATTTAATCTTAATAAACAAACGGAGATTTAAATCAATTAGTATATATTTTTAACTCGACACTATTTCTTCTTACAATAAACATTATATTTACATTTATATGGGTACACGTGGCTGAATCGGTATTTCTGTTTTCTTAAATAGTGTCATCAATGTCTGGCTTTCAAGAGATGGAAAATTTTATTAAAAATGTGCATCACAACAGGATATATATATATATATATATATATATATAGAGAGAGAGAGAGAGAGAGAGAGAGAGAGTGAGATTACAGATGTTAATATAAGACGAAACACAAAGAGTGGGAAATATCGAGAGTATGAAATATATATATATAGAGAAGGAGAGTGAAATGTAAAATAGAAAAATTGAGAAATACAGAAAGAGTGCGAGTGTGAAATAGAGAGGGGAAGAGAAACGGAAAGAGAGAGAAAGAGTGAAAAAGAAACGGAAACGGAAAGAGAGAGAAAGAGTGAAGGAGAAACAGAAACAGAGAGAATGTGAAAGAGAAAAGGGTATATAGAAAAAGAGAAACGGAAAGAGAGAAAGAGAATCAGAGAAAGAGTGAAAAAGAGTAAATGAGAAACAGAAGGAGAGAGAAAGAGTGAATGAGAAACAGAAACAGAGAGAATGTGAAAGAGAAAAGGCTATATAGAAAAAGAGAAACGGAAAGAGAGAAAGAGAATCAGAGAAAGAGTGAAAAAGAGTAAATGAGAAACAGAAGGAGAGAGAAAGAGTGAATGAGAAACAGAGAGAATGTGAAAAAGAAATGGGTATATAGAAAAAGAGAAACGGAAAGAGAGAAAGAGAATCAGAGAAAGAGTGAAAAAGAGTAAATGAGAAACAGAAGCAGAGAGAAAGAGTGAATGAGAAACAGAAACAGAGAGAATGTGAAAAAGAAAAGGCTATATAGAAAAAGAGAAACGGAAAGAGAGAAAGAGAATCAGAGAAAGAGGGAAAGAGAAACGGAAATAATCAAAGAAGGACTTGAGGAAAATTAAGTCGTGTGAATAAAAGCAATCCGTTTTCGCAAGACGATCATTGAGCACGTAAGCATTTTTATCTTTGAAATGTTATTTCCTCGTCTCTTGTTTACAATCTGTCACTCTTCATTCATATATATTTTAGTGATTGATTTTCAAATGTAATCGCTTAAGTATGCGTGCAAGGGCAAATCAGTTCCATTTTATTGATGCGATAATTTAATTTCCATTTATCCACAATTCTTATTCTGATTGAGAAAAAAAAAACAAGATGATTTATATTAATCAAGAGTCATTTTTAGCCATAAATTTACGTCACAAATTTGTGAGCAATACAATCTTCATTTTTCTTGCAACTTATACGATGTCTGAAGAACAAGCGAACTGGTTACACAGTCTGGATATCATTTTTGACCAATCAGCGTGAACCATCTCCCTGTCGAAAGTGAAGCGTCATTGGCAATAAACGAGTAGATAGAGTTTACGATTCCCCAGAAATATTTTTGGTAAAACAATCGTATCATTATATAATCCTCTGGGCAATTTCACCAAGCCTCTCCTTTCACCAGTACAGATTAGTTTCCCTCTAAGCCTTTCATCTTCCCATATCACATTCGCCCCACGCCAAACAGCCTCGCTCAGATTCAGCTCCTTCCAAAACTTATTGCTCCCTTGCTCAGATTCGGCTCCTTCCAAGCATCGTCGCTCCCTTGCTCAGATTCAGCTCCTTTCAAACCTCAACGCTCCATTGCTCAGATTCGGCATCTTTCAAACCTCGACATTCCCTTGCTCAGATTCGCCTCCTTCTAAACCTCGTCGCTCCCTTGCTCAGATTCAGCTCCTTTCAAACCTCACCGCTCCCTTGCTCAGATTCGGCATCTCTCAAACCTCGACATTCCCTTGCTCAGATTCGCCTCCTTCTAAACCTCGTCGCCCCCTTGCTCAGATTCAGCTCCTTTCAAACCTCATCGCTCCTTCCTCAGATTCAGCACCTTCCAAATCTCCTCTGTTCATATTCGCAAACACTAAACCTTCCCTGCTCAGATTTGATGCTCTTCAAACCTCCTTTCTCCCTTTACTCAGATTCAACCACTTCCGAGCGTCCCATCTAATATTTGCATACCTTCAACTTTTGGTTTCTCCAAAGATAGAATTCCCCTTTGCATCACAATGTACCAAGACCGACGTATTTGATGATGTAGAATTTGTTGATCTCGAAACGGAACTTTGTAGACTATTTCCAAAAGTGGGATTTCTATCGATAACTAAGCGAATGCCCAATTACTTCTAAATGCCGTAATTATTCGTGTATAATACGCACGCCTACTTTGTGCAACGAAATTCTGAAGATTTAATACATCACAATCATGAGTCCGTATTCCATTCGGGTTGTAACGGGCACCATATGTACACCAACAGTCTTGAAGATGTGAGTATGGCAGGACCCAACCCTTTTCGGAATGTATAGCCGCTCGGAATGAGAAATAAAAAGAGTAATTAAATACACGCAAATAGACTTGGAAATGGTATGAATCCATATGTTCTCCTCCCGACTATGGGTAAATAGTAGTACAGACTGATTGGCAACCAGTCTAGGAGAAAGAAAACCAACCTGGATAGATTTGTGGTTATGTTAAGCTATATTGCCCAAGAGACATTACTGATGGTACGGCTGCAGTACACGTGGTGCCACTACACGAGCCTCATCGAGTAAGGAACTCGTGATCGTGATTTTTCTTATACGGTGAAGGTCAAGTACATTTCAGTATAATACATCTGCCGTGCTCCTTCGGGTCGTTGTCGATCGTGGCTCTCCACAATTTCATGTCCTTTGTAGCTCTTAATAAATGTTGTCCTTTTGTTATCTATCCCAAACCACTTTTCTGCCACCCATTTATTCAAGCTCTCTGGGTAGGTTATGCGTTGTTTTTCTCTGTCCCTCTTGTGAGTATCAACCTGTCCTGTGAGTATCAACTTTTCAAATCCTTTCCTCATTATGTGCCTTGATGTTAAACATAAGTCTTCTTTTTTATTTCCTTTTTCTCTAAAATGTCGTCGTTGTTCTCATGTTCACTTATTTGTATCCTCAGCACGATTCTCTAGAACTACATTTCTGTTGCCTCAAGTCTTCCTGGAAAGTAACATTTTCTTATAAGAAATTATAATAATTGTTTGAGGCATATATTAATATTTTTTCTTGATGTTTCATCAGTAAATTTCATCCTTGATACAATGCATACATGTTCACTTATGTGTATCCTCAGCATGCTTCTGTAGAACCACATTTCTGTTGCCTCAAGTCTCACCGTTAAGTAACATTTCCTCATTAGAAATCGAAATAATTGTTGGGGGCATATGTTTCAGAGGTTCCGCCTTTTCTTGATGTTTCATCGGCAATGTTCATCCTTGATACAATGCAGACTGACTTCATCTGCTACAACTTTTACCTAAATTTAACAACTGTTTATTATTTACTCTTTGGTCTCTGTCAAATATAGTTAAGAAAACTATATTTTACATTAGGTTTTGAAAGACAGAATTCACACCGTATTTCAGGCAAATAGACGGACATGTTACTAGAATTGCACAAAGCCACCGGTAAAAATAGACTCGCGTTAGAAGAATGAGAAATAAAAGCAAACAAGCATTCACGCGGGTATTTATCTGCTAGAATATCCCTGAAAACATTGGTTAGAAAAGAAAGAGATTAAAAAGAGCCACATTAGGAATGCATTGGACGTTAGTGAAAAAGAGATACTTTTTGAGGAAGGAGGCCAAAATAGCTCTGTGGACGATGACATTGAAGAAGACGAAGACATGGACAAAACACATGACGTCTCTCATGGACACAGACAGCGGCGAAGCAGACATAAGTTATTTTTTGGTTAATGATGTGAAATCTTTGTTATTCAGTAATTAGTTTTGACTAAAGACATACCGTAGTTTCCCATGTATAATACGCATTCATCCATAATACGCACACCTAAAATTGTGCTGAAAGTGTGGGAAAATGCTTCTACTTATGCATAATACGCACCCCTTATTTGGTAATCAAACCTTATAAATTGTACCTCTCCAATTTCATTACGGCCATGTTCCCTACTCTTATTTAAAAACATATAATAATTATTCAAATTTAGTTTTATGATAATTCCGATTTTATTTTACGACAATTTTTTTAATGATTTTTTAGCTGTGCATAATACGCACCCTTGATTTTGCTTATTATTTTTTAGAAAAATGTGTATTATACATTTGGAATAACGGTAATTTACTTCCAGTCAGAGTATCCTTATTATGGTGGCACATATAGCTGGAAAAGGGATAATACACACATTAGTGTTTAGGAATAGAATTCTGGTAAGTCTGCGCATTATATGCGAATAATTACGGCATTTTCACGATAACTAAGGCGCCATTACTCAATCCAGACAACCCTTTTAAAAAACTAATACCAGAAAAAAAAAATTTATAAACTTAATCATAATGCAGTACGTTTAGAGTACGATAGATATTACCTATGCAGCGTCGATTTATTTAACAAAAAAACTGTCGGGAAAACATTGTAGCGGTTTTAAAGGATATATTTTAATCTGTATTGCAATATTCTTTGGTTGATTGTTTTTTTACAGCTTAGCACACTTTGCAGGTTATTTAAAGCCATACAATATTTTTAGATTGTAAAAATTGTTTAGGGGTAGCACAATAATGATTTCAGTGATACAAGTCTTACTAATTAACCCATAGCTTGGAGGGAGAAGAGGTGGATCCCTACCTTTCCCAAGGGTAATGTCGTGTAAGGAATATAACAAATCCAAAGGAAATTGCAACTCGGCTTTCCGGTTAACAATTTCCACTCGTTATTCATTAAACCACCCGCTATTCCCAAGCGTTCACCCATCTAGCTACTGACCAGGCTTGTCATTGCTTAATTTCGGTGATCGTACAAGAGTGGCTACTCCAAAGTATATGATCTTAAGTCCTCCACGACTCAGAAGTCGCTATTATTTTTGATCATATATATATATATATATATATATATATATATATGTATTTTAAAGAAAAACAGACCACTTTAAGGTACCATTATAATAATTTATTTCACCAGAACCCACTTCCAAAAATGAAACATAAAATGAAATTAAAATTGATGGGTAGTGTAAGTTTTTGTAATTTAACAGAGAGTGTAAATGGAGTAGTTAAATAGACATGGATGAGTTTAGGGAGGGATTAATTTCATATCTCTCTCAAGCATACTTAGTATTGGGGGAGGAAGAGTGACCAGACCTTGACCTATTTAGACGGTTAACTTAACAGAAGTGATATATTGAAATAGGAGGGGAGAAGGGAGAAAAGAAAAAGGAAAAAGAAAGAAGAGGGAGAGGGAAGTAAAGAGAAAGAGGCTGTAACTGGGTTTTAGCAATTTATGTAAAGAATAGATTTTAATGCTTGATAGTAATTTAGATGTCTAAAATATGAAATTAAAGCCTCCCTAAACTCTACCATGTCTCTTTAACTACCCTCTGTTAAATTACAAAAACTTATACTACTCATCAATTTTAATTTCATTTTTCGTTTCATTTTTGGAAGTGCTATCTGATGATCCGGCGTCCTTTAAAAGGCCTCATGGTCAGAAAGCGAACGTTCTACTCACTCAGACCTATGCCCATACAATTAATATAATAAATAATGAAACCCCACATATTCAAAGAGAGCTTAACAAAAAAAAAAAATTCTTTTCGACTTCCTTCCGTATCTCGTAACCTTATGTTGTGACGTTGCATAGAAACTAAAGAAAAGAAATAGAAACAAAAACTGGATTACGACAAAATCAACCAATCAAGAGACCTGTACCAGGAGTTACTATTTGCGCACACAATAAAAAGAAGTAACATCGGACCTCAATGCCCTTTTCCTCATTTAATTCAACTGTTTAGTCGGTCAGTGACCCACAGCTACTTTCTGACAGGAGATCCAAATTTTGCCATGAGGAGATGGTTTTATGTCTTTTTCCTAGCGGTGAACGAAACAAACTTAATCTTGACGCTATGGACACCCAAATAAATATACCTTTATTCCATCTGTTCGTTACTGTCAAACGGCTGCTTCAGGTTTTAAATGCACACTCGAAAGAGTGAGAGAGAGCATGTAAACAGAATCGACTATTGTGACTATCACCATGCAGTACGACAACATCACAAGACTAAATTACTAGGTACCTAAATAAGATCGCTGCACGCGACCAGCCATAAATTTATTACCTTTCTATATTAGATGTAAAACTGGCCATTGGTCCGTTAAAGTTTATTTTCGTCTGACTTATCTTATTTTCCCTTTATCATCATTTCTTTCTATTGTCTATTCCTTCAATCTTTTCATTCGTTAGCGGCTATTATAAGCTTAAAACTATTATTATTTGTTGCAAGGATGAATGGCCACAATTGGCGTATATTTATTGCGACGGGCGGCGGAAATAGCTGACAAGCAGTCGACGGCATCTGTTGGTCGCGGGAGGATTTGTTTGATTTTACAGCAAACAAAAAAGAACGTCGCTGAGTTGGCTTACGGGTCCTCGGAGTGCAAACCTTGTACACAGTATAATTTAAGTTTGTTAGAATATTGTAGCCGTTGGCGACTGTCAATGTGTTTAAGAGCCTTCTGTAATTATTCATTTTCGAAACATTATTTGTTGGGTTGTTTGCACGTGTGCAGAAAGGGTCCTGCTAGGTTTTTTTTTTAAATTTATTTTTAGGCTATAAAAAAAAAGGCAGCAAGATTTTTACTAACTGCAGCCATCTACGCACTTTTCTCACGCCAAGCTTGTGTGGCTTTGAAACATTGGTCCATATCAAGTACGGATTATATTTTTTACACCCATCTTCGGTCAGAAGGTCGTTCATTCATCATTACGGAAGCCTACAAAAACCAGTATGTTATCCCGGTGAACATCTGTTTTCTATAAAAATGTTCGTAATAGGTGATTTGTATTCTTTCGCCTAAGCAATTCCTTACAACTGTTTGACTGTTTGTAGAAAGCTTTTTCCTTGTTTGGTTTTATCTACTCTGTAAATAAAATGTACATAAATTATTTACAACCAGCGTCTTTATAGTTTATTATATTACATCACGAATGGTGTAATGGTTAGCAAGCTTGTTTCGCTACAACAATTACGACTGAATAGTGTGTTCGATTCTCAATGGGTGCCCAATACTTTTGGCTTTGTACCACACATATGCTGCACTTAGAAAGTCAATAGGCATTTCGACGTGGTGTAAAAGGTAGCAGCCTTGTCTCGCTAGAACAATTACGACTGAATAGTGTGTTTGATTCTGAATGAGTCCCCTATACTTTTGTCCTTGGCCCACATCTAAAGCTACGCTTCGACAAATCCCCTTATTGTTACTTACTCTCGAATCATAACCGTATTTCAACCAATACAAGACTCAAGAGCGTTACATTTATACTTATTAGGTGAGTTTAATTCATAGGTCACGTCATACGGAAAATTTTTTTGAATGGAAGAAACCGGAAATCGACACAAAGGTGTCTAGGCCTGGTATGAATTATCCTCTAAGCAGTAAAAACGGAAGGAGAACATCATATTCTCATGGATGGGATAAAGTGTTTGGTTTAAAATTCCGAAAAAGGTTACCGAGTACGATAACTGACACCTGGAGATGGTCAGAAGGTACAGCGACCGAAACGTCGTGAGTATAACAACCAAGATGATGATGCCTGTCCGAATAGAAAGGCATATGATAATGATAATTAGTCAGTTTAAAAAATCCGACAAAAAATGATCAGTATTTACTAAGCGTAATACTAATACATATTAGTAGAATGTGAAATATAATCCGGATAAATGTAGAGATAATGAGACACGCGAAAGAGCTTTTTACACACGACATGTTTCACCTCCGGGTGCGAGGTAGGGGTCTTCAGGTAGGAATGAAAGACAAAACTGTATGAAATGAAGGTGCGTTGGTATTTTTTTTTACGAAAGAAGGCTACAAATTTAACTTATATCCGACAACCAGTATTTTTTTTCTTATCGAAGCCTAAAACATTTGTCGGGTTGGAAATTAGCTCACTCCGACTTGAGCTCTAATTTTTCTTTATTAGCTCGTATACTGCATTGAGCTACTAATTCTTTTTTTTTTTTTAATGATCGTTGATATTATGTACGAGCCTGGTCTTAGGTTTATCGTCGAGAATTCCGAGATCAGCGCACTTTCAATACATTTTCTTCTAGTAAATCCATTTTCATTTTGATTTTTATTATATTGAAATTTTGGTCAGATCTATTACAAATATACAAATCTGTATAAGATAAGGCTAGGTTACATAACACTGTGCATTGATACAACTACTGACGCCGATGAGAAATTGATAGATACATACACACATACTAATACCAGAATGAAACACGTCACATCTACCGAACCAATGAAAAACAAGATAGAAATTAGAAATCGAAACGACCGCGTATGAACCCATCTACCAAATACCATAGAGACGAGTTGGCCCGAATGTTTCTCTTTACTTCTAATGTTCTTCATGTTTATCATGCGACCACCATCAAAGAAGAAAGCACAGCAATATACGTATTTTTAATTAGGTTATTTAAAGAATAAAACGAACAAAAATCACCAAAAAATAAACACAGGACGTCCACCCCCAATCAAAATTTACACCCATCAATAAAGGCATAAATCGATTAGAGTCAACTTGTGTCCGAGTACGACCACTTTTATGGTATCACTGTTGATTTCCTTGCTTCTCATGACGTCACTGGGGAACTCATTACTCCAGTGATTAATTTGCATTTTGAAGCCACATATGTTACGATCAAGCTCACTACTTGCTGCATTGGTATCACTAGGCTGTGACATCTAATGTCAGGTAAATCCACTCGATGACACGCAACTTTGTTGCATAGATTGCAAGTGAAATCAGGCTAGACATCAAAGTGATATATTGTTTTAGTTGTGATACGAGCATACATACATGCTAACAAAATGAACACATAACATAGACTCGATCAATGAAGACACAGGATGAATGTGTTTAGGTTGTTATCCCTGTTCTTTTTTTTCTAAAAAAGTGAAATTAATTTCAACCGGCCTAAATTCCTGTCGAGATGCTCACTTTTCTTTTGTATGCCTTGGTGATCTAAGCCGGTTGACATTAAATTCAGGGTTTAAGAAAATAAAAATAAGGATGTAAACTCGAACACACATACCCCACTAAAACTAATGTTTATATTCATAAGCAATAATATCGGATTAAAAATCTATCCACCCCTCTCTCTCTCACACACACATACATACATGCATATATATATATATATATATATATATATATATATATATATATATATATATATATATATATATCCACTCGAAATAGTTCAGAAAAGTTCTTGAAATGAGCCACTTGCCAAAATATGATCCATCATCAAAGACTTTCCAGAATCCTTCTTCTTCAGACTGAGAAATTTTCTCCGCACCCCACATATATATATATATATATATGGATGTGTGTGTATATATATATATATGTGTGTGTGTGTGTGTGAGTATGTGTGTGTGCGTGTGTATTTGTGTGTGTGTATATATATATATATATATATATATATATATATATATATATATATATATGGATGACTATATATGTGTGTGTGTGTGGATGACTATATATATATATATATATATATATATATAACGTTATGTGAAACTTGCAAAGATAGATGTAAAATAAGCAAAACAAAATCTCCACATACTTCTGTTCCATTTCCACTAAACGACCTATTTGAAGGAACTACAATAACGCGTTCAAAAAAAAAAAAAAAAAAAAAAAAAAGAAAAGAAAAATTAAAGAAAGAAAGAATGGCGAAGCAGTAATTCTTTTGATAATGACAAGAATATCAAAATGTTGTTCATCAATCGGAGCTCGTCCCTATTAAATCCACTAAGCCGACATGAACAGATCACATTTCCTGCCCAGTGACAACGACAGACAGCAATCAATTCAAAGAAAGCAGACGATTATCGAAGAAAATGGCGCCCGTTGGGTCGAAAGGAAAATCCGTAACGATTGTGACTAAGTTTATTTACCTTTGTTCCCCAGTATATTTTTTGAAAGAAAGAAAATGATGGAGAGATACAAGAGAAACAGCAGACACAGAAGAGAATATTCACAAGAAAAGTAAATGAATTACTTTTTTTTTCCAATGTTTTCTACATTTGTTTCCACCCTCTTCCGATCGTTTCGTCGTCTCTCTAACATGTTTTGCATTAAAAAAAAAACAATAAAAGATTTTACTCTTAAGTACAGATGAACATACAAAAGAAACACACGCATTTGTATCTCCGAGCGTGTTGGCAAGCATTTATTCATAAATTTAACACTGCTTAGTCTGGAACAAGTTCATATTGACCAGGTGCCCCCAAAATGATCGATATCAACCTTTGTGATTCAATAAATGTCTGTAGGAGCTTAAAAGTGGGTCAATAAACAGCTGAAGGTTAAAGGGATCAATAAACGTCGGTGGAGGCTGATTAAACTTTTTGGACCAAATGCTGACATACGTATAAGTAAAAATAAGTAAACAAACTATAAAAAACCCCAGAAATAATTGATCAAAATCACGCACCTGACTGGATTGTTACATCGTTTAATTAGGAAATAGAAAATGCACATAGTGACTCTTACTTACAAAATAAACTCAATGGTATGTTCGTGGACAGTGGAGCTAAATCAATCGTTCAATAGTAAAAGCCTTAGTAACTATAGAGATATTGTAAATTCGGCGACTAAATACACTAATCTTAGTGCAACAAATGAGCCGTTTGCTTTTTGCATTCCCAAGTACGTTCATGATTGAAGCTTGTTTTAGTAACGTAAATGCGATTCTAATCTATAAGAGGAAAAGACAGAAACTAGAATAGCCATTTTCCAATCAAATATAAATTCCCTTTCTAATGCTCGTCAAACACATATTTCCCATTAATGATGTCAAGCAATTCAATAAAAAAAGATATATTAATTTATTTTAAAGCATCTGTAGAGGACCGTTTGGGTTTGAGTGTTGTTGGATCAAAAACACATGCTGTTTATTTCCTTCGAGAAGGTCCAACTACAAGAAAATGGCGGACTCAAATTGAGTCCAACTGAAGATGTAAAGAAAACAAACAAGACCGATCTATATATATCAACAAATATATGTATTAAACAACAAATTTACAAGTGACAAAGACGTTAACATTTATGTTTGTGTGTGGACGTAAAGAGTTTGTATTTTGGTGAATGTTCGTACGTACGTGTATGTGTGTTTCATGGCGTTTTCCCATAAGTGATAGATCACATTTTTAAATGTGTCCGCTGATATGCAAAGTGAAAAAGAGAACGAGGCAATAAATTTCCCAGTATTTATAGTGTAGGGAGAACGACCCCTAGTGAACAATTAGGGAATTAAGGAGGAGATAACTCTGATACGTTTATTATTACCTATATTATTTATCAACATTTTTGCCATCATCTTCCTTATTATTTATATATTTTGTCACACAGTAAGTTTTTGAATGGGCCGGACAGATTAAGTTATTTGTCAAGTCAAAGCAAGGACCTCAGATAGACATCACTTTACTCAAAATATGTGCAGCTGTTAGCGCCTTTGTCTAACTTACTTCATAGCGATGCTCGCAAAGGTTTATTAAGTCCTGATTTAGTTAAATATTTCTATTATTAAGTAAACATCAAAAGAGACTCAACGACGAAATCTGACTTCAAACGACACCTTCATAATAACCAAATTAGTGTAAAGATTTCACACTATCACTGTAAATGAACGCGTTGTTGACACACGTACATGAAAATGTATCAGAAAATGCCAGACAGGAAATACATTCTTTGCAGTTTATATTATGACCCTGAATACTAGTTATCTCGCCGTTGTCATTGTGTTAAATAAGACGATCCTCAGACCCGACAGGCTGGCGCTACAGAATCACAAAGAGCTTTATGAAATAACAAAAATCACATGACTTGAAGACTTCCAAAAGTAGCAACAACAAAAATGTGCAGCGCATGTAATTAGAAGAAAACGTACCTATGTGTTTGGTACCAGTATTTACTTTTCTGGGAAGATTGGTGCTACTTTATCTCTCTGAACTCAGAACACAACCAATTCTTGCGCTTGTAAACTCTGCGATCTATTTATTTATTTATCTATCTATCTATCGATCGATCGTCGTAATTATGAAAAAACAAAAAACAAAAAAACAGATACTGTTTAATTTTAGAAAGATTGGTAGAACATATACTAAAAGTCTGTTACTGTACCTCTCAATTCTGCGATCTTTCCATCTATATTGACTTCTTTCTTTCTTTTTCTTTTTTCCTTTCTTCTCTTTCTTTTTCCTTCTCTTTCCTTCTTCATTTCTTTCTTCTTTTTCTTTCTTTTTTTCCTTTTCTTTGTTTTTCTTTTTCTTTGTTTTTTCTTTTCTTTCCTTCCTTTCATTTTTTTCTTTTTCTTTCCCCACCTTCTTCTTTCTTTCTTTCTTTCTTTCTTTCTTTCTTCATCTTTTTCTTTCCTCATTTCTTTCCTCATTTCTTTCCTCCTTTTTCCGTCTTTACATATTTTTCTTTCCTTCATCCTTTCCTCACTTTTTTCTTTGCTCATTTTCCTTTTCTTTCTTTATCTTTCTTTCGTCATTTTTTTCTTTCTTTTTTTATTTATCCTTCATTCTTTCTTCTCTTACGTCATTTTTTCTTTCTTTCTTTCCTTCTCTTTTCTTTCTTTCCTTCTGTCTTTTCTGTCTTCTTTCCTCCTTTTTTCTTTTCCTTTTTCCCTATTTACTAGTTTCTTCTGCATTTATTACTTTCCACTCTTTCTTTTTCGTCTTTTTTTTCTGGCCTTTTCATTTGTTTCTCTCCTCCTTTCTATTTTTCTTTTCTTTTCTCTCTTTCGCCTTTTGTTTTTCTTTCCGATTTTTCTTTTTTTTATTTCTTTCCCCTTTTTTCTTTTTCTTTCCCCTTTTTCTTTTTTTTCTCTCTTTCCCCTTTTTCTTTCTTTTCTCTCTTTCCCCCTTTTTCTTTTTCTTTCCATTTTTTCTTTCTTTTCTCTTTTTCCCCTTCTTTCTTTTTCTTTCCACTTTTTCTTTCTTTTCTTTCTTTCCCCTTTTTTCTTTTTCTTTTCTCTCTTTCTTTCTTTTCTCTCTTTCCCCTTTTTTATTTTTCTTTCCTCTTTTTCTTTCTTTTCTCTCTTGCCCCTTTTTCTTTATTTTTTCTCTTTCCCCTTTTTTCTTTTTCTTTCCATTTTTTATTTCTTTTCTCTTTTTCCTCTTCTTTCTTTTTCTTGCCACTTTTTCTTTCTTTCCCCTCTTTCTTTCTTTTCTCTCTTTCCCCTTTTTTCTTTTTCTTTCCTCTTTTTCTTTCTTTTCTCTCTTTCCCCTTTTTCTTTCTTTTCTTTTTTTCTTTCTTTTCTTTCTTTCGTCTCTTTTTCTTTTCTCTCTTTCCTATTTTTTCTTTTTCTTTCCTTCTTTTTTCTTTTTCTTTCCTTCTTTTTTCTTTACTCTTTCTCTCTCTTTCCTCTCTTTCTTTTCTCATTTTTTCTCATGTTTCTTTCTTTATTTCTTTCTTTCGTCATTTTTTTTTCATGTTTCTTTCTTTATTTCTTTCTTTCGTCATTTTTTTCTTAAGTTTCTTTCCTCATTTTTATCTTTGTTTCTTTCTTTTCCTCCATTTTTTTTTCTAGATCATTCTACATTTAAAAACCGCTCAATCCAACCAGTACAGATATGAAGATTCAAAATACTCACCTCGCCAAATTCCCGCCGTAATGCTTCCCATTAAATTATTCGTCTACGCGTTTTATTAGTGCTTCTTCGTTGTTCTAGGACAGTTTAATTAAGTCACGCTAACTCGACGGAAGAACAGAGAGCAAGAAGTAAAATTGACCATCACTCATTGATGCCAATTCAGTAATTGCTGATCTATGCGAAAATCATGTCCAATTTACGTCTTTCGCACTGATGTGCCAGATTCATGCTCCAAGCAAATCGGTAAGGAATCTCACTTAATTTCTAACTTTTTCGTCACCAACATCCGCCACTAGAAATTCATATCTTTAAGGTCAACAGAAACTCCGCCCAGGTAAGATAATAAATATTATATAAAGACATAAGGAATAGACAAACTGTCGGTCATCAGTCGAATAACTCATTTGCGAGACTGACAACTCAAAGGTGCCCGTTTAAACTTTCAGCTTTCGGCTTCGATATTGAGTCCAATTTCCTGTAAATTATATTTTAGTACGTTGGAGTGTTGATTCTTCCATTGGTCGTGGGGAGTTTGACAACGCGTCATATAAATGTAGTAAACGTTTGACTTGCTTTCGATCAATCAAAACAATTCAATTTCGCGTTTACGTACAAGGAGGAGGAGGAGGCTAATACTTAACATTAGGAAGAGACAGTTGAAGTTCCTGGGGCACATAATGAGGAAGGAGGGCCTAGAGAATCTGATACTCACGGGCCGAATAGAGAGAAAAAGAGACAAGGGAAAACAACGCATGATGTACCTAGCGGCTTTAAGCAAGTGGATGACAGAACGTTGTCTGGGGGAGGTGGTAGAGGGAACTTGTTGAGAGCTGCAAGGGATAGAGGGAGCTGGAGAGCCATGATCGCCTACGTCTAGAAAGGACATGGCACATAAAAAGAAAGAAAAAAGAGACGAGACTGATGGCCGACTCGGGAAGGTGGATGATAGAATGTGGTTTGTGGGAGATAGCAGACGGGAGGAACTTGTTGAGAGCTGCAAGGGATAGAAGGAGGTGGAGAGCCATGATCGCCAACGTCCTGAAAGGACATGACACATAAAAAGAAAGAAAAAAGATGACACTGATGGCCGACTCGGGAAGGTGGATGCTAGAATGTGGTTTGTGGGAGATAGCAGAGGGAAGGAACTTGTTGAGAGCTGCAAGGGATAGAAGGAGGTGGAGAGCCATGATCACCTACATCCTGAAAGGACATGTCACATAAAAAGAAAGAAAAAAGATGACACTGATGGCCGACTCGGGAAGGTGGATGATAGAATGTTGTTTGTGGCAGATAGCAGGGGGAAGGAACTTGTTGAGAGTTGCAATGGATAGAAGGAGGTGGAGAGCCATGATCGCCTACACCCTGAAAAGACATGGCACATAAAAAGAAAGAAAAAAGATAAGACTGATGGCCGACTCGGGAAGGTGGATGATAGAATGTTGTTTGTGGGAGATAGCAGAGGGAAGGAACTTGTTGAGAGTTGCAAGGGATAGAGGGAGGTGAAGAGCCGTGATTGCCTACGTTCTGAAAAGACACGGAAAGTATACTTACATTATTTACATCATTCGGACTGTTATCCTCATCTTCATTGCCATATCCACAACGTTTCGGTCGCTGTACGCTCCGGTCTTCATCAGGTGATCGGTAGATTGTTCTAGTTCTACATGCCATGCTTCTTCCGAATTTCAGTTATTTCCCTTTAACCCAACTCTTCAAGTTTTTTTTTTTTGTTGTTCACCACTGATGTAGCCTACTATTGAATTCTTTCACTGGATCTAACAAACACGTTTATCCACTGGGCCTTGTGACCTTGAAGACATCTGTGTATGAATTCCCGGGACTTATAAACCTAATGTCTCGGCAACTCTTTTTAAGAATACTCATATTGCAATTTTTCCGTTATTATTATTGCATTTTTTACCAGAGCTTATATTGCAATTTTGTGTTGTTATTCCTTGCTTTTCTCTAACACTCTCATATTGTATTCATTTCTATGCTTGGTCGGCTCTTTTTTGGCCTAGTAAAAAAAAAAAAAAAAAGGATAGTTGAGTTGAAGAGAAATAACGGAGACATCCGAAAGAGGCATGTCACGCGGAACTAGAAACATCTACCCGATGGACGAAATAAAGTGTTAATTTCCACATGAAGAAGGCCGGAGCGTTGTGAAAATGACAATGAAGATGAGGATAACAGTCCAAATAATGTAAATAACCCTAATACCTCATCTCAGAGATATAGACAAATACTCTTACGTGTTGACATCAAATAATAGTTCAGTTGTATAATAATAATGAAAAGAATAGAATTGTAGTAAAAAATTGTATAATATATACTAGTTGTACAAGTGAACATTTCATAGTTTTTCTATTTGAAGTTTCTGCTATATTCTTAATCAGAATATTGCAATAACAACCAAAAATATAAATTCTGGTCATTAAAGAAGTAAGAGGGTACAAATGAAAAGATTTGTAATTGGCACGTTTTTTCATTTCATTGAATCAGACTGTTATACCTGACGTACCTATTCTATTATTAATAGACTCTCCCACACATAATAAGTAGTAGTAGCGGTCGCCAGTTGGTCTCAGTGCCGTCCCACGGTCTTTGACTGCGGACGCCTCTGTCCAACTCTCTGCGTTAGCAGTGAGGAACTCGGACGAGGCTTTGCCGAAGGGCAAGGTTTCGTCCGGGGAGGTAGACAGGGCCTGAACCCGTCAAGGCGGGTTCAAAGGCCATATTTTTGGCTGAGCCTACGGGCTCGGAAATACCCACATTAAACCGGCCTTGTGCCACATTTGATCCTTGTGGGGGGATTAATAAATACTCAGTGCCGTCCCACGGTCTTTGACTGCGGACGCCTTCTGTCCAACTCTCTGCGTTAGCAGTGAGGAACTCGGACGAGGCTTTGCCGAAGGGCAAGGTTTCGTCCGGGGAGGTAGACAGGGCCTGAACCCGTCAAGGCGGGTTCAAAGGCCATATTTTTGGCTGAGCCTACGGGCTCGGAAATACCCACATTAAACCGGCCTTGTGCCAAATTTGATCCTTGTGGGGGGATTAATAAATACTCAGTGCCGTCCCACGGTCTTTGACTGCGGACGCCTTCTGTCCAACTCTCTGCGTTAGCAGTGAGGAACTCGGACGAGGCTTTGCCGAAGGGCAAGGTCTCGTCCGGGGAGGTAGACAGGGCCTGAACCCGTCAAGGCGGGTTCAAAGGCCATATTTTTGGCTGAGCCTACGGGCTCGGAATTACCCACATTAAACCGGCCTTGTGCCACATTTGATCCTTGTGGGGGGATTAATAAATACTCAGTGCCGTCCCACGGTCTTTGACTGCGGACGCCTTCTGTCCAACTCTCTGCGTTAGCAGTGAGGAACCCGGACGAGGCTTTGCCGAAGGGCAAGGTTTCGTCCGGGGAGGTAGACAGAGCCTGAACCCGTCAAGGCGGGTTCAAAGGCCATATTTTTGGCTGAGCCTACGGGCTCGGAATTACCCACATTAAACCGGCTTTGTGCCACATTTGATCCTTGTGGGGGGATTAATAAATATTCAGTGCCGTCCCACGGTCTTTGACTGCGGACGCCTTCTGTCCAACTCTCTGCGTTAGCAGTGAGGAACTCGGACGAGGCTTTGCCGAAGGGCAAGGTTTCGTCCGGGGAGGTAGACAGGGCCTGAACCCGTCAAGGCGGGTTCAAAGGCCATATTTTTGGCTGAGCCTACGGGCTCGGAAATACCCACATTAAACCGGCCTTGTGCCATATTTGATCCTTGTGGGGGGATTAATAAATATTCAGTGCCGTCCCACGGTCTTTGACTGCGGACGCCTTCTGTCCAACTCTCTGCGTTAGCAGTGAGGAACCCGGACGAGGCTTTGCCGAAGGGCAAGGTTTCGTCCGGGGAGGTAGACAGGGCCTGAACCCGTCAAGGCGGGTTCAAAGGCCATATTTTTGGCTGAGCCTACGGGCTCGGAAATACCCACATTAAACCGGCCTTGTGCCAAATTTGATCCTTGTGGGGGGATTAATAAATACTCAGTGCCGTCCCACGGTCTTTGACTGCGGACGCCTTCTGTCCAACTCTCTGCGTTAGCAGTGAGGAACTCGGACGAGGCTTTGCCGAAGGGCAAGGTCTCGTCCGGGGAGGTAGACAGAGCCTGAACCCGTCAAGGCGGGTTCAAAGGCCATATTTTTGGCTGAGCCTACGGGCTCGGAATTACCCACATTAAACCGGCCTTGTGCCACATTTGATCCTTGTGGGGGGATTAATAAATATTCAGTGCCGTCCCACGGTCTTTGACTGCGGACGCCTTCTGTCCAACTCTCTGCGTTAGCAGTGAGGAACTCGGACGAGGCTTTGCCGAAGGGCAAGGTTTCGTCCGGGGAGGTAGACAGGGCCTGAACCCGTCAAGGCGGGTTCAAAGGCCATATTTTTGGCTGAGCCTACGGGCTCGGAATTACCCACATTAAACCGGCCTTGTGCCATATTTGATCCTTGTGGGGGGATTAATAAATATTCAGTGCCGTCCCACGGTCTTTGACTGCGGACGCCTTCTGTCCAACTCTCTGCGTTAGCAGTGAGGAACCCGGACGAGGCTTTGCCGAAGGGCAAGGTTTCGTCCGGGGAGGTAGACAGGGCCTGAACCCGTCAAGGCGGGTTCAAAGGCCATATTTTTGGCTGAGCCTACGGGCTCGGAAATACCCACATTAAACCGGCCTTGTGCCACATTTGATCCTTGTGGGGGGATTAATAAATACTCAGTGCCGTCCCGCGGTCTTTGACTGCGGACGCCTTCTGTCCAACTCTCTGCGTTAGCAGTGAGGAACCCGGACGAGGCTTTGCCGAAGGGCAAGGTTTCGTCCGGGGAGGTAGACATAGCCTGAACCCGTCAAGGCGGGTTCAAAGGCCATATTTTTGGCTGAGCCTACGGGCTCGGAATTACCCACATTAAACCGGCCTTGTGCCACATTTGATCCTTGTGGGGGGATTAATAAATATTCAGTGCCGTCTCGCGGTCTTTGACTGCGGACGCCTTCTGTCCAACTCTCTGCGTTAGCAGAGAGGAACCCGGACGAGGCTTTGCCGAAGGGCAAGGTTTCGTCCGGGGTGGTAGACAGAGCCTGAATCCGTCTAGGCGGGTTCAAAGGCCATGTTTTTGGCCGAGACTACGGGCTCGGGGATAACCACATAAAACCGGTCTTGTGCCACATTTGGTCCTCGTGGGTGGACTAATAATTAGTGCCGTCTCGCGGTCTTTGACTGCGGACACCTTCTGTTCAACTCTCTGCGTTAGCAGAGAGGTACACGGACGAGGCCTTGTCGAAGGGCAAGGCTTCGTCCGGGGAGGTAGACAGAGACTGAACCCGTCTAGGCAGTTTCAAAGGCCATATTATTGGCCGAGCCTACGGGCTCGGAGATACCCACATTAAACCGGCCTTGTGCCGCATTTGATCCTCGTGGGTGGATTAATAAATACTCAGTGGCGTCTCACGGTCTCTGACTGCGCGTGCCTTCTATCGAACTCTCTGCTAACGCAGAGAGGAACCCGGACGAGGCTTTGCCGAAGTGCGGGGTTTCGTCCGGGGAGATAGATAGGGCCTGAACCCGTCTAGGCTGGTTCAAAAGCTATATTTTTGGCAGAGCCTACGGGCTCGGAGAAACCCACATTAAACCCGGCCTTGTGCCACATTCAATCTTCTTGGGTGGATCGATAAATACTCAGTGGTGTTGAGCGAGTCAGTCGATATCGGACATTGAAGTACCAACCATCACAACTAGATTTGCTGCATCATTAACTTTTATTTCAAGTTCATAACGTTTTGTACGTCGAACCTAATTTAGAACGACTTATTGAAATACAAGCCTCCACTGTGAAAACTACTCTACAACATTGGCGACGAGGGATTCGTAATTCACACGGGAAAAGAAAAATTTTTCGTTTACTCTACAACACAGACAGACACATGAACACCTCTTTCTTTATTTCTTTCTTTCTCTCTCTCAAATAATTGATGTCTGTCAAAAAAAAAAAAAAACACAAAAAAAAACAAACAAAACAAAAAAAAAACAAAAAACAAAAAAAAACAAAAACAAAAAAAAACTTTATAATTAAATCTCTTCCGAAACAAAGTAGCCATAATAAAAATATATCGTTCAGTTCCAATTTATTCTCAGTACACCTGAGAATTTAATCGTTTTTCCATTTAAATTACGTTAATGACTGAATAAACTCCTTGCAAATTCACTGATTATAAAAAATCCCACTGAATTTCCTCAGTTACATCGTTAAATATTTGAGCCTAACAACTTAAATATATTGCAATAACAATCATAAGTGTGAATGAAGGTCATTGTTTAAAGAGGGTACAAATTAAAAAATTGGCACATATTTCCATTTCACTAAAGCAGACAGAGACATGATCGGCTCTTTATTTCTTTCTCTTATTCCAATCAAAATCTCAAATCCCAAAAAATGCCTCAAAAAATATCTACCGACTTTACAAAAAAATAAAGTTTATGACTTAATTATTACTAGAAATATCAGCAAAAATTTCAATTTTACTATTTGAATATCCTAAGAATCATAATTCTTAAGTTAATGATTCAATAAACTCCTTGCGAGTTCAATGACTATAAAATATACACGAAAATTCCTTTATTGCAGTGCTAAATATTTAAGCCTACCAACTTTAACGAAATATTGTATTAACAATTGTAAGTATAAAGTCAAGATTATAATTAAAAAAATTCGAAACTGACACGTTTTTCCATTTCATAAAGCGGATAAACACATGATCCCCTCTGCCTTTGTTTCTCTCCCTCAAGCCAGACAGCGTCACTGGTGTGTCTTTTCTATCTTTACTCGCGAGGAAAATGGAATAGTCTATTATTTATGAGGCATTGGATCGAGTTTAACATATGCGACAAGGGACATGCTGAATTATAACAGGATGATTTATTGGGTCTTGGCTTATGTTGTAGGAACTTTCATCTCCTTCATCAGTTAAAGATTTATATTAATTTAATTTTTAAATACAAATGCGAAAGTACAACACAGACTTGTGACGGAAAATAAGTCATCATTTGGAGGTTAAAAAAGATAATTCAGTAATTCAAAATTCTTAGAAGAAAAAGAGAAAAAGGTGAAAGAAAAAGAGATGAAGAAGAAAGAGAAAAATAGTGAAGACGAAAAAGAGAGATAAGAAGAGAAGAAAAAGATTGAAAAAAAGAGAAAAATGAAGAAAAAGAGCGGAATAGTTGAAGAGAAGAAAATGAGAGAAGATAAAGCAAGAACATTAAGAAAAAGAAGAGTAAAGGAGAAAAAAGTGAAGAAGAAAAAAAAAGTCTGAAGAAGAAAAAGTGAAGATGGAAAAAGAGTGAAGAAGAAGAAAAAAGAGTAAAGAAGAAAAAACTGAAGAAAAAATGTGAAGAAAGAAAAAGAGTGAAGAAGAAAAAGACAGAAGGAGAAGAAAAAAGAGTGAAGAAGAAAAAGTGAAGAAAAACAGTGAAAAAGAAAAACAGTGAAAAAGAAAAAGACTGAAGAAGAAAAAAAGAGGGAATAAAAAAAAGAGTGAAGAAAAAATGAAAAAGAGTGAAGAAGGAAAAAGAGTGAATGAGAAGAAGAAAAAGAGTAAAGAAAAAAGTGAAGAAAACGAGTAAAGAAAAAAGTGAAGAAAAAGAGTGAAGAAGAAAAAAGACAGAAGGAGAAGAAAAAAGAGTGAAGAAGAAAAAGTGAAGAAAAAGAGTGAAGAAGAAAAAAGAGTAAAGAAGAAAATGTGAAGAAAAAGTGTGAAGAAGGAAAAAGTGTGAAGAAGAAAAAAAGACTGAAGAAAAGGAAAAAAGAGTGAAGAAGAAAAATTGAAGAAAAAGAGTGAAAAAGAAAAAAGACTGAAGAAGAAGAAGAAAAAAGAGTGAAGAAGAGAAAGTGAAAAAAAAAGAGTGAAGAAGGTAAAAGAGCGAAGAAGAAAAAAGACAGAAGAAGAAGAAAAAAGAGTGAAGAAAAAGAAAAAAGAATGAAGAAAAAATGAAGAAAAAGAATGAAGAAGGAAAAAGAGTGAAGAAGAAAAAATGACAGAAGAAAAAAAAAATAGTGAAGAATAAGAAGAAAAGAAAAAGAAAAAAGAGAAGTATAAAAAGAGAACAACAAGAAACAGGGCAGGTGTTCTCAGCCTATGTTTATCATAATTCCACAAAATTACTTTCCTATCCTAAATATTATTAAGCTATAAGATTTCATTATCAGTCACATGACCGAGTGTACTTCTAGAGTCGCTATATTTTTTATCCAACGCTTTTATCCACTGGGCCATGTGTTTTTGGGGAAGCGTTGGTTGAAGTAATGCAGTGACTTGACCTAAAGAGTTGTGAGTCCAATACCTGGCCACAGCAGAGGTGAACAAAAACGTGAAGAGTTGAGTTACTAAAGGGAAATAACTGAAACTGAGATATCCAGAAAAGGCATGGCACGTGGAACTAGAACAATATACCCCCATGGACTACAGAAAGGGTTCGGTTCGAAATTCCAACGTATATCATCTGAAGAAATCCGGAGCGTAAAACAGCCAAAACATCGTGAGTATGATGATAAAGATGAGGACAACAGTCCGAATAATGTAAATAATATAAATAGTTACAATACATCATCCCAGAAATATAGACAGATGTTGAAAAAATATCTGTTCTCAAAATAATTTTTTTTTTTTTTAATAAAATTATTGAAGATTTTCAAAATGTTGCAACTGTAGAAACTGAAGCGAGACTTTTCCAAATCAACTGACCAATGTTTAGGTAGAGACAACGATAACATTACCAGTAAGATCGATATATAATCAGCCACATGATTTTCGCGAACGATCTGTTCGTTTTTTGATTTGTTTATTCTTTTTTTTCTCTAATCTAAATCTGCCATGTTTGAAAAACAAACACGGTTTACTTCCATTGTAAAAATTCTACAAACTATTTGTATCGCATTCAGTTTTTTAAGCATTCCCCTCTACACCCTGACAACTATTTATTCTTGTGTTAATCGTAAGTTTCACAGGTTCGATAAGGTCAAATTCGCAGTTGATGTTAAAGAATGACCTTCAAACTGTTAGAAACTCAGGCAAGAAATACCTTTGTTAAAGTTAACGCCTCCTAACCAAAACCGATCTCTTTTAATCGTCTGAGAGAACCCTTTTTGCCTTCCATCAAGCATGGCTGAGGCTAACCCCCAGGAGTGTGACTCATTGATCATGGTTTCCACTGACATGAAGGAAAATGATTATATTGAATCAATTTTTGGTCTGTTACTAGAAGAGTTGGTTCAGTGTTAGATCTTGGCGAGAACAATGCATATCTTAGACCTTTATAAATCTATCATTCGTACTTCAGAATAGCTAGAAATTCTTGACAAAATCTAAAAATGAATCAAGTTAATATCGTTGGTCCTGATCTGGCATCTTGACTTCAGTCAATTTTCCATTGCCGTAAAGTAGCTTCCCTGTGCCTTTTCTATAAATATCTTCATTTTGTACCTTGATTTCATAAACTAGGTTGGCAGCTCAGTTTCCTCGTTTTACGGTTTAGAATACTTGAATGTAAGTTCTATGCTTGCACTTATTGCTTGTGAAATCTCTTTCAAGTCAAGTCACTG
The DNA here is from genome assembly GCA_963932145.1 of Acanthosepion lycidas. Lineage (NCBI taxonomy): Eukaryota > Metazoa > Mollusca > Cephalopoda > Sepiida > Sepiidae > Acanthosepion > Acanthosepion lycidas. Next base: position 58,509,268 of record OZ010587.1, on the reverse strand, counting down.
GATTTCTTCAACCAACGTTTTTACCCACTAGGCCACGTGTCCTTGGTGACTTGACCCAAAGAGGTATGAGTTCAATACATGACCACAGCAGAGGTGAACAAAAACTCGGAGATTTGAATTACTAAAGGGTATTAACTGAAACTGAGATATCCAGAAAAGGCATGGCACGTGGGATGAGAACAACTCTACTCCCGTAGATTAAATAAAGGGTTCAGTTCGAAATTCCAACGTTTATCGCCTGAAGAAGACCGGAGCCTAAAACGACCGAAACGTCGTGACTATGAGAACAGTGTCGAGCGCAACAGTCCAGACAATGTAAATAGTGTAAATAATTATTTCATCTGAGAAATAGACATTAAATTTCTGAAACAGAGATGAAGAACACTGAAATGATTTAGATGTTTATCTTTTAAATATTTTATTAAGAAACTTTGTTTTACCTTGTGCTAACTTTTGCCGTCTTTTCACTAACGATTTGATACACACGCACAAAAACAGACTCTTCGTGATATCGATGCATGTTATCGAACACACGATTTACAATAAGCAGATAATTAAATCTCGGCGGCTGAAAGCGTTTATCAATTAATTCCATGTCTAGAGCCATCTCGTTTCCCTCCCTCATTAGTATTAAGCAGTATAATTAAAGCCAAATTATTATCTGATACATTAACTGGTGGCGTATCTGACTATAGTCTGCGTCCAAGGAAAATACACTACGGACAAGAAGAAGCAAAGACGGCAGCTAAATATTAAAAATCAGGTGATAATGTTGGGATCCATCTACCAAGGTTTTAGTTGCTATCTAACTGTGAAACCAAACATTTAAAAATATCGTTAGGTTGTTTTCTGAAGGAAAGGAAGAAGCAGAACTTCAGTTGAAGTAACATTTCCATTTTATCTTTTTATATATTATATATTTATATATTTATATATTTGATATATTATCTTTTCAGAGAGATGCACTTACAATAGAATGTTCATTTTTTTTGCTATCAAGTTTGTTTTATCAAGTAATTAAGTGTTGTTAGACCTCCGTGAAATGTGTGAACAGATTTAATTTCTCCCTAATGTATTTGTGAGTTCATGGACAAAGGCCTAGTAGACAACTGCTGGTTAATCCCTTCTATTCTGTGCGTGGGCAAGGCCTTAGTCAGCGGCTGCTGCCTGTCTTTGCCTGGGGGCATGCGTGTGCACGCACGTGGAGAACAAACTGGACTCCAGAGTTGTTTTGAGTCTTGAGCAGTAATTTTTTTTTTATATCTCTAAGGGGATTCGAAATTTAATTCTACATAGAGGTGTGAACTTTCTTTAATACAAATAGTTTACACAGGTTAGAAAATAATTTCACACTGGTCCGTGAAATTTTTTTGTCCCGAATTTGCAGGAGTGGTGAAAAGAATTATTATTTTCATTTAGATGGTCCAAAAATAACACGTAGTATGTCTACAACTACGTCCGTAGTATTTTGGCAGTATTTGCCTTTGTAATAAAAGTTTATCAAACAAACCTTCTGATGAGATTTTATTGGTTGAAAAATCGGATTTATATTGGATTTAATTTCCTTCACAGTACGCACACATAACCAAACGAAAGCGAACATTAATCTAGAAAGACTTCCTTGCATACATGTATTCATGGGTGCACACCCACCTTGAGGCTGCTATAATAAAATCAATGGAGACAAAAACCTAATTTTTAAAGCATTTAATAGAAATTACGTTCAATACCAGAGCATTTTCCTCATTGTCATTGTGACATTCGAATGTTTTCATTTCTTTTTCGAATTTCCATTGCTCATTTTATGATTTTTGCTGTGCTCCACGAACTGTAGATATTACTTGCGTCTTTATACTTTAACCAATTCCATTTATCCCAGCTAGTGTTCTGCCTTTGATTATTATTGTTGTAGAGTAGCTGAACGACCCCAGAAGATGGAATGCTCAAAGACTATTTAAACAGTACTTTACTGAGGGACAGGAGTTCACTATTAGATTTCATTAAAGCTCTGCTACTCGACCGCTCTGTCCGAAGGCAGAGAGGAACTCAGACGTGGCTATGCCTGCGATTAATCTTTACTTTGCTTGTCGACTCTCTGCCCTCGGTCGGAGATGAACCCAGACGAGTGTATGCCTACGGGTAGAGTCTTGTCTGGGGAGGTAGCCAGCCACTCGAATCCGTGTATGCTGGGTCTGCGAGGAAATTTTACCCGAGCGTACGTACTCGGAAAGCCCCACGTTAAACACCAGCCTTGTACCCTATCCCGCTTTGTGGGAAGGTCTCAGGTAAATACCAAGGAGTTAACTATTAACTATTATATTAGTCTGTGCTTTCAATCGTGCACTATATTATTCTCCTGAATAAACTGCCTATTTTCTATATGTGTGTGTCAACCTTTCCCAATTACAACACAGCAGTTATGTTATCGATACGACGTTTTAAGCCAATAACTCCCGGACATAATTCGGTGTTCATTATTTTGAATAACACGGGATATCTATTGATTATTGTGTTATTTTGTCTCCGTGGACCAGAGTATATTAATTTACAATCAAGGATTGAACTCTCAACTACAAAATAGCAGCAACATTTAATTAACCAACGCCTCTATTCACCTATACCACCGCCATGAAAGACGATAGTAACATTTTTTTTTCTTTTTTGAGTCATCAAATACGATGTACTTTGCTTCCGGCATCTTCGATATCACGGTGGGTTTGTATCGCTTGTTTAATTCATGTCAACTGAAGATGACGAGTGTATTTGGCCGAAACATTGTGTCTGGAATAACACGCAATAATGAAGAGTTTGAACATAGTTCTCTGTCCCTTCAAATCTTTTCTTAATCTTTAACAAGATTGTCCAGCGTCAATTGCCATATAGAGAGTAGATATTACATAGTAATCCAGCATGCTCGTTTTTCTTTGTAAAACATTTTTACTATCTTAATACTTTGCTTAGTTTCTGAATGTTGTCTTTCGCCATTCCAATGCGTTATTGCTATATCACCTTTTTCGTTGTCCGTTAATATAGATGGTACGGCATAAATACCTTCCACATATACCCCCCCCCCAGAAATATATCCCATATGATGGCTGGCTGATTCTATTTAGTGGCACATCAACCTCTATGGGTTATTTAATGCCGAAATCTAAATATTTTGAATACAATTTTATGATTTCAACTAAATTTATTTTGAACGTAATTGTATGCCTCCAACTAGAGATAAAATGTATTGTTGGTAATTTTTTGTTATATAAAATGTATTTTTAATACTTTCATCGTGTTTTGCTTTTGTTTGGGGGTTCACTATTCCCTCATAACTGGGCCCCTAACAGGTGCTAACACGCTGGGAGAGGGTGGCCCTGGGAACAAGAACAATTAAGATGTGGTTACACGCTCCTCAAAACCTCCAATCCCCCGATCAGAAGCCTTGCTGCTGGATGTAGTTTATCGTCATACCAAGGAGTACCACTAAATGCTAAGACATTAACTCGATGAAGACACCTCTTTCACTAATGTCTTACGATTATGTGGGAGGTATTCCTGGGAGCCATTTCTACTGTACCCTGTATTATGTGTACTAGTCATATTCCCCCATCTACTGATTTTAATGAACACAATGCATAGCGCATAGCTTGGTCTATTTCTTTTGCAGACACCCATGTCTCCTGTCTTTTTTTCAGCCGATAGTCAATCATTTCTTTTTTGCTTCCCTTTGCTACTTATCTAAGACGTCTTTCAGTTTTTTATTTATTTCTTAGTCTGCCATTAATAGTGTCATCAGCTACTATAGTTAGGTGTTCCTTTCATTAAAATATCCCATACGCATCATCAATATTCCAATTAATTTGAAATGTATCGGGCCAGACAAAAAAAGAAACTGGACGCAACAGAAATATGGTTCTACAGAAGGATACTGAGAATACCATGGAGTGAATATGTGAGTAACGACGAAGTTTTAGAGAAAATGGAAACAAAATGGATGTTTATTCTTAGAATCAGAAAAAAGAGAGTTGAAATTTCTATGGAACATAATGAGAAAAGAAGGATTAGAAAATTTGACACTTTCAGGATATATTGAGGGAAAGGGGTAAGTAACAAATAATCTCCCTAACGAACTTATTTAAATGACAGAACAGGGAGTAGGTGGGACAGAAACAGGCAAACTTTATCAAAGCTACAAAACTGTAGAGAGCCACAAACGCCCACGTCTAGAAGGGACACTGCATTTAAAAGAAAATGTCCTCAAATTCTATCTGTTACTGTACTACTGGGTAAAAATGGCTATAGTATCTTTTCAGAGAGATATATTGTCTATATAGTATTTTCACATAAAAATATTTAGGAACAGGCTATTTTGTCGGTAAAATAGACAAACATGCTTTTAAATTTATTTTGCCGGTTTCCATAAAATAGACCCCCAGGCTATTTTGCCGGTAACTATTTTTTTTATTATTATGAAGGCAAGTAATGTTAAATATAACAACACACAGATTTAACACAGAATTTTATTTATTTTCACCATCAATTGTTAAGACACAAGTTAAAATCATTTATTCATCATTAATTATTAAAAGATAATATAGAAGTATCTGAACATTACAAGCACTTCAAACATAAGAATCTCTGCAAATTTTAAACATTGCCCTTGGGCATTGTTCTCTTGCCATTACACTTCAGGTACGCCTAGGGAAGAGAACAGTCACAGAATCCGTTTCATTCAAGTCCTGCCTACACAGCTCACACAACCACTGCGCTCGAATATATTACTAGTTCTAAAATACTATATTTACCGGCAAAATAACGTCGCTATTTATTTTACCGGGACTGGCAGAATAGCCTCAGTGTTTATTTTACAGAGACCGGCAGAACAGCCTTGCTAAAAATATTATTGCTTACCATAAAATTAAATTAAAGAAATTATTTAACCGCGAAATAGGGTTTTTGGCTAAGTGTTTTCCCATACAAATCGGCTCATTCAAATTTCATCGATTTCTTTGAGAAATTGAACGAATCGTAGAGTTTGTAAATCTCGTCAAAAATGTTAACAATAATAAATACGGTGGAGAATTCAACATGCGTTAGCGTTCTATCAAAATAGCTTAGTGAAGAAAAAAAAAAAAAAAAAAAGAAACAAACCAAACCAAACCAAACCAAACCAAACCAAATGAAACCAAACCAAACAAACCCTTTCCCCCCATATAGCGCTAACCTGGCTGTATTAGACTAGGTGTCATGAATATATATTGGGCGTCATATAAAAGGTGTTCCAATAACATTTAATAACGAATTTAAATGTAAATTAAGTTTAAGCGTCTAATGATTTTTTTTCTTTTTCTTTCAGATTTACCAACTTAAGTCTTTGGCAATTTCAACCACGGAAGGATTAACAATCAAACGTCATTTTCGTAATAGGCTTCGATAAAACATTCGTAGAAGAGGGAAAACCTGTGAGTTGTGTAACAGTATGAATCAGGTTAATTTTGTCACCAAATTCAAAGAGAAATATCAAGATTTCTACAGGGGTTGGTAATGGTACAGATTCCCATTTAATATACGCCGCTCCATCTACCAAACATGACTTGATTTATGTGGGTTGCGCAAACAGAAAAATTAAATAAAAGATTCAGTGGATAAAGGTATGATGTCATATATATATATATATATATATATATATATATATATATATATATATATATATAGTTAATGATGTGACATCAACGGAGCTCGCTGAAGATTTTAATTTCGACAAAAATCTTAAGGTGCACATTCTGAAAAAAATATTCAGAATCTAGCAACCTGACAACCCTTAAAACGCACAAGGAGGGTTACTTAAGCAAATTACTAACTTCCCGGCCCGGAGGAATGAAAAGAATGACATTCTGTTGAAATATTGTTTAACATTGTCAAACAATGTTTTTTCTTTGCTTTATTTTTTCTTAAATCAGGCTTTATTTATTTATTTATTTATTTATTTATTATTATTATTATTATTATTATTATTATTATTATTTCTTCCTTTGATTTCTGGTGTGTATTCAATTCTTTGCAGGTTCCGGGTAGAGACCTAAAGTCCGAAATCGCATCACGACGTTTCCCATTCAGCAATGTTGAAAAAAAAATCATATATACGGTGCTCCAATAAATTGGAACGATTTTAAATGTGAAGTTTAAGCGTCTAATGATTTTTTTTCTTTTTCTTTCAGATTAAACAACTTCAGTCTTTGGCAATTTCAGCCATGGAAAGATTAACAATCAAAGAACGTTTGAAAGTTATCGAAGCTTATTACGAAAATGGACGTTCAAACAGAAATGCAGTGAGAAGTTCCCAGTTCGCATCAACTCTCTAAACAGCGAAGTCAGTTGGCGACCACGATCGTGCGTTTGACGCCTTTAGATTTCTTCCTTTTGGGGTGATATGTCCCGGCAAAGGGATATATTTGTTGGAAGTAGCAAAGTGGTTGTTGACTAATGTAACCGAGTAGGACAAATCTAGCAGGTAACCGTAATGGACTGGTCCTCGTTGTAGTGGTAGGCAATAGGCGTAGCCAGTAGGCGTAGTCCATAGGCGTCGTTCTGTATCTCCACATCAGTGTGTATTTATGGCTGACACCAACCAATCATATTATTGTGAAGGGAACCCCGTTGTATGCATATTCATTACATCAGGGGGCATCTCAAAAGTATCGGCTATACCAAAAAACCAACAACAATTCAACAACTGAAGGATGAGATAATAAGTCATATTGGTGAGATCGAGGAGCAACTATGCAGAGACGTCATCAAAAATTTTGGTTATCGAGTGCAGGTGTGACGTTTAAGCCTTGGCGGACATTTGGGCGATATTATTTTTCACACATAATTGCCATGACTTACATAACATGATCCAATACAGAAATAAATAACTTTATTTACCAATAACACTGATGTATTTACTGCTGACTTTGAAAATAACTGTAAATACGGAACACTTTTTCTCTCTCTCTCTCTCTTATTTTTCCGCTTAGCATGTTGTAGCACCGACAGCAACCTATATATATATATATATATATATATATATATAAAATGAATTATTAGGTTGGTGCAAAAATAATGACGTAATAATGTCGTTTTTTGACGTATTTTTTAACGTCAAAAAACGACATTTTTACGTCATTATATTTGCACCAACCTAATACAATTAATCAGATCCAAACAATTTACCTCATTCAGATGATCATTTTTTCCTCCATGGGAAAGAAGTTTTTTCCCTGGACTTATCAATGCAAATACACTTACTAAAATTAATAAAATACCACGTTTCTTTACAGGAAATTTGTAAGGCAAAGGAAGAAAAGAAGGAAAAAAGAAAAAAAAAGAAAGAATAAAAGGAGGGGGAGTAAGAATTAGCTTGTAATAGAGAAAGGCGGTAGGAGGTAGTTATATAGATATAGAGCGTTAACGGATCTAAGGTGCTTGTATTGGAGTCGGGTACAAATAAACGCGACGGTTGAAAATGGACATTGTCATAAATATAACCTATCAATACCTGTGCAAGGAAGCATAAAAAATTTATAGAAGGAGTTTAAAATATTATAGAATGGGAGTAAGAATTTAAAATTAATACTTTTATAATCCATGCAATACTACATCATTAATTATATAGTAAAAGTTACGGTAAAAAATTAAGTAAATTATTAATATATTAATTTCATTTAAATATAACCAATTTCGTTATATCAATATAATAGTAATAAATTTTCAAATACTAAGTTTATAATTTAGATTATATCATACTTATATTAATTATTTAAAAATTATGCAAAGAATCAAATTTAAATTCAAGATATAAAAAATTAGTATTATAAAAACAATTAAATATTGAGGAAAATTCCGCATATAGAAACATATAACAGAGAGAAATATTTAAATATAGAAAGAAAATTCTATTAGGTTGGTGCAAAAATAATGACGTAATAATGTCGTTTTTTGACGTATTTTTAACGTCAAAAAACGACATTTTTACGTCATTATTTTTGCACCAACCTAATACATCTTGAAAACAGTTTCACATATAGAAAAAAATTGCATATAGGGAAGATGTCACAGTAGAAAAAAAATTCGCAAAAAAAATATAAATGAAAGAGAGGAGTGAGAGATTCGGCTGATGCTATGTTAGTTTATATATATATATATATATATAACTTGTAATGTCTTCCTTCTTTTGACTGTATACTCGTGTATTTTCACTACTATTAGTCTAACTAGGTGTTGTGGATTCCGGGATGAAATCCGGTCTCAAAATGAATGACAAACGCAGGAATGTAATATAGCAAATAAATGTATTGACGTAATAATACAATTGGTAATACGGTTAGTAGATCCAGAAATGCGGTTAGTAGCAATAATAATAGATATACAGTCTGGGAAATTCAGTATCCAGTAGGACTTCCTTCTGAGTCTACGTGCTCGCAACTGTGACTCCTACAAAGTGGTTACCTCACACTCTTACTCTCTCTATTACTCTACCTGTGTATCTCTGTATCAGTGTACTCATTCAATCCCTGTTGCTCACTCTATCTCACGGGTATTCAATGGCAGCAGTCCAAGTACACACTGGTAGAGTCCACTTCTATGAAAAAGGGGTGGACCCCATAACACTAGGAAAGTACGAAAACAGTGAAGGAAAGCAAGAATAAAGGATTAACGTAAATTGCAAGACAGCAAAAGGGACATCGCAAAATGCAAATTACAAATCGGAGATGCCAAAATCAATCAAGTACAACAGTTTAAACATCTGGGAATTGTTTTATCAGTGGACAGAAAGTGCAACACCGAAATCCGAAGGTGCATTGGTATAGAGAAAGATGTCTTCCAAAAGCTCAGTAACGTATTAAGAAACAGGAAAATTTCGTTGGAAACAAAGAAAACAGTACTGAACTGTTATGTAATATCGGTACTCATATTTAGCAGTCAATGTTAAGTAATCTCAACAGAGATAGATAAACTTGAAGGGATAGGAATGTGTTTTTCTATAAGAACGCTGAAGAATACCATGGATTGAACATGTGAGAAAAAAAAAGAAGTTTTAGAAAAAAATAGAAAGAAAGGACACTTATAATAAACATCAGAGAGAGATAGTTGAATTTTCTAGGGCGCTTAATGAGGAAAGAGAGTTTGGAAGATTTGACATTGACAGAGGTAAAGAGCGAATGACCTACATTTCTTTCGAATTGCTGTGTCCTTTCACGACGTAGGCAATCCTGGCTCTCCATCTCCCTCTATCCTTTGCTGCTCTCAACAAGTTCCTCCCCTCTGCTACCTCCCCCAGACCACGTTCTGTCGTCCACTTGCTTAAACCTGCTAGGTATGTCATGCATTGCTTTCCCTTGTCTCTCTTTCCCTCAATTCGACCCGTGAGTATCAGGTTCTCCAGGTTCTCCTTCCTCATTATGTGTTCCAGGAACTTCTGCTGCCTCTTCCTGGTGTTAAGTATAAGCCTCCTTGTTTGCATCCTCTCTAAGATCTCATCGTTGCTCACACACTCGGTCCAGAAAATCTTAAGCATCCTTATGTAGAACCACCTCTCCGTCGCCTCGAGCCTCCATCTTTGAGGAAATCGTCCAATATTCGCTGCCGTAAAAAGGACAGATGCCACGTAACAGATCGGTATTCTTTTCTTTAGCAAAAAATCCTCCTGTCTCGCAATACTCTGTCCTGCTTTTGGAATGCGTCCCGGGCCATCCCAATACGTCATTTACCGTTCTCTGTCAGAACGCGTCTGCTTGATTCTACCGCTCCCGATCTGCAAATCGCATCTCGGGTTCATCCTTTTACTGATGGCCGTGTATTCTGTTTTCTTAAAAAAAAACAAAAAACCTAAGAGCGATAAAGGACAAGAAACTGTGGAGAGCCTTGATCGGCAACTTCCTGAAGGGACACGGCAAAAAATAGAACATATCTGGTTAGATATGAAATCTCCATTGCTGCAGAGATCTTGTTTCCACTTAAAGATTGAAGAGTGATTAGCTTCTCAATGTCCCTGACAAATCTCTTGTCCGTAGAAATTAGCATTTCTTGAACACGGGGAAGCAAGCGACCTCTGGATGGAATGCAAGAATCCGTTAGGTAAGGACGATACCGTCCCTGGTTCTACGTGTATGACTGATATTTTGGGAGAAGGAGGAACGATCGTACAAAGTGAAATATAGTGAATAATTGGTGGAGGCCAACTTCATTTTTAATAGATTTAAAAAAAAAAAACAAGTTCACAAGCAGCTACAACTTCCACTACCAATATAACTGAATTGTGGGAAAAAATAGCATTTTAGTGAAGGCTATTCCGGAGCAGTTGATGAGGATGAAATTCACTATCAATGGCTTGAAAGATATTAGGTTGGTGCAAAAATAATGTCGTTTTCTCACATATGTGAGAAAACGACATTATTTTTGCACCAATCTAATAGGTGATCATTCCTTTTAAATATACAAATTAAGACCGGGATTTTAATTTTTGAGAAAAGGAATTATCAGTACATGTATCTTTCTCATCTTTGATTGTTATAGATATTTTTATGAAAGTTTTGGCCAAGTACTCCGGCCATCTTCAGCTGTCCATTGTTTTGTTTGTATGTTTAGATGCATATCAACTCCTTATGGGTCATTTAATGCCGAAATTAATTTTCTTGGTAGCATTATTAATTTCATTTACAAAAATTTATTTCTGGTATTTTTACTATAAAAATGTATTTTTATACTTTAACTAGAAGCATGGCCCGGCGTGCCCGTGCTTGATTCAAAAATCGTAAGACTCATACAGCAATCGCTATCACTTGAATTAAAATATTTTTGCCCTTCCTTGCCTTTAAAGGAGTGTCCTTTGCCGTGCTGATGTTGCTACATGCCTTACTTCTTGCCTATCTCACACTGCGAATTTTTTGTAAGCTCTATACGAAACATTAAATCTGTTACGAAAAAAGAACTAAACAAAATGAACACAAAACGATCAGCTTTAAAAAAGGACTCGTAACTAGAAAAACCGAATGAAAAAGAATGTTAACAACACATACTTTTTCACACCCAACCCAGTTCTGCGGAATCAGAATCAATGTTGAGTTTAAGGAAGCGAATGAGCCAATTCGAGTAAAATGCCATTTTCCCACTTGTGACGAATGCAGCTATCGAGTTTTTTTTTTGCATGTTGGTTAACATTCGTGTCAGTCAGCTCTTGGCTCTCACGCTGGCCAATAGAATCTTCCTGCCTATTCGTGGCAGCCATCTATAGGCTCAAAGTCTGGCCAGTACAAAATGGCCGCAAACTGTAGAATGCTGTAGAAGCATGAAAAAATCGATTATTTCCACTATCGATGGCAGTTGGGAAATACAAAGTTGGTCTTGGCCTTTCCGCTAATTTGGAGCATGTGCATGTAAATTTTGGTGCAAATCCGTCGAAAATTGCGGCCGTGCATTCGTTACACACACACACACACACACACACACACACAAACACACACACACACACATCCTGCCTTTTATAGATAGAGATAGCCTTTTGACCCCAGTTTGGAGGCTAACTATGTGCCCATAGTTGTGAACCTAACAGGTTTTACCACCCCGGGTCAGTTTGGACCTTGGAACAATCGCAATTAAGAGATGGTTCAGAACATCCCGATCAGAATCCTTGATGCCGGATGTAATTTGTCGTCATACCCAGGATATCTTATGTTTTGATTATTGCGACGATTTTGTTCTTGGGATGCCAGTTCTTCCTTTCTGCTAAACGCGAATATATTGTTTCACCACCTGATCCAGAGATTGAACTCATGAATACTAAAAGACAATAATAAGATATCACATATAGACAAAGAATAATGGAGATCTGAAGATGGCCAGAGCATACTTGGCAGAAACGCCGTGTCTATAATAACATCACCTATAACGATCAGAGATGAGAACAACAGTTCGAAAAAGCCTTTAGAATTAATAGTTGGAACGGATGAGGTTAGGAGTCATTTTGATCTCTGTGTAAATCACTAACTTTGAAAGACTACTCACTCTAATTGGTCGTTGAGAGTGTCGCACATTGTGTATTATCGGAATAATCCACCATCTTTTCTGATGTCTTACGTAACTACGGTTTTAGTGAAATATTCCGCTTTTCTTTTATGGCGTTTTTCCGTGTCTTAACATTACATTTTACCCTTGTTCTTCTGCTAGTTACTAAGTTATTTGACATGTGCGTTACGCCATGCCATTATCTCAAATGAATAATGAACTATTCCGTTTTGATTGTAATAAAATACAGATAAAGGGAGTCATGAGACACGGTGTTTGGTTTCAGTAAAAAAAAAACAAAGAAGGAAAAGCATATATAATGCTAGAAAGTATGAAAGAAAAAAGGCGATAACATTCATATGTTTTAACGTCTGCTTCAATGAAAATGGGAAGCTATGTAAATATAGAATCTTTTTATTTGTACCCCCTTTAAATAATGACCTTTTGATTGTTATTGCATTATTTTACTAAAGTTGTAAAGCTCAACTATTTAACGATGCAAGAGGGGAATTTCTAATGGTATTTTATAGCCATGAAACCCGTAAAGAGATGATGCAATTCGTTAAATTAAGAATTATGGTTAATCATAAAACTCACATAGGAAAACTGAAACGGCTAGTTTCTTTCTAATTATCTAAAAAAAATTGTTGTAGTTTCAGATGACAATATTTCTTCCGATTTTAGAAATTATGATTTAGGTTTTCGACTTTCTTTTTTATTGCATTCTGAAATATTTTAAAAATAAAACAAAGTTTTTAGGGAAGGCTGTCGTGCACAGTAACCGAAATGTAATAAAAAAAACAAAACACAACCCTCCCCCCCCAAAAAAAAAACAACAAAACAAAACAATAAAAGTGAATGAATAACGAATGATGCAATATAATACGTACCATTTCCCATAGACACACGGTAAGGATAATAAGAATGATTTTGAACAAAAAAAAAAAAAAGAAAGAAAAAAAAAACTCAACATCCTCTATTTAATAATCTAAGAAATACGATTCAAGACAAAGCTTTCTAAAAAAGGAAACTACAATCCGGAATTCAAATGAAAGTAATGGTGGTATCAAGCCTGAATTTATCATGACAAATCAGTATGCGGAATTAGTAAAATCTAAAAACTCCAAATACCTTGCTGTGTGGATCAGTTATTAAAAAAAATTAGCGTAGAAGATTATAAAATTGAGCATTGAAGAGATTGCGCTAGCGGTAAATTTGCCGAACATTGCAAGTTGCTACGAAACTAAAACATTAACCTCAGAAACTTGACAGCAGACACAGAAAAGAAATTACAAAATCTCCTACAGACGGAGAGCATGAAAAAGGGACTAAGCATAAACTAAAAGAAAACAGAATGCATGGTCATCAGTAAAAGGACGAGCCCGAAATGCGATTTGAAGGACGGAAACACTAGAAACATCAATTTAAATATCTGGGAAGTGTTCTGACAGAGGACGTAAAGGCGGCCATATTGCGATGGCCAAGGTCACATTCCAAAAGCAGGTCAAAGTATTGCGAGATTTCTTTGGTAACGAAGAAAAGAATGCCGAGCTGTTACATGACATCAGTCCTTCTTTATGGCAGCGAATATTGAACGATTTCCTCAAAAATGAAGAAGCGACAGAGATGTGGTTCTACAGAACGATGCTAAGAATATCATGGACCGTGTGGCCAACGATGAGGTCTTCTATACTTAATATCAGGAAGAGGCAACTGAAGTTCCTGAGACACATAAGGAGGGCCTGGAGAATCTGATACTCGAGGGTCGAATAGAGGGAAAGAGAGACAAGGGAAAACAACGCATGACATACATAGCGGTCTTAAGCAAGTGGAGGACAGAACGTGGTCTAGGGGAGGAAACAGAGGGAAGGAACTTGTTGAGAGCTGCATGGGACAGATGGGGATGGACGATCGCCTACGTCCTGAAAGGACACGGCACAAAGAAAGAAAAAAGAAGATCTAGACTTTCATATGGAGAATTCTAATCTGTAAAAAACATTAATAGGAAATTATTTTACCTACATTAACTCTTTTTTTGTATATTTTCTTCGTTCATGATTTGCCCACAATCTTTACCTAAGTCACCTTTGATATAGTCATTTTTCAAGCGTAGCTTACATGTGGCACAAGGCCGAAAGTAGGGAGCACCCAGCGAAAATCGAACACTCTAGTCAGTCGTAATTGCGAGACAAGCTTGCTAACAATTACACCGCCTCGATGTGCCCGACATCTTTTGATGTATAGCGAGACACGATGCTACCAAAAGGCTAACTCGATTCACTCCACTGGATATTTTACTGAACATCTTCTGTGTGCAGCTTTCTTTGATGGCATAGATGATCATGGCTCTCGACATCATCCAATCACGTGTGGCTCTTTGTTTGCTTTTGTTAAGCTTTCTGCTACCCACCCAAGCGTTCCACCACCCATTCACACAAGGAATTGAAGTAAGTTGCTTGCTTCCATTCCCGATTTCACCTAAACCTCACAAGGTATATTTGAGGTAAGTTTCCTAATCTCCACTTCTTCATTATGTTTCTAATGAGTTTCAGGTGTCTTTTGATTCTTAGTAGAAGTGTTTTTTTTTCTGTTACCATTTTCTTTAAGACTTCCTTGTTGCTTACTCGCTCCGTCCATGGAATTTTCAGTATTCTTCAACAGAACCATATCTCTGCTGTCTCTAGTTATTTCCTCATCTGTGGGAGATTGTCCGACATTCTCTGCCTTAAGAGGATGGAGAATACATAGGAACAATGAAAAGAGTGCTGGATTGCTAACAAATATTGTTCCGTTTCTAAGTCGTCTAATTAAATAATTCCTAATTAAAGGCTTATTAATTTTTTAATAAACTTTCCAATTGGGGAGGTTCTGTGAGTTTTAACGATTCAGTCAAAATAAACCTAAGACTATAGAAGCACCAAATAACCTCAAGCAGAAATAACCAGTCGTTTACCCCGTGCTGTTTGAACCTCTCAATGCTTGCAAAAATTACCCAGTATCGGAGCTGGCCGACAAAAGAAACAGACAATGACAGAAAGGTTCAAAAGGGTGCAACACTTGCTTGCTTTTATTTATAACAACTTATCGGACATAGGATCGGCAAGAACACGAGAGATCAGCTGACATGGTATTGATTATTTTTGGGATACGGACACTAGTCAAAAAAAATAATAAATAAAATAAACTGACAGTATATTCTGTAGTTATAGTGTAACCCGGATATAAGATAAACCCGGATATAAGAGAGATTTTATCTGGTCCCAAATTAGAGTCTGTGTTAATGTATATAAATTAGACCAAACCCGCATATAAGATAAACCCGGATATAAGAGACTTCTTCCCCGGTCCCGATAACTCTCTTATATCCGGGTTACACTGTATATTATTTGAACTTTTATATAAAAAAAACATTGTCAGTTATTGTTAATTTAACCGCAGCGATAAACAAAATCTGTAAAATCTAGGACCTAGCAGCTCTTCTCTCCTCTGACCTATCAAAGAAGAATCTGCAATGTTATCGGTTCTGATCTACCATCTCGGCTTCAGTCAATTTCCAACTATGATAATGTAGCTTTCTTGTGTCTTCTCTATAAATGCTTACATGGTATTTGTTCTGATGAACCTTCCACTAGATTGGCGACAAAATCTCATTATTTCACAGTCTAAATGTAGACGTAAGTTCTATGCTAACAGTTTCTTCTATCGCACTTCTTGCTTGTGGAACTCTTTTACGGCTTCATGCTTCCCAGTAAATTTTGAACTTCCCAAATTTAAGTGCAATTTTAATAATTATCTTCTGTCTTCTTAATTCTTTTATTGTTCTCTCTCCTTTATAGTAATTTTTCTTATATTATCTAACACTCAGTAACCTCTTCCGCCTTACTAGTCTTATTGTCTTGCTATGAGGGTAATTATTAAAAAAAAACCCTAAAAAACAAAAAACAAAAAATAAAAAAAAAGCAAAAAATAAAAAAAACAAAAAACAACCCCCCAAAAAACAACAACAACGCCCCCCCCCAAAAAAAAACAAAAAAACAAAAACAAAAACAAAAAAACACTAATCACGTTCCGTAATTATCGTGCAGATCTTGAATTTTCACTTCTAATGATGAAAGGGTGTTTTCTCAAGGAGTCTCCTTGCCTTGAAAGTCTATTGTAACTCAAGCTCTTCGTAGAACTCATATATACGAAATATGTCTCAAGATCCTGCAAAAAATGGTTGGTTCCTTGTAATGTTCCATTAAGTATCTCACTCCCCATGCTATAATCTATCTTTTCAAGAGCCATATCAAACCAATAATGAAGTATTAATGGCATATCTAGAATGGAGCTACCCAGTTCTCATTTGCCTGTCTTGAGTTCAAAAGTATCTACGCGGCCTTATGGGTGATGAATTTTCCACTCTACAACCCCTTTCCCGCAGACGAAACATCGCAAGCCTCTTGCTGCTCTATCGACAATGTCTACTGACGAAGATACATTATTTAGCCTCACAACCCCTGACATTTACAACAGAGACCCACTATGCTACGTACATAAGGGTAAATCATCCCGAATCCATTCGTATTCCGTTAGTGACAAATAAGTTCCATTCGGACAGCTTCTTCACAAGAAAAGATGCTTTCTTGAACAGACTCCCGGTAGCATGTTTTCCAAGTCACTACAATCTTGACCTTTTTCAAGCCTAGGGTTAGCCGTTATCTTTTTATTCATAATCTATTAAACTTCACACAGACCGGCCTTGTGCCATATCTCGTCACCCTAGGAAGGGACGAGTATATATCAATTGTAGTATCTACCATCGGGCGGACAATCTCTCAATTGTGTTTTTTGTCGTCGGGTACAATACAACAAATAGATATCGCGACCCGAGAATTCCAGCTTTGCAGCAGCCGTACCACCACTGCACCAAAGAGGTATGTGTGTGTGTGTGGGGGGGTCGGTAGAATATCAATGTCAGTGTGACGTTGTAGACTAGCAATTTCTGAACTTGGGCCCATGCACACGTGCCTTGTGCCCTATCCCGTCACCGTCGGTGGGGTATAGGGGTGTAAATACCAAGTGTAGTATCTGTTTCAACTTTCTCTTAAAGTTAGGGTATGCCTAGTCTCTGGGGTTCCTACGATGCGACAGCGCTTCCTCACTGCTTTACAAAGAAGGGGTGTTGGATATCGAGTCAATTTCTGTAATGCTGTCTCCCAACGGCTGCTGCTTTTTTAAAGAATGCTATTCATCTGCAAGACGTAGACGACCATGGCTTGCCATTGATTCCTTTTTTATCTGTTGTAGCGAAAAGTGTGCTTTCTTAGAAGATTGAAGTTAATTGGTTATTGTCACTGGTGGAGTCTTGTCGACAAAGCGGTCGCCATATTGTAAATGAAAATGGATCATAATCAGTTAAGGGTTATGAAGCGTCCTCTGCCGTCGTGAGTGATATCAATCGCTAACCTGTTCCAGTTGTTTTTCACTCCCAGTTTTTCATTTCTGCCAATGTATTGGCGCCAGGTCAATAGATTGGCAAGCTTCACAATTCTTGACGACTGACTTTTCAACTTTTATTGATACTGAAGGGTCGGCAGACCTAGCAAAATACAGTGTCCTCTTCACACCCGGGTGCCCACTTTGTCGGAGGTTATTAGCCACCTGACACTCGCTCACGTATTTTTACTCCATGATTGGTAAATCTGTGACAATGACATTAAATTTAGGAATCAATCGGATACCAAATACATTCTCTGCTCTCTAGTAGAAAAGTTAAGAATTGTCGAAATAGATTGTATGGAAAAGTGTACTTTTTTCTTTGGCTTGTTAACAATTCCTGTCTTGTCCATTCCTCCGCAATGCATGTCCCCTACTCAATACAGCAGTAAACGTTTGCCTGTTGCCACTCTATGCCCTTTTTTATGTCGTTTTTGATAGTCAAAATTTACATATGTAAAAAGACACTCTCACGCGATAGGATCCGACTCCATGGTTTATTCGTTTTAAATGTAACCCTTCGAAGCCGCCATTTTTCCTTTTTGGACATTTTACACGCGAGACACGTTCAAATACGTGTTCACCCTGGAGGCAAGTCATTTTTTTCTAGCGTTGCAAAAAAAAAAAAAAAAAAATACATGCTACTCTGGGCCACTTTGCCCTCTGCGGTAATTCATTACATCTGTACATTGCCATGATTATTCGTAGGAAGAGGAGTGAATCTTTTTCATCGTTTGCTTCTCTACGGTTGAACCGAGAGTTTTCCTCCTGCAAGACATGGCAGTCACCTAAAGCTAGATGGCTAACTCTGTCGGTTTAATATTTAATATCAATATTCCTGATTTTCTCCAGGACATTTGTGCGAGAGTGAACGCAACAGAATTGATCGAAATGTGAACTCTGCTCATCGATTTAATTGCCCGCACATCGACGACCAGCACATCTTATACACGCCATAATCAAAACCCAAAAAGCGTTTAACGAGAATGTATGGAATTTATGTATTACTTTTTTTTTTTATTGTACATAAATTATTTTACTTAGGTGAGATAACAGAAGACTAAGCCGGCTAAGGAAAGAAATGACAAACGTATTTTGAAAAGACTTTGCGAAGACGATAACTGCTGTATTCTTTTTGTTCGGGAGTTAAAGTCTTGCGATGACCTGAACTGATACGCCACAGCATATGTCAGCGCCAGTTATGAATACAACCATAACGGTTTGAAGAGAACATATACTTTTTGATAAGGTGACAGTGGCTGCTAGTCCTATCTCGACAGAATTTTCTCCTTCCGTAACAATACACTGTCACTTAGAGACAGATAAATTTCATAGTGATATTGAAGTCATATCTAAACGGATATCAATCTATTTCATATCTTTCCTAAGGTGAAGCTTCTATCAACTTCTTATCATCATCCATTATGCAATACGAGGGAATTCTTTAAGTTTTATTTCTTTTCTTTAGCCGGGGAAGCTCAGTTTATGAGACGGCTTCAAGATGTTATTAGCATGAGCATAAAGACAATTACGTATCAGAAAATCTAGGAAATACACAAATTAAGACAAAGTTAAAATTTCAGAAGTTCTTGTCATTAACTTATGAAATGATACAAGTTTGTAATCCACAACAAAAATGTGAACATTTGTCTGAGATGAGCTATTGTAACTATCTACACTATTTACATTGTTGTCCTCATCTTTCTTATCACATTCACAACTTATGTAGGAAAAAGGGAGATCCCCGCTCTCTGTGGGATGAGGTCTGAAATAAGAGACAGAGGACATCACTGGAAAATACGAAAACTTAAGAAATCAGCGCATATGCTAGGCCACAAAAATCTTCTAAGCCAGCCAAGCATAGAAATGAATGCAATATAGGAACCAGTAATATAGAGTTAGAGGAAAACACCAATAAAAAAACAAATTGCAATATAAACTCTGGTAAAAATGGTTACTGAGACATTTGGTTTATACGTCCCAAAAATTAATATATTGATGCCCCCAAGAACACATGGTCAAGGGTATAAAAGCGTTGGTTGAAGTAATCCAGTGACTTGACACAAAGTGTATTGAGTACAAAAACTTGAAGAGGGAAATAACTGAAACAGAGATATCCGGGAAAGGCATGGCACGTGGAACTAGAACAATCTAAAGGGTGAATGAAATAAAGGGTTCGGTTCGAAATTCCTACGTACAACGACCGAAACGTCGTGACCATGACAATAAAAATAAGGACAACAGTTCAAAAAATGTAAATAGAAATGTGAATGTTTTCTTTTTGACAGACTTGATGTGTTCAGTCGGTAAGTACCACTGTTACATTGCCTTATGTATGCAATTATAACGTTACCGCACTACAGGGTGCGATGGGTAAATTTTACGCCATTTTATATTAATTTCGCGCCTGCGCGTTGTTTTTGTCTACTGCAGAGTTAAGTAGAGTCAGTTGGGAACCGTCTGTGAGAAAAAGAGTACCATGACGCAATTCGCTCCGCCCAAAATTTGAAAACTGGTTTGGTTTGATTTGGCTTGTTTTACGGCATATCAACCTCAATGGGTAATCTAATGCCGAAAGATTTTCATTGCTGTAATAATTTTCCCAAAAATGAATTGCAAGTAATATTTTTTTTTCATTTTTCAAAAAATGTGTAGTTGGTAATAATGTATTGCTGGTAATAATATTTTCTTCAAAAATTTATTTCTGGTAATAATTTTCTTACAAAGTATTGCTGGTATTAAAACATATATTTACACTTCCATAGTGTTTTTATCCCAGTTTGTGGGTTAACTATTTGCTCATAGCTGGGACCTTGACAGGTGCCACCACTCCGGGTCGGGGTGAACCTAGGGACACCAGCAATTAAGAGGCGGTTCCACGCTCCTCAAAACCTCCTGATCAGAGGTCTTGCTGTTGGACGTAGTTTATCGTCTTACCCAGGACGCGGATGTAGTTTACCCTCATACCCAGGACGAACCAAAATCGTCTGGAGGCCAATGGCGATTTTATTGAATAAATATACTCTTTACTATCTCAAGATATTTTTGCATAATTTTGGTAAATATATCTGTTAAAATGAGATGTCAGTGTTATTTTAATTTCTGCATTAATTTAGTCGACAATTCATCCATCGGTCTCTACATATGCTTATTATTAGGTTGGTGCAAAAATAATGCCGTAATAATGTCGTTTTTTGACGTATTTGTTAACGTCAAAAAACGACATTATTACGTCATTATTTTTTGCACCAACCTAATAAATTACCTTGTGTATGAAATGTATTAATTAAATTACCTTATGTACACATTATATTGCTGCGTAAATCTTTTTTTTTTATCAGTGACTTTCGCATGTATTTGTTGTCTATTAGTGAGGATTTATTATTATCGAATATATTGAATACTGCATATGACTGAAAACTTACAAGGCGATTAATAACAATTTTTGCCCGCGCACCAAAGGATCTTATGAGTTATACTCATTGAAAATCAAGTTATTTCTTTTCATTCTGGAGGCTTTTCGTCGAAAGCCGTCTTCACTGGGTTAATTCGAATTTACAAGTAGCATGAAGTTTATTGACGCGGAATCAGTGGAATCAGCAGGTCGAATTCAAATCCTGACCGAGTCAATGACGTTCATTTTCACAGTAATATCCTCGGGAAAGTCATGCATCCACTATTACTCACCCGCCCCAAATCGTGGGTTAAATATAAGTAGATCGGGCTCTTTCGTCTGATATAAATATATCCTGAACGTCTTACCAGCATTCGTTGTTTATAGCCAATTTTTATAGTGAATCATTTACTAGCATAATAAAGTTCCGATGCAGTGTCGTGTCACCAGGAAAGTAAAGAGTTCAACGGCTGACTAAAATATTTAAAAAAAAAAAAATGTGAGATTAATTCATATTCTCATGGCGTCAGATTTAACTAACACATTTTTTTTATGTATCAAATCTATGATTGTATAGTTTTAGATAGTGAAAGTTTTACTGAAACATGTTGGGAAATTTACAAGTTTTCTTCTGAAATAAAGAAAATGGTAGCTTTAAGAAAAATGGTTATAATATATAGAAATAAAGAAGATATCATTTTAAGGATGTGTCCATGGGCAAAAACTGCTTTTTCTGTGGATGAGAGAAAAAAATTAATAAAACGATAATCAACAGAGAGAATTTGATTTCTTTTACACGACATATTAAACTGAATGATTTTATAAGACGTTTGAAACTGTAGGATTTTATAAGACGTTTGAAACTGAAAGATTTTATAAGACGGAATAAATGAAGGATTTTATAAAGCGTATTAAAAATGAAGTAAACAAATTCTTCATTTTCGGGTTTCAAAACAGTAACGTTTGTTTTTAAAAGTAGGCTTCGTGATTTTAGCGGTGACTTTTTGTACAATGTTTCTGAATTAATAAACATGAGCAATGACTATGAAAATTTTACTGTTTTATTATTGGAAGTTTCTGAGGAATCATAATTCCTCATTCAGTGATTGAACAAGCTCCCTGTGAATTAAATTACTATTAAATACCCTATTGCAAGGTTTCCCAACCTTGGCGATATTGCTCTCAGGTGGGCGACGTGTTGAATGGGCAGTAGCATCAGGAAATGAGATCCAGAAATCCCAAAGTAGATAGGAGTAGTGAAATATACGTCTAAAAACGAAGCAAACGATTAGAAAACAGGAAAGTGTCCTTAGCAATAAAGAAAAAAAGTACTCAAATGGTATATCAGATTTATGCTCCTGTCTAGCAGCGAATGCTGAACAGCCTCTTGACAGATGACGAGAATTGATGCGACTGAAACGTGGTTCTGCCGACAAGAATACCATAGATAGAACACATGGATAATGAGGAAGTTTGAAGTACAGCGGAAAACTCAGGAATATAGATACACACAATCAGATTTGTTTCTTAAGTCCTTCTTTTGGCAATTATTTTGGGAAAAACGTTTCATTTTCTAACCAATATTTTTTATTTGTTTTAATATAATAACTAAGAAACTGAGGCACCTTGAAGTACCACATTGGTGGCTAACACCTCTACCAGACGTATGAGTTGACAACTGGACTCGTTTCAAGCTCAGAAGGGTATACAAATAATCAAGATCGACGTATAAACACGCCTGTAATTGGTTTTTGAACGTTATATTTTGAAAAAGACAATTTCGGTAAAAACGTATAAACACGTCTAGGCCGAGGAAGGGGTTAATTGTTATATCGGGTTATATAGTGGTACATCTTTTTTAATTGTTACTCTCTTTTTTTCGTACTTTTGACTTTTTAATTACTTTTTTATTCTTTCTTTTCCAGGCTTGTATTTTATTTATTTTCGTAGGGTCTGCATTTATTCTTAATTTGTTCTTATTTCACACTTGAATGAATTCTTTCATTTATTAGTTTCTCATTCATTTCTTTCTTTCCTCCGGTCTATCTGTCCTGGTTTTCCATTTCTTTTTTTCTTTCCTTCCCTCCTGCCTCCATTTCTTCTTTTCTCTCTCCCTCCCTTCCCCTTTTCTCCCTCCCTTCCTTTCCTTCTTCCTTCCTTTCTTACTTCTTTCCTTCCTTTCTTCTTTCCTTCCTTCCTTTTTCCTTCTTTCATTTCTTCTTTCCTTCCCTCCTTCCTTTTTCCTTCTTTCATTTCTTCTTTCCTTCCCGCCTTCCTTTTTCCTTCTTTCATTTCTTCTTTCCTTCCCTTCTTCCTTGGTCCTTCCTTCATTTTTATTTCCTTCCCTCCTTCCTTTTTCCTTCTTTCATTTCTTCTTTCCTTCCCTTCTTCCTTGCTCCTTCTTTCATTTTTCTTTCCTTCCCTCCTTCCTTTGTCCTTCTTTCATTTCTTCTTTCCTTCCCGCCTTCCTTTGTCCCTCCTTCATTTCTTCTTTCCTTCCCTCCATTCCTTGGTCCTTCCTTCATTTTTCTTTCCTTCCCTCCTTCCTTTGTCCTTCCTTTATTTCTTCTTTCCTTCCACCCTTCCTTTTTCCTTCTTTCATTTCTTCTTTTCTTCCCTCCTTCCTTTGTCCTTCCTTAATTTCTTCTTTCCTTCCCTCCCCTCCTTCCTTTGACCTTCCTTAATTTCTTCTTTCCTTCCCTCCTTCCTTTGTCCTTCCTTCATTTCTTCTTTCCTTCCCTCCTCCCTCCCTTTCTTCTTCCTTTCTTCTTTCCTTCCCTCTTCCCTCCCTTCCCTTTCGTCTTCCTTCCTTTCTTCTTTCCTTTCTTTCTTTTTTCTTTCTTTCCTTCCTTCCTTCCTTTTCTTCTTTCCTTCCTTCTTATTGTCTTTCCATTTCTCCTTATAACATTCTTCCTTTTCTTTCTCTCTCTTACTGGGCCCTCTTTCCGCTGTCATGTTTTCTATTCCTTTTTTTTCTTTCTTTCTATATTCTCTTCTACCTTCTCTCTCACATTTTTCTGCTTCACACTTTCTATTATGTCATCTTCCCATCATCCCTTCTTTCTTTCATATAATTCTTTAAATAATTTACTTCCTTACCAATCTTTCGATGGGCACCTACGTTACATTTATTTCTTTGCCTTTCCAAATCTTCCACAACGTATCACGAAACCTAAAAACAAACAGAAAACGATCACTCCAACATAAGAACATTTCCATATACATTGGGTCGCATTTCAACATAATTTCAATTCAATCTATTCATCTTTCCTCACAAGTTTTCCTTGCTTTTGGCATTTGTCTACAAGTCAACTGGTAGTCCCTCATAGGTTGGATAGTTTAGTTTTAGGGAACATCAATATATTTTGGAATCAATGATACGGTATGTTGTAAAAATACGGTTTGTTGATTGGATATTCGGTCTGAAAGGCCGAGAACTCGGGTGAAATATTGCTTTAATGTTTGATGTCATTTGATGAATGTTTAGGAAGCACTCGGAAACGGAAAGAAAATAGAAAGAAAAAAATAAGATAAAGAAATCAGAAAATGGTTGAATAATGGGAAGAAAGAGAACAAAAAAATGGAAAAGAATAAATAAGGATAAATGAAAGACTTTACAAAAAGAAAGAAAGTAACAAAAGGAATCATTATGAAATGAAGGAATTAAGATGGAAAATAAGAAAGAAAGAAAGAAAGAAAGAAAGATAGAAAGAAAGAAAGAAAGGAAGAAGAATGTAATAAGAGTGGAATTAATGAAAGTTGAAAAAATAAGAATGAATGGATAACAAGAAAGAATAAAGAAACCAAGACAAAAAAAAAAAAAAAAAATGCAAAGAAGAAAAGTAAACCGGAAGAATGATTTGAAGAAATAGACATGAACTGAAGAATGAAAGAAATATGAATGAATGAATCAAATTAGGTAAACGAAGGTAGAAAGACAATTGAAGGAAGGAATAAAATACAGACAAGAAAGCAACGTTTAATCTTCGTGTCTGCCAAAAAGCAATACAAAAAACGGTGTCAAAAAGACAGTTATTCCCTTAACACCGCTATTACTTTAAACACCTTCACTCCCCTGGCAACGTTTGTTGTTTTGAAAAAGCGATGATTAAAATTTTCATAAAACCTAGACATATGAAATTAATTTATGCATTTTCTTTATTCTTGCCAATTGTTAATAAAAATATTAAACACTATTTATTTACTAATTGAATAAAAAAACTTGTTTTCATAATTATTTATCAAATGGAAATTAACAAATATTGTATTGTAGTTAGAATAAATATTTTGATAATTCTGTCAATTTTATAAATTATTGAATAATAAGATTTCTTTTCAAATCTCTTTCTTTATAAAATGGCCAATAAATTTTTATAAACAGTAAACAATAAATATTGTAACTGCACATGATTCTAATATTTTTATAATCTTGTAAATAATTACCGAAGGAGTCAAAAGATAAACAATAACAGTGGTATCAAGGGAAAAACGGTTACACCATTTTTTTTGCGTTCACGAAGTTTAAAGATTGCTAGCATAAACTTAGGAATAATGAAGAAATAAATAAATTAAGTGAGATAGATAGATGGATAGATAGATAGATAGATAGATGAGAATAGAATGAGATATTAACAAGCTGGGATAGATAGATGTGTAGATACAGACAATAATTTACAGGAGCAAGGATGCATTTAGTATTAGATTCAGGTCAGTAGAGTCTTATCAATCTTTCAAGAATTAAAAAAACAGTACCAGACAGATAGTCGTTGAAACAAAAAAAAAAATGGTAGAAGTAATAAAATAAAGACAAGAACTGACGAATTAATGAATAATGGAAAGAGGAATTAAGGAAATACACGCAAAAACGGATAAATGAAAAGAATATATATATATATATATATATATATATATATATATATATATATATATATATATATATATACGGTTGTTCTGGAAAATTAAAAAAAAGAAAGTGTATTACTATGTTACTTCCGCTTGGTGACCCGTTCCAGCTTGCAGCTATAATACCTTATCACGATCTCTAAATTTCTTCCCCAACTCCAGAACTTTATGAATGGAAATCATGCCAAACCCTTTCTATTTTTGCTATTCACTTCAGGATACTAAATTGTAGGCCCAATAAAATAAAAAGAAAAATAGGACAGGAGATTATTTGCCAACCAACCGGATATCTAGATTGCTCTATAACTGGGATATTGGCAAATTCTGCTGGAGTAGCCTCTGGCATGAAAGCCAGATATTTTTTTCTTTTCTTTTTCCCATTATTTTTTCTTCTTCGTACTGTTCTGGTCATAATAGTCTTTGGCTTGTTATTGTACCCATTAAGAGAAGGGAATAGATTTGGCAGCAAAGTCAAAGACTGGTAATTCAGTGGTTGGTGGCAAATAAGATTTGGAATGACAAAAGGAAAAACGATAAGGAAGAATTGAGAATATGTTGTGCTTTCTTGCGTGCTGGTCAATCCATGAATATTTTGTTTGAGATTTTTCTATCGTTCTCTGTCTAATCACCGTTTCACACACTTTTATGTAGAACAGAAATAAAAAAAAAAAGTACTATTGATCTTACTTATTAGTAAGTTGAAGACTTATTAGTAGTTGTATATATACAGTGCTGTTCGATAAAAGTGACTTACCTGATTTTTTTTTTTATTAAATGTTCTCTTCTCCGATAAAACGAAAATTGAGCTATTAGGTTGGTTCAAAAATAATGTCGGTTTTTAACGTATTTTTTAACCTCAAAAACCGACATTATTTTTGCACCAACCTAACAAATTCAAAGGATAAGAGATCTAAAATCCGAAGAAGAAGCTTTGAAAGCTCTTTGAATTTATCAGTAAGTACTGTCAAGCATCCGTTCAGTATAATGTTCTGAGGGATGCTTTTCTTTTCATGGAACTGGTTTCTTAAAACCTATTGAAAAGACCCTCAGAAGAGAGCAGTACAAGAGAATTTTAAAGTCTTGTCTCCTCCCTTCTGTCGAAAGGGTGCAAATCGACCCAACCAAGCTCATTTTTATGCAGGATAATGCTCCCTGTCACAAATCAAAATTGATGAAGGAATACTATGATGAGATGCAGGTGAGCGTTATGACATGGCCGCCCCAATCTCCTGACTTCAACCCCATAGAAAACTTATAGAGCATAAAGTACAGGCTCTCGAAAAATCACTTTTTGCACAGAGTTTTTCTCTAAATCTCATTTATATGCAAAATTATAATTATCAATAGAATACCTTAGGGTGAGTAAACTTTTTACTAGGTGGTCGGGAAGGGGTCTTTATATTAGTAAGATTAAAAATTAGTTTGACTTCAAAAACAATAGGCGAAGAGATTTTTAAGTAAAAAAAGATCAGAGGTGTCACTTTTATCGAACAGCACTATATGAATATAAAATATTTAAAAATACGAAACAATGCACTGTTTCCTCAAATGTATTGTCGGTATGTCGATGATAACTTTTGTTTATTCAACAGCGAAGTTGAGGTTTATCAGTTTCTTTCTTTTCTAAATGGTATCCATCCAGCACTGAGGTTCACTGTTGAGAAGGTATCCAATCTTCAATTGGCCTTCTTGGATGTATTGTGACGGGTACACACCTGGCCCAGGGTCGAATCCTTTGGTTACGGCGCCAACTGTGACGTCGCTCCTCCTGGTCGCTCCTCCTGGTCCCAAGCGTGCCGCTCCAACCTCTTGGTTAGATGATCACCAGCCTCGCCTTTCCCAACCCGCTTCCAATACCTGGTTGCTAAAGCAACTGTACTGATCTCCGGTCTGTCTACCCACGCTGTGTTTAGATCTTAGACAGACGGGACCAGCAGGGATTGGGCCGTATGCAAGTTGAGTCCGACGGGGGTGGCAAAACACAAGTAAAAGAAAAAAAAACTCACGAGACAAAAAAATTACTGATAAAAAAAAAGGGTGACAACCTTTTATATCTAATGTCCGTTACATAAAGAAAAATTGTTCTCATTCCCGACCCGCTCTGTGGACTATGGCACCAAGCTTCTATCATACAACTTAACGATTTCGAATTGTCTACTCTCTAGAATTGTGTATGTCGGAGTGTGGTTTAGTTCGACACTGGGGCTAATTTCTATCAATCATTCGCAGTTGATTCTTCTCTTCGACTTGAGTTGTATTTCTTCACTTCGATCTGGTTGGGTCGAATTCTATTCTCGGCTGGGCTTGATTTTAACTTCTTCTTCTTCTTCCGTCCAGTAACTCTTTGGCCTTGTCTTCGACTTGGCTGCAACTTCTCCGCGGCTTTCGAGTAATCTTCTCCTTCGTCGACTTAGATAGAACTTCTCTTGTCTTTGACTTGGGCCGGAAGGATTTCTTGTTTCCGACTTGGGCTGGAAGGATTTCTTGCCGCAACTCAGCCGCAACTCTCTGTCGTCCGAGGTGATCTCTTCTCGCTGCCGTCCGGGGCTGAACTCATTTTTTTTGTCGATTGGGGTCCTGCTTTTATTGACGCCGCAGCAAACCGGGGTGGGTCTGTCGGCGTCAGGGCTCTCTCGATAATCCCAAAAGTCGCATTAGTTCTGATTTCCCATTATCGCTATTATTTTCACCCCTACTTCCTCACTGTGCCTCTGGGGGGAAGACGCATACCCATCTCTCCCGGTCTCTCGTATGTCAGGTGACCGTTTTCGACCAATGGTTCTTGATCGAGCATTCTCCCTCCTCTTTCCGCATATCACGTGACCGCTTTCGGCTAATGAGACTGTGGTGGGACGCCTCCCGTCTCCAATCGGGCGTGGCTTACATCGTTCTTGTTCTAAAAAAAACAAAATCTAATTTGGCCTTTTTCACACGTACGAAAAATGATAATCTTGGCTTTTTCTCACCTGGGTTCTGTCAAAACAGCCTGCCGCTAATTAGATGTGACTTCAGGAAAGAATATTGGCGCTATCTGTGAGCCGAGACAATCGTTTTCTTTCCTTCTTTGTTTTTGGTCAGACCTGATAGTCAAAAATCTTAATTATCTGAATTGAAAATGTCTCCACTTCATCATCGTGGGGTTCCAATTTTTAACAGGTCAGAATCTGTATACAGTTCCACCGGTCACCCCCTCAACACAAAAGACACCTTTCCTCCGATTAAAATTTCGTTCCCATTGTTCAAAAAAATCTTTATTGTTTCAGCCAACCTTAACAAACTTCCATCCTACGCGGACACGGAATTAGTTCAAGTGCTTGACCTGATAATTTTGACACTTGTTAGGTGCTGGTCGCACGTGTGTGTTTTCGCTTACGACCTGGTTTCGTATTATGTTTCTGTCTTTCCTCTTCTTTTTGTTTTATTTTATTATCTCCAAACTCTATTTCTTCAACCAAATATAACAATTTCTATTTCCCTGGATTTCTGTCAGGTAATTTGACCTGATATATTTTGACACCTGTCTTGTCTTAGTTTTACTTATGACCGGGTTTTGTATTATCTATTCCTCTTTCTCTTTCTTTTTATTATTTTTTTTTTCTTCTTCTCTTTGGATCGCCTAAATACAGTTAGAGAATTATTCTCAAAACTCAATTATTCTTCGTTTCTAAATAACTAACAACTGGTTAATAAACCGAATAAAAATTAAATCATATTTCTATGAATATCTCTTTTTAGTCTTTCTAAAAAATGCAGGGTGCCACAGTATTAGTACATCGAACATCAACAAGTTTTCTTACCTCGGTTTATAGAAAACCAACTTTTGCGGGGTTGTATACACGTTGGGACTCTTTTTGTCCAACTAAACGTAATATATATATTTACATACAAAGTATTGGTTCAAAACTTTAACAAAATTTGGAAGCAGGTTCCTGGCAGCATCGAAACAGGTAAAATAAGGTAAAGTGTCCAAAAAGCCATATAGAATGTCTTCTTTGTGCTGAGACGTACGTACTTCCTCGGTCCATAGTCTGTTGTTCCACGGATCCTGTCTCAGCAACGAGACGATAAACAGCAGCGAAGGTTAGATGACCCGGCTGCCTTCGGTTTGGAAGCGCAATCTGATACAGCCTTGCAGCCTCGCGTCCATTACCTTCGCGTGGCCGTATGTAAAAATCATATCTGCCTGCTTACGATATGAATATCCTACAATTGTTAAAAGGAACACTTCTCAGGTAACTCATTATGACAAACGTTAAACGTTGAAGTTAAACGTTATAAGAATGACAATACGAAAAATCTTATACCAATTTGAAATTATAATTAAGTAAATTAAATAAATAATAATTAAATTAGAAAAAAGAAGGAAAAAAAAATTATACCAGTTTGTCTTATCCACAGAGGTGTTCTGGGAATTTTACTATATTGTCGAAAAAAAAAAAAAAAAAAAAAATCTTAGTAAAAAGGAAGTTAATATTAGCCAGAAAGAGGCTTACGCAAAAGCGTCTTTCTCTTTTTAATTTTGGATTTTAATGTAACTATGACAACAAAAACTTTCGCTTTCATTCTTGCCTTGATAAAGTCGGACGACGAAAGGAGTCGGCAAAAACTAAGACTTTTTTTTCCCAATTTTCATAACAATTTGTCTTCTCCACAGAATTGTTCTGGGAATTTTACTCTCTCTCTCTCTAATATATATATATATATATATATATATATATACACAGTGTAACCCGGATATAAGAGACCCGGATATAAGAGAGATTTTCTCTGGTCCCAAATTAGAGCCATACTTACCTAAACAAAATAGAACAAAGCTGGATATAAGAGAAACCCGGATATAAGAGACTTCTTCTCCGGTCCCGACAACTCTCTTATATCCGGGTTACACTGTGTATATATATATATATATATATATATATATATACCGAGAGAGAGATATTTATTGAGTGAGGATAATTATGGTGAATGGAGCAAGAGTAAAGAGGGGGGAAACAAGAAACATAAGATAAAAGACGATTCAAAGAGAAACGGTAAATCGGTAAGCGGGCAAAAGAAAGACTAAGAGAGAGAGAGAGAGAGAGAGAGAGAGAGACGGAAGAAAAAGGCGGGAAATGTGTATTGTGCAAAGGTCCAAATTTTTACTGTTGTTTACTGAGAGGCAAGAAATCCGACATACGTCTTTTAATAGCTTCCATAAAATAAAACGTTTATTTCATTCTAAAAGGAGAAAGAAATGCCCGAAGATTTCTTGAAATCGAAGCAATAAAAAAAAAGCCCCAACCGCCTAACACAGCAATACTGAGAATGAATTTCAGACGTCGATAATGAAAGTACAACGACTTCGCTGAGTTATGAATGGACATTTCTTCTCATAAGTTTAAGGACTAAAAGATATTTTCTTTCGGATATTCGGTAGGTATATAGGCTCTTCAACGCGGTATAATGATTAGCAAGCTACACTCGCTCCATCAATTACGGCCTTGTGCCATATCTAAGCTACGTTTAGAAAACTGCCACCATACAAATATGTATATACATTTTAGACGAAACCACTTGTTACAAAGCGATTTTTACCCTTTTACTTCCGCCAGACATTCTTCGTACCATCATTTCTCACCCCTCTTCTTGTGTACTGTGTCCCTTCAGTACGTTTGGCGATCACGGCACTCCTCAACTTCCTGTCCTATGTAGCTCTTAATAAATTTTGTGTTTTTATTATCTCCCCTATACCTTGATACGCCATCCATTTAATCAAGCTTGCTATATAGGTTATGCGTTGTTTCTCGCTTGCCTTTCACTCTGTTATACGAGTATCAAATTTTCCAAGCCGTCTTTCCTCATTATGTGCCCTAAAATATCAACACTCTCTTCCTGATGTTAGGTTTAAGTTTCCTTTTTGCTGCCATTTTCTCTAAAACTTAGTCCTTGCGCACATGTTCGGCTCTTGGTATTCTCAGCATACTCGATAAATTAGTCAGTCTAAATAATGGACTATTCCGTTTTGATTGTGTGGAAAAACGAAAAAGACATATCAAAGACGCTACTTGGTTTCAATGAGAAAATGAAATAAAGAAAGTCTGAAATGTAAAAATGATGTTAGTTTCAAATATTTTCATTTGTACTCTCTTACTTCTTAAAAAATGCTAGGCTAGTGAGTTCGATTTTTAGCAAATTAAGTGATTGCTACTATTGTAGCGAACATGGATTTTAGTTTAATACAATCTTTAAAGTTTCAGAAATACCGTTATCATTTCACATATCTGGATACTTAGACTGTGGAAAATGCAATATGACGTCGTTCGTGTCTGCGGAAAATAAATAGCGAAGTTTAGCTTCAGGATTTAACACTTGCCATTACATTTCTTTGTATTCACTCTGCTAAAGTAATTAATGGAGATGCGACTGCCCATGTAATGTATGGCAATAGATTTAATCGGCTGCTTGAATGCTGAGGGCATTATGCAGACCGGAAGTACGCAGTGTGGCACCAATAAGTGTGTTAAATCAGCCATTGTAAAAACAGCACGAATCCATGTCTATGTTTTCGGGATACAGGAAGAAATCTTTAATTTGTAGATTTAAATGATAACTTTCGGGGGTCTTGAGATCCCATCTTCTTTTAATGTTATCCATGTACAGACTGATCGTCAATTTCTAAATGGTGAGTGGGTGTGTGTGGCTTTGGGAGTTCTCCCCAGAACTGAGAATATTTTTCTCGCGAGGATGGGAGCAATTGTATACTACTTCCCGCTCAAGCGGCATGCTTATATATCTATATCTATATCTATATCTATATATGTTGGTGCAAAAATAATGTCGTTTTCTCACATAGCAACATATGTGAGAAAACGACATTATTTTTGCACCAACCTAATACCTCTGATGAGATTGTTCTCCGTGTGCACATCCTAAACGCAGCCGGGTCGACCACCTGTTCAAATATTGGGGTCGGCCACTAATGTCAACTGAAGGTGCGACATCTGCTCCTGATGGTTTAGATGAGAGAAGTCACCCAGTCCCGCGGATTCTAAACCTGCAGCAGGACATCCCTCACTGCAGTAAGTGGGGTAGGGTCAGTGTAATATCGACGTCAGCGTGACAGCGGTCGCCGAAACTGTGTATGTGTATGGCACACCCCCATGTTAAAACGATATTGCGTCACATCATGTCTAAGTTGAGAGGCGGAGTAAATATTTTTTTGGATTTGCTCGACGTCTTCAAAGCTTGTTCCTTTCCAGTGGGATTTGATTTGTGAAGAGGAAAATGACGCATAGTGCGAGATCTGTGGGATATGTGTGTTGTCGCGCCTGAAGAAGGTTGTTCTTGTCCGAAAAACTGCCGCACAAACCATGGTCATTGATGGAACTTCTGTGGTGTGGTGTGAGACGACAAAGCTCGGCATATTTCCCTTCCAAGAACTGCTGCAAACAACGGAAGTGAGCGAGAACGTTATAACTTAATGCACATGCGCGACAGAGTTAAAAATCAATCTTTGCCAAGCGGCTTCACTCTGCGTGCTTTAACTCCGTTACCATAGCAACAGTCACCATTTTTTTTTTTTTATCAGACCTATTACATATGCTGATCTTTGCTATTTGAATAGGAAAACATTATAGATTTAAGCTGGGGATGTACAATAGACCAGAAATAATCCATTCCCTTCGTGTTACTATAGGTTAAACTCCCCAAATCATGAATATAAAAAGAGATTGTGTAAGAAATAAAGAACAGGTTCCAATCTCATTTAATGGTTCCAATGTTCATCAAATTTACTCAACAAGAGTGTAACCGTTCACGCATTCGCACTAAGTTCTGATTGGTTGCCATGTTACAAGTTTTGACGAATTTGTTTAATAAATCTCACACGTGACGTCATAGATCTCATAAACAGCTCAGAGGTAAATATTTATTTAAAAAAAAAAAAAGAAAAATCAAGAAACGAAATTGTTTTTTCTTCTCTTTGCGCGCTTTTTTTTTTTTTTAATTTTGTTTGTGAATGTTTTTTACCGGTATTTTGAAAGAGAAAAAAAAAAAAAAAAAAAAAATCGAAAAGAAATTATTTTCCTCACGTTTTTTTTTGCGACAAGTTTGTTTGTTTTTTTAATTCATATTCAGCACGCGCATCATGTAACTTTAAACTTGGCCTGAGCATAGATGAATCACTTGCGTACGTTACAAAAAGAAAGAAAGAAAGAAAGAAAGAAAGATAAACAGATGAAATCTTATTTCTCGGCACGCGACACAAACGCGAATGAAAGTGCCTTTTCGACCATTCAGAATTTATTTTAAAGCGACTCAGCTCGTTCTAGCAAAATGGAGAACAGTGACGTGCCGGGTGACTCAAACAAACTTGTTTAATTAGAGCCGAGGTCTATTTGACATTTGATGAAAGACACAAGACTGAAAGCGATTACAGAGCCTACTTGTGATGTCCAGGAAGATTATTTGATAAACGTTAGCGATCGACGGCCACAAATCAAAGTGGAATTTAAAAGACACAAGCTAAAACGAACGAGCCATTAACTCTGCAGCATGTGTCTGTTGTCGCCCGCTGAACAATCCTCAATTTACGTGGAAACTCGTCACTCATAATAAAAGAGTTCCGCCCTTTTATTAGGTTGGTGCAAAAATAATATCGTTTTTTGACGTTTTTTTAACGTCAAAAAACGATCATATTTTTGCACCAACCTAATATTACGCTGAAAATATTGGCGTGGCTAACAGGCTTATAAAAATTGTGGGGATTATCCCTACCTGTGCTTATCTGGTACAGGAATTAACCATTACCAATAAGGGTTTACTGAGACGTTGTTAACGCCCCTGTGATATTATTGGAGCTATGATTCTCCTCATTTTAGATGGGTTAAGTTGCTCAGCCCTGGTGATTTCAGCCCCATCATAACAAAGATATTGGATGCTGGGCAAAAAAAAAAAAAAAAAAATTATCCTTGGCCCATATGACTAAGTATGGAGCTCCCAAGTTAAAACGACCCTTTGTTACATCTGACCTTGGTGAGGAGGCCGGGTAAATATATCTAGTCAGCCAAGACGCCCACTAGATGGCACTGTGTTAAAACTATAAAAGTACTGAACAATGGATCCTCATATTTTTTTTTTCTTCGGACATAATAGTAACAACACGGCTCTTTTAATTTAAATCAAACCATGTGGGTATCACACACACACACACACACTTTCTAACAGTAAAGCCTATAGTATTTTAGAACTTTTCAGCTGTCTTTCTGCAGACGTGTATATTTTCAAACTTTTTATATTGCTATACTCTATATAAAATATACGTATGTTAAATTCCTGTTGAAATTTGTTCCTTTTGAAAATGTGGAATTCACGTTCATCGAAAGCCCCTTACCTCAACACTTACGACCTATACATACTCATACTTTACAATTTCTAGGTCGAGGAGGTATTATTCACAGTCAGACTAATTTCCTCATCATTGTTGTACCTACAGGTGCCTGTCGATCTATATTATTTGATTGATTTTTTTTACAACTTGTCAATCTTTTACAGGTTAGTTAAATCCACGAATATATATTTAGAAAGTAAGAAGTTTTTTGACATAATGATTTTAATGATACAAGTCCTACCAATTAACCCATAGCTGGAGGGGTAGAAAAGGTGAAATCATACCTTTCCCAAGGGTAATTGCGCGTAAGAGAATATAAGGAACACGACTCAGCTTCTGAATTTCCAATTACGAACCGTTATCCATTAAACCATCCGCACATCCAGCATCTGATATTCTCAGACGATCACCCATCTAGTTACTAAACAGACTCAACGTCGCTTCATTTCTGAGATCAAGAACC
The DNA here is from genome assembly GCA_963932145.1 of Acanthosepion lycidas. Taxonomy (NCBI): domain Eukaryota; kingdom Metazoa; phylum Mollusca; class Cephalopoda; order Sepiida; family Sepiidae; genus Acanthosepion; species Acanthosepion lycidas. Next base: position 58,473,628 of record OZ010587.1, on the reverse strand, counting down.
GGTGTTTCAACATAACATCACCGTAAGCTCTCGTTGTAGGACTAGCAACAACTGCGCAGTAATATAAAAGCGATTTACCAATCGTAGCTTAGATGTAGTACTAGGCTGAAAACATAGAGCACTCAGTGGGTATCGAAATCACTGCTTAGCCCTAAATGATCTAGCTGGACAAGCGTGCTAACCATTAAACTCCATCGAAGTGTCATGAACAGTATTAACCGTTAGGTGATGACAGGGCCAATACATCGGTCGAAAAATTGAATGATGAAGAAGACGACTAGGCCGATCCGTCGCCCCGATAATACAAGACTCGAGATTAGCTGGCTAGTCTTCGTACCAGCCAATCAGATTGATTCTCGCATTTCTTGCATATCTGGGCCTTTCAATGGCGGTTTTTAAGATAGTTTGTTGTGTTTTGTGATCTTACAACGATTTTTTTTGTGAAAAGGTCTCCGTTTTGACACTGAAGCTCCGTCTCCAAAAGGTTAAAATTAAACAAGACGAGATATCCCGAGACATGGACTGCGAAACGAGAACAAAGTACTCCCGTAGATTAAATAAACGGTTCGATGGGAATTATAAAAGTTTATAACTGCACAGTTTCGTATCCGAAACATAAACTAAGGGATTTCTAAAGAAGTAATGGATCTTTATTTATGAATACATATTTCAGTAGATGCTCCTTTTATTTTTTTTTAAACAATATTTTATTTCGTCTACCGATAAATCTTATAAAAGAAAAATTAGGATTAGGGGAGGATTAGAATCAGCATCCTCTTTTGCAGAAGAAACCGTCAAAAGGAAAAATAGAACATCGCTTAATCACGACACTCTTCGTAGAGAAGGTGGTTACCTAGGCTACAAAGAGTGCCGTGATAAAGCACGTTGGACCTAACGAAGGCTTCTCCCGCAAAGTGGTGGGGGCGGAAGTTCGAATTCTACTGCAGGGCGCTTTTTTTTTTTCTTAATAAAATGTCTCGAATGTTCAAGCCGTTCGACAAGATACATATTTTAGTTCTTGAACAAGACTTTTTTTGAGTGGTACAGGTAACACTAAAAAAAATTAAGTTAAAGTGTATACTTCTGGAAAACAATGCTTCTTCGCATTCAACGCCCCCCCAATCCCCCCCACCAAAAAAAAAAAAAAACTCCCTATTGCCCACCTTGGTCCAATAGGTTTGTTTTGTTTTATGGCATATTAACCTTAATGCGTTATTTAATGCAGAGAAGATTTTTATTGCTGGTAATATTTTTTTTTTTCAAAAATGTATTGCTGGTATTATTGTTACACTTTCCTAGTGTTTTGACCCTAGTTTAGGGTTAACTATTTACCCAGAACTGGGACCCTAACAGGTGCTACTACATCGAGTCAGGGTGAACCTGGGAACACTAGCAATTAAGTGGCGGTTCCACTGTCCTCAAAACCTTCCGATCAGAGGCCTTGCTGCCGGATGTAGCTTATCATCCCACCCAGGACGTGCATGTAGGTTGTCGCCATACCCAGCACACTGGTCGAATAGGCTTCAATGACATCGGCTTAATGGAATATCCACTTGCCCTTCCAGATATTAATCTAATCACAAACTTGTTATCTCATCAATTCACAGTTGAATTGGCTAGATGCAACCGTAAGTTCTATGCCAACAGGTTATTTTCTCGCACTTCTCCCTCGTGGAACTTGACCCAGTTGATCTTCAAAAATTTAAATGTCAATCGTTATCTACTGTCTTCTTGATTATTCTTCTATTTTTCTTGCTCCTTAATAATATTTCTCTTTTGCCTATTCTTTCACACACAACAACCCATTATGTCTTAGTGGCTTTACTACCTTGCAAAATTATTTAAAAAAAACTACTAGAAGTAGTCAAATTGTTCTTTTTCATATTATAAAGTGATTTTCGTAATATAACTATTTTTTTCATTTAATTTCTGATAAGAAATAGCAAATTTATCTGATGGCCAGGAATGACACTCCGAAAATAGAGCAACATTATGATTGACGACCACAGACATACATCCTGTAAATAACTTTTTAATTTTTTAAGGGGTGGGGGGGATAAAGATAAAGAAAAATGGATTGCTGAGCTCTTATACGCAACTTTCACCGAGACATAACGCTCTGTTGAACTGCTGTCAGAGATATGGTTAATACAAGCGAAGACCAGATGATATAGTTACTAGTAATTTTGATCCAATTCTCTCTTCCTTAATTAATGTCCAGAGAGGAAGGGGGTTCATAATTACAAGTAAAACATTAATGAACAGCTTCATCTACCGTGTTCCCTAGAAATATTTTCTCTTTATTACAAAGATAAATCTGACATCTCATTTTAAGAGATATATTTACCCAAATTACACAAAAATATCTTGAAATACTAAAGAGTAAATGTATATAATAAAATCACCATGTTACTTGTTTTGGATTTTGTTGACTGCACAGTACAGTAGGATCAGTTGGACACCATCTGTGAGAAAAAAAGCACCATGGCGCAATTCACTCCGGCAAAAATTTGGAAATGACATGCTCTACTGCTTGGTATTCGCGCCGGAAGCTCTAATACGAACATTTCAGTGTATTTTGGTGTTAATCTGAGCACAGTGAAGAGGATTCTGAAAGAGTTGGATGAGTCTAATGCTGATTACGAAGATGTTTGGTGTGATCACTAGTGATGGCGATCTTATACCTCCAATGGTCTTTGCATAGGGCTTCAGACGATGGCCTACATCAAGTGGCACGAGGAGGTAGTGCCACTCTGTGTCAAGAGGGTAGCTGCTGAAAGACCCTATGTCTGGCAACAGACTCTGCACCATACCACACAAGCAGGAGAACAAAGTGATGACTGTCAGGCAAATTCTGCAACCACATCACCCCTTATATCTGGCCATCCCTAGACTTCAGCCCCTTTGATATGTAGGGCGCAGTTGTACGAGAGACCAACAAGACTTGTAAGACCAAAGATGAACTGAAGGCTAGGATTATGGCAGCATTCATGAACAAAAACAACGAGACTGTCCAGAAGAGTTGCAAGAGATTCTGAATTCATCTGGAGGCCTTGGTTCGCGATTTTATTGAATAAATTTATCCTTTTATATTTCTAGATATTTTTGTGTAATTTTGGTAAATAACCCCCCCCCCATATATATATATATATATATATATATATATATATATATATATATATATATAGGACTGGTGTATACGGAATAAATTCCAATAACCAACAATTACTATTCTTAAAAGAGTGCTTAATACAGAGTAGAGTAAATATAATTATTTATTTAAAAATTATAACATAAATATATTTTAAAATCACTACAAAAATAGTCAATTTGTTTCAAAAGCTTTGCTGTTTTATCAAGTGATGATATATATCTATCTATCTATAAAAGGCAGGATGTGTATGTGGGGGTGTAACGAATGCACGGCCGCAATATTCGACGGATTTGCACCAAAATTTACATGCACATGCTCCAAGTTAGCGGGAAGGCCAAGACCGACTTTCCATTTCCCAACTTCCATCGATAGTGGATATAATCGATTTTTTCATGCTTCTACGGCAGTTTTCATGTAGTTTGTGGCCATTTTCTACTGACCAGAGTGAGAGCCAATAGCTGGCTGCCACGAATAGGCAGGAAGATTCTATTGGCCAACGTGAGAGCCAACAGCTGACTGACACGAATGTTAACTCGCATGCTAGCATGCAAAAAAATCGATAGCTGCATTCGTCACAAGTGGGAAAAATTTAAATCTGCATGGAACTTTACTCCAATTGGCTCATTCGCTTGCTTAAACTCAACGTTGATTCTGATTCCGCGGAACTGGGTTGGGTGTGAAAAAGTATTTGTTGTTAACATTCTTTTTCCATTCGGTTTTTCCAGTTACGAGCCCTTTTTTAAAGCTGATCAGTTTGTGTTCATTTTGTTTAGTTCTTTTTTCGTAACAGATTTAATGTTTAGTATAGAGGTTAGAAAAAGTTCGCAGTGCGAGATAGGCAAGAAGTAATGCATGTAGCAACATCAGCACGGCAAAGGGCACTCCTTTAATGGCAAGGAAGGGCAAAATATTTTAAGTCAAATGATAGCAATTGCTGTATGAGTCGTACGATTTTCGAATGAAGCACGGGCAACGTCGGGCCATGCTGCTAGTATTAAATAAAAAAGAACATAATACTTCTTCAAATAACCCGAAACATATCAACCCATAACGCAATCAAATACACTAAATATAAACAAGAAAAATGTTTAAAATCTCATATGTACTAATATATTCTCCACTGATCCCAGTAAAAAAAAAATTAATTGTATATTATACTAAATTTAATACAAGCGACTTAATCATCAACAATAACACTTCTCAGTCAACTAATGTTTTGCCAAAGACCAATATTGTTTATCAATTTAAATGTCCTTTCGGAGATTGTATCTCTGACAAAAAATCAAATATATATCTTGGTTTCACGAAAACATTAACGAGGAAGATTACATTACACATGTCAGTGTTAAGTTCGATAGCCCAACTTTTAAAGTGACATTCCTGTCCACATTCATGATTTAAAGAAATGTTAATTAGAAATACAAATATACGCCACCATGAAAATAAAAAAAACCTTCGAAATCTTGAAGTCCTCGATAAAAAAATTACAACCAACACTAAATAAAATTAATTATGAGTACAGCAACAATGCTTTAAAATATCAATAACGTCAAGGTTTTAAAATACCTAAACTGTATTTGTTTTTAATTACTAATAGAAATTAAGTTATTGATTGATAACGTTAATTTTTGCATTAAAAGAGTGCGTTTCATGCGCATTTACAAAAAAATTCACAACTATCTATTACATCAGCTTTGTCTTAGCAATTCACCCCTGAAGATGATATTGGATGAGATTGAAAGTCCTTGTTAAAATAAAAGGAATGAGAAAAACTACGGCGCCTTCCTTAATGAGTTTAATAACAACAATAAGAACTTGATCTGTGAATTTGAAAGGATTAAAATAAAAATCGACATATGTCTAGATTATTCAACCAAACACAAACATATATATCCCAAAAACATGATTCTACATATATATAATATTTATTCAAATTTATGACATGTGCATGTTATAAAATCACTACAAAAGTTGCAATTTTGTTTCGACACTTCAGGTGTCGTCTCAAGTGATGATGTTGCATGGAAAATAAACAGTTTTAAGAATTCAAAAGCCAACCAAACCTCACAGCAGAGGAAACTTTATGCAACCTATGATGACCATTCAGAATACAAGTATATGGTAATTTAAAATAACATTACAGCATAATCTAGTATAATAACAATCTATTAGTGCAATGAAGTTGTTTTTACTTCCAACCAAGTACTATATATATATATATATATATATATATATATATATATATATATATACGGCAGAAGCTGAACTGTTCTCGGCACAGCTATAGATTAAATAGTAGAATAGACTAGTCTCTACAACTTTGGTTGGTAACCATTCAGTAAGGAAAATTCTAAATTCCAGAGCGTAGAGGAGGCAACGGGGTACCATGCCATTATATTTCCAGAGAAGGCATAGCATTTCAAAGATAATAACGAAAATGAATCTGTGGAGATTCACGATTGTCTGTGTTCGGATTGAAATTAAAAACAAATCGAAAAGCAGAAAAGCTTTAAAAAACTATAAAGACGTAAATTACACAAAGCAGCAATAAATAGAGTTCAGTAAAAAACAACCCCACCCCAAAAAAAATAACGTGATGAGCATGACGTTCGGCATCATTGAGATATAGTTAAAAGATGTAGGCACATTATTTGGTTGAGTCATAAATAATTTCCGGTTTGTTCATCGGTTTTTATTCTTCAAAAAATAAATTACAATTCTATCTTATTCAATTATATATTCATCATAATTTGAAGTGTCTTGTTGCAACTTAACAGGCGCCTTTTCGATATCTATTGAATAAAATTACGCAAGTTTTGATATAAAAGGTTTTCGACAAACTCTTGAATATGGTTTTCGTCAGATAATGTTTCTCCCCATCAAAGCGTTTTGCACAGATCAAAATTGATAATAATCGGTTTATTTTTGCGTTATTCTCGCTGTATGCGGCCTTGTGATGTCACGGAGCGAAACAGCGTTTTTCCTTTTGAGAAGCACAGGTCGCCTATCGACTAAACTTTAATGGACACATTACAGCTGTTGGGCGTATAAATCTTTATTTAATGCTTCAATGTCTTAAGAACTCTAAATGAATAATAATACGACGATCCTGCCACAGGCACAACATTACCTTTCTTCTATGGAGCTCAGCTTTAGGGGGTCGGTCGTGGAGATTTATCCTTTTCAATCTTGCTTTCAATATTGCTGTATGTAACCTATTTTTCCTCACTTGCTTTGATGTATTTTGAGAACTGTTACTTAAGATGATGCCATCCATCATTATAATTTGTCCCCCCCCCACAAAACGGAAATTATTTATGGGGGATCGCTTGGGAATAACAGGAGCGGTATGTTTGGATGTGTGCGTAGTGTGATGGATATTGTTAATCGTACAGTTAAAATGAAAGAATTTAAATCTTTTTCTATGTGCCGTGTCCTTCCAGGACGGTGGCGATCATGGCTCTTCACATTTTCCTATCATTTGTTGTTCTTAATAATTTTTTCTTTTTTTGCTATGTTTCCCAAACCATTTACTCAAACTATGTTATGCGTTGTATCGCTGTCTCTCAATCCGACCTGTGAGTATTAAATTTTCTAAGCCCTCTTTTCTGATTATATGCCCTAGAAATTTCAACAGTCTCTTCCTGATGTATCCTTTTAATTTCCATTTTCTCTGAAGATTTGTCGTTACTCACATAGTATTCTCAGCATCCTTCTGTAGAACCACATTTCTGTTTTGTCAGGTTTCACCTTCATCTTTGGGTAGATTGTCCGGCCTTTACTGCCATATAAGAGGAATGATATTACGTAACATTTCAGTACTATTTTTTGTTTTGTTTTTAAAGAAATCTTTCAGTTTCTTAATACTTTGCTTAGTTTTTGGAAGGCATCTTTCGCTATCCTTATGCGTGTTCAGATTTCAGTGACAAACTATTTTTTTTTCGAAAACTTTATAAAAATGTGTATTTTTTTTCAAGTTAAAATTCTAAAATGCTTCTTTTATGTATCGTGCCCCTTCACAAAGTGGGAGATATGGCTATCCACTACGTCCCACTTTTGTTTTTTTTTATTGACATTTGAATTTTTATCATCCTTCTTGTCCTTGTTATGCATCTAATTCACTCGATTCTCTTGTTTTCACTATGTCCTGTGAGTGTTAAATTCTCTGAGCCCTCTTTCTTCCTTATTTAAGAAATTTTAACTATCCCTTTCTTATTTGTATGTGACCAATTTTGTTCTTCTTTTGCTCGGTAGTGCCATATTTATGTCGCTTAAATTTACTAATCAAAGCAATTTTTTTGCTTCATTTCCCAGTTGTTTTACAATATAGGATATAATCTCAACACAAGCGTATTTTTCTTGCTAAAAGTAATTGCCCGTGGAATTATCATTGAAAACATGTAACGGTTTAAGAGTCATTTTCATGAGATTTCACAAGCGGGTTTATTTATGTCGATAATTCTGTCGGCTTACGAAATAAGATTGCCTATTAAAAATATAATCATTTCGTCCATGCACTTCCCCGTTAATTAAATAAATTGAAAGATATACAGAGAAAATTTCAGATCAAAATTAAACTACTGACCGTGTCAAAGTACAGGCTTATCGATTCACCGTCGTTTACAGACGTTATAAATCTTAGTTTTATCAAGAGATATACCGTCGTGAAATATTACTTACAGAACGAGTGTCGTATATTATGCTGTTAATGCTAATTGTAAAATCCGGTATTAATTATAAGAATCTATGTGCTGTATAAAATTCTGTGACTTTCGTTAGCCCGACCATCCGTCCATCACATCCTCTAAAATAATCATACATTGACCGATCGAAACCAAATTTTGGGAAGAAGTGCAAACAGGCAAGAGGGTACAAAGTACAGTTGATTTTACTAGGGTGCATACCTTAGTACAATAAATTTTCATTATTTTTTTTTTTTTTTTAATAATTAAGCGTTTTATCATTTAACATTCAAAATACTCCCACTATTTTAAGAACAATTTAAGAATTAAAATAACAAACGTATTTAATAAAAATACAATATTGTTTTTGCATATATATATATATATATATATATATATATATATATATATATATAAAATTCTGGTAAAATATAATGCACATTAGTAGCACTGTAAATATGAACAGTAGGGAGAGTTTTAAATGGGCAGGGGAAGCGATAACTTCATTAATACTAAATACTGTTAGGATTTCAAAACGCGTCACTGTGTTGCAAAAAATCAAGTTAAAAGAAAAAAAACGGCATTAGTTATAGAACTCCGCCTATAACCCATTCGTTCTTTTCATCCCATTTTTGGGACAGTGGGTATTAATGAGTTTATATTACCGTTGTTTATTATAAGGAAGCTTATTAACACTCCCTCTGTTGTATTGTTCTAGAATTGTCGCCTGGTTGTGCTGTGCCGTTCTGAGTAATATAGGAAATTTACTAGAAATAAATAGCTATCAATGCACTGACAGCAGTTTGTCCAAGGCAGCGCCATTTTAGTCTGCAGTACGAACGACACCAGCTTCAGCTACCCAAAGAACAATTTAATAAATATACCGTACAAAACAGGGGTCTTTTGTACCTTATTATATGTTTAAACTGGTTTCGAGTACTAAGCGATAGTATATAACACAATTGCTATCTGCAAGCATCATCCGTTTTTTAAAATTGTGGACTGACGCTACAGAATCAGCGAAAAAATACGAACTTTGTCAAATAGCAGAAACGACATCACTTGAGGACTACTAACAGCAGCAACAACTAAAATGGATAGCACGTTTAACTCTAAGAGAAAATAATAACAATATTTTAAAATTTCACACCATTTCAGATAAAAATTTAGAAAGGGAAACCCCATCAATACTCGAAAGAGCGATAACAGTTACTGGACATGAGAAAGCTATTCTCCTAAAAAAAAGTTGTTTTAAGAAAAGGAATTTATAAATTTCAATCGAAAGTAGGACAACTGGCTGCTCGGTCAGTGTATAGCAAATGTTTCCTTTATTGGGAAACAGGTAATATTGCCATTACGGTATGTTGAAAACGTATATATACGTTATCAGCAGTCAATGTAAATTTCGGTTATAAGTATAAATACGTCTACAGCAGCGGATGTCTTAATAAATAAATTCCTTTATCGTTGCAAGAAATGATATCAAAGCTGAATAATCTGTTGAATTTTCGTAGACTTAAGAAAACAATGTTTCTTCATAATCGAACATTTTAATGACATTTTCCAACATAGATCTCTGTTTCTATATATTGGGAAAGTACTTTTATATTACAATATACTTGAAATTATCTTTTTCTAATGACATAGATTTTATAAAAACTGAATTGAATTTTTTACATGATTTAAATAAATTTTTGTTCACGAGTATCAGTCTTGCAAAAGTTCGTGCGAATAGTTATTGTTTGGCATCTTCGTCAAAAAAATGGTGCTGCTTTTTTTTTACCAGATACACATCAGAGAGTATAAGAACTTTCTTCAAACATGATTAGTATTCTGTTATTCCGTACACATGCCAAATGTCTTGAACAGTACACCAAATTGCTACCTACAGCAGAAATGAACAATCGCCATTTTTAATGAAGGCCTATAAGCGGTTCACGCGAAATTCTTGGCGAGGCAATCCCCAGATCCACAATCGTAAGTTATGAGAAAATTGAGTAAAGGAAGATTCAGAAGATGATAGTGTGTCAAAATTTTAAGCGCCTGTCCACGATTTTAATTGGCTATGATTTTCTCCGCTGACTGGTTTAAGAAGTGTTTTTCTTCTGGCAGCTATCTTACGAGATGTAACCAAATGCTGCTGTTGTGATGATTTTTGACAATCATTCTTTTTTCTTTAGACTGGATATTTTTTCTTATTTCCCGTCTTATTACACGAAGAAATATACATTAGGAGCTAAACTATCTATCTCAGCATCTCCCTTTCTTTTTTATTCAGCATCCTCTCACACGCTTGATCTCTCTCTCTCTCTCTCTCTGATTCTACATATTTATCCATGTACGTTGGTGTATCTCTGAGTAGTGAGTTCGATCCTCACTGGGTGCTGCATACCTTCGTCCTTGTGCCACATCTAAGCTGCGCTTAATAAATCATTCTACTGTACTTTCTGTGATCTACTTGTATTCAGTTGGCCTTATATTCTTGTATAATTGTATTCAGCTGGTCTTATATTCTTGTATATTCTATATACTTGCATTCAGCTGGCCTTATAATTATATTCTTATATATTCTATATACTTATATTCAGCTGGCCTTATAATTATGAACCACACTGTATACGTAATATCTAGTGAACTTTCTGAGATATCAAGTTCATAACTCAATCTGCCTTAACTTCTATACCCATTGCATTTTATTCAGAAACATTTAATATCCAGTATCCAGGTAGTAGAAATGATATCTTACAGATCCATACCACACCCATCATTATCATTTTTATTGTGAGCCTCTACCTTCAGTGACTCTCAAGCCTTGTGTTAGTGAATATCTATTTTTAAAAAAAGCCCACAAGCCCATTCAGTAGCATCTCACTACCAACTATTTTAAAATATATTTCTGTTGATAAGAGGCTCAAGAGCAACGCAATGTAGATGGCTACAATAGAAATTATAATGAGGAAGTTTGTGGCGCGAAATGGAGACGGGGTGTGTAGCGCGAAATGGGGACGGGGTGTGTGGCGCGAAATGAAGATGAGATGGTAGGAAGTATTGCTTATGAGGTTAAGTCAGTGAGTCTAAAGCGTCGTTCAATGGTACACTAATGTGCTTCAAGATCCTCTTAAGTGTGTCGTGAAATATTGTCACGGCATACGTGTGTGTGTATGTGTGTGAAGGTACTAATGGTACAGCATTAGTATTTAAATAAATGAATAAATATTAAACATTTTTTTCCAAATAATTCCTTTCACTATTCTTCGATTATGTTATTTTAAATACTTTAAAAAAAATGTATTTTTATTTTTCAATTTAAAAATTTTTTTCTTTACTTGTAAAAATGAATATTATTGTATTCAACTGATGTAATGGAATAACCTGTCACCCCATGAGTGACTACACTATAGATATTAAGAATCTATAAGTATCCATAAGTCAACGGACTACAGGGTCTGGCTGCGACCTGTTCCAGCTAGACAGTCGAACTCTCTGCCTCTGAGTAGAGAGGAACCCGGACCAGCTCCGCCGAAGGGCAGAGTCTCGTTCGGGGAGGTAGACTGTCCCTGAACCGGTTTATGCGGGTTCAAAAAGGGGATATTTTTAGCCGGGCCCACGGGCTCGGAAAAACCACGTTCAAACAGCCTTGTGCCACATGCAACCCTCGTGGTGGGGTAGCTAAATATACTAGCTGGGATCTGTTGAGTTCGACTCAGACTTACGCGAGAACTACCGACCTTCCAATAGTAGTACTCACTAGTGGATTGAATTGCAACCATCGTGCGCATAACTGTTACGTTTATTCTTATTGTACTGGGTTTTACAATAAACATATACTTATTTTATCCTCCGTATTTGTCAAATATATTTTCCTATTAGCACGGAATATGACAAGATTCTTTGTTTAATTCAAAATTTATGGTTTTATTTCTTAACATTTAAATGTATACCCTTTAAAAATTTTGCTACGTGTGCTGTGATATTTTCATTTTCTCCTCGGGGAGCCATTGCTTAAAACGGTTGAGAAAAAACAAAAAAACAAAAACAATGCGGAACTTGCCTTTTACATTTGGAATAGAGAAGAAAGAGTCATCACGTCACTGAGCTATAAAAGTCTGGACAAGGGGAACTAACAAATGAAGCTCAACTGAACATCTACCGCGGAAATAAAGCTTAAGTAGCGACAACATTACAATGTCGCATCTGTGAGACAGAGGTTGTAGAGCGGAAAGGATAATCCCCTACCCCATCCCCACCACCACACACATGGCCGCGTAAACTATTATGGAATCTATCAAGGCTGGAAAATGAGATTCGAGATTATCCAGTGCTGATATATCTGTCTTAATCTAACTTGTAAAGATAAAGCGTGGCAGATACTTATTAGGGTGGGGGCGAACCATTTTGCCAACCTTTTTAGCAGTGGATTATAATATGTTCCACTTGAAGTCTGGAGTAAGCTTGAGTCCAAACTGACGCTTAAAGTAGAGAGCTTCGTTGAAAGTGCAGCCGTTCATCGTGACTCAGAAACTGAACAATGATGAGGAAATGATACTAGCTCTTATTTGTTGAGGTATTCGAAGCTACAAGCCAGTTATTTGCTCGTTGAGCTCTTAGAGCTCGGTCAGAGCAGAAATCAGCAGCGTGGATCTGAACAACTTGGTCTTTCTTTTAAAACTAAAAAAAAAAAATAATTTAACCCTAAGCAAGGCGGTAATGCCACTAGTACGCTTTGTGTGTGGGGTTAAAGGGAGTGAAACTGAAAGCGAAGACTGCATATAGGGAGGATAGAGGAAAGGACATGAATGAAGGAGATTGAAGAAGACAGAAGATGGCGATTGACGTTGCATTTTTTAAAGATTGTAGATGTCAGAGAAATAAGTAAAAGGAAGAAAGTTCCACAGGGGGGGGGGTGCGAGAAAAGATTTTGTTGGAGTAGAAGTGGCGATTGTATTTAGCCATTTCAACATTAAAAGGGTGGGACCTAAGTGCCAATCTAGTAGCACGCTTAAATTCATACAGTCGGAGTATCAGTGAAAAAAGCTCGTCAGATCAGTTGCCATGAAAATATTTGTAGAGATTTCATTTTTGTCGGCATAAAACCACATCAGCCAGGATTAGCAGCCCTACAATCAAAACAGCTTTCCTGCTACTTCTGACTTTTTAAAGTTAAAAACGAACAAGACGTAGCAGATGATGGCGATTCGGAAAAAAGGATTTTGGAGACTGCTTTTGAAAAGTGATGTCAAAACTTCGATAAGTGTTTGAATTGGAGTAAGATGGTATTGTAGGTAGACTATTTTTTTGCATTAATATTAAATGAATGGATGTATTTTTTTGGAGACGCACTGTATAAA
>OZ010587.1:58425444-58452944 GCA_963932145.1 Acanthosepion lycidas | reverse complement strand
AATTCCTCTCTCCGAGTTCTCCACCGCCTTAAACAGGTATTGAACTCACACTCTTTGGGTCCTGCCACTGGATCTAACTAACGCCTTTATCCACTGTCTCCATGTGGAGAACGTGCAGAGGGGAATTAACAGGAGATAACTGATAACTGGCATCCATTAGACATGGCTCATGGAACTAGAACAGTCTAACCCAGTGTGAGAAATAAAGGGTTCAGTTCGACATTCCAACCACCTGAAGAAGGCCGGAGCGTACAACGGCCGAAACGTAATGAATATGGTGAGAAAGATGAGGACAATAGTCCGAATAATGTAAATAAGTTACTAAGTTATTAACATATAAGAACCAACTATAAGGAAATCCTTATAAGCCACTTTATAAAATTCGAATCAATTGAGAATCAGCCGTTGTTTTCCAACCACTTCAATAAACGATGTAATAAATAAATAGTCATCGAGTCTGGAAGAATCCTTAACATAATGTAGAAAGCACTGGGCGGCCATTTCTATATAAATAAATAGTGTAAATAAACCAACTAATAAGTAAATTGTGTTTATTATTTTTGTTGTTAATTACCAGAACAAAGAAAATATATAAATTCACTTTCATACATTTAGTTTATTTTACAATGTAATAATCGATTTTTAAAGCAAACATTGCCGAGTAGTGATTGTAGTTAAAATGGTAGGTGTCGAGATGAAAACAACCCTTTCTGTACTTTGTTATTTTATTTTTCATGCCAAATGTCCACGTTTGCCGAAAAAAAACCCTAACTCGGTCTGTTCAGATCTGTCTATGTTTATGCCTAATTCAATTACATTTATCTCTATTGCAATCGATGTATATTTACATTGGCCTCTTCATATTAAAAAATATTAGACAGAATATTTCTCAATATCTTTCTGTCAAAAAATAAAAATACGCTGTGTTAATGTCCTCCGCTTGAAGGGAGAAATTCATATTCATTATTAAATTCACTGATCAAATGTTGATCAGAGAATTTAACTTCCTAAAACGATTTGTAGTCATTTGTCTTGTAGTAATTTCTAGCAATTTCAGACGTATTATATTCATGATAATTTTAACAATTTCCTTATATGGAAATGTCTAGCATTCTAAATCGAACAGTCACTGCCACTGTCAATTGAAATTTAGAAAATCTTTCTATTAAAACAAATTTTTAGGAAAATAAGTCTCAAGTCCAGTAACTGTTATCGCTCTTTCGATAATCGATGGGCATTTCCTGTCTAAAATTTTATTCGAAGGAATGTGGATTGTCAAAATCTTGACGTCATTATTTCCTCTTCGAGTTACGCGTTTTTTTCTATTTTAGTTCTTGCTGTTGTTGAAAATCTTCAAGTGTTATGGTTTCTGTTATCTGGTGTAGTTCTTTGTTCGGGATTCTGACTCGCCAGTGCATGAGTTACGATGAAGGATCCTCCTTTCTAAGACTTCCAGTTTTTTTTTTTTTTTAGTAAATATTAGAACACAGGCAATTTCCATTTTTGAAATAGTGGAACAAAACTAGTTCAAAGCAAATTTCAAACTGTAAAAGTCAAAACGCCTGCTAGTAGCAAGGATATTGGGGATATATTGGGTGTCCATAAAGTTTGTGTGCACTTTAAAAAATTTGCGATAGAAATAATCTGTAAAAAATGTTATAAAGTTTAATGTAGCTAGTTTTAAGTATAGCAAAAATAACTAATGTGATTTCAGGCATTATTGTAAATCAGTTGGCAAATGTTTTCCGTGAACTGCAAAATCTTATTATCCTTTGTATTGCTAATGATGGAGGACATGTGGAAACTTAAATAAAATGTCAATAAAACCTTACAAAACATAGATTTACTTCTTTCTAATCCTTTTTACAAATTATTTCTATCGCAAATACAAATAAAGTTACGAATTTTTTAAAGTACACACGAACATTATGGACACCCTGTATTTTGCCTTAGAAATTATGGGTAATTTCTTCTTCTCGGTGAGAATAAGACATAATTTAATCTCTACCTACCCTACCTCATCGACTGCAGTCGACATCAGTGTGACCTTCATGATCCTTTCGAAGGCTGTATATTATGAGCTTCGTCATGTATACATACAGATTTAAATTCAGAATTGATTTCCTCCTTGTCTAGTTTCTAATCTCGTCTAAAATACCAAATACTGCCCCTCTATTTAACCCATACATTGGAGGAAAGGAGAAGAGATTAATTCATAATTTTCTAAGTGAAATTGAATGCAACAAACTCGACCAGAATTCGAACTGGGGCATGACGATTTTTCGTTCCGATCCGCTAAACATTAAACCACCTGCACATGCAACACCTTATCTACTTGTTTAAGCATAAGGAATCTTTAGAATTGTATAAACTTTTAGACGTTATTCATAGCAAGATATACTGGATACTTCCTAAACTGGACAAAAGTAGACTTAAGACATGTGCGGATCAGAGTATTAGATAACTAATAGCGTGTAGCGCCTTACACCCCCAGAGAAAACATCAACTGAACTTATGTAAAAAGAAAACAGGGAAGGAAAGAATGTATAATTTTTTTATCATATATATATATATATATATATATATATATATATGATAAAAAAACTGTGTGTGCTTCAATCCGTAGGAATGACTGCAAAATACTAGCCCCCTCTCCATTTTATAGGCAGAAGCAGACAAATACATTTCGAGATTTTTTCTTAGCCAATAAAATAGGCCGGTTCTCGGATCCATCTGACTCTGTCCCGGTCTGTCTTTAAGTCAGAACGCCATGTTCGCGTGTTCGAACTTGCATTTTGTGTCAACATCATTTCTTAGTTTGCGAACTTTTTGGTCTTATTGTTGTTAATTTGCCTTACCTATATTGTTTGCTTCGTTGATATTATTTTTTTTGCCCTATTCTTTTCTTTTTCTTGCAAATTTTGTCAATTCCGTTGGTTGAACAATTTTGTTACTCATTTTGCATTTGACCATGGCTACTCACTCCATATTTTGTAATACGAAAGTGACAGTTGTGGCCACCATTATACATGCAACTGAAAAATCTCAACTCGTGAAAAAATATTAGAAGAATTTTTTGTGAAAGGTTTTCATTGAATAATAAACGTAGTTAATACAAAAAGTGCTCAAGAGTTCTTGGCCTTAACCGTTTTAAAAATCTAATCAGATCTTCAAATATTAACTTTTTTTCTTGAAATACTTTTTGGTTGGGCCAAGAATTTTTAGTACACCTTCGAAGAGAAGCTATTAGATTTTGTTATTTTCGGACAGTTCTTTTGGAGAAATTGGATAGAATTCTAAAAACATGGACAGCGCATATTTTAGGAATGATTAAAATAAATAAATAAATAAAATAAGGTATTACCAGAGGAAAAGCAAAAGAAAAAAGAAAATTTTCGTTTCCAACTCTTATAGAAAATGTAATTTTTTTTCTTTAATTTGATCACATTTTTTCATTTTTTTCGGCCAACTTTTCTGGATCCAGTTGTGAATTTGGCTTTTTTTAATTTTTTTTTCTTTTTCATTCTGTATCCTTGAATTAGAACGCACATAGAGAAATAAATTGAAATGTCATCGTCTTAATGTTCGCCATATTTGATTTATTGATTTTCAGGTCAGCCATTTTGAATGTTTAAAAACTAAGAAAAAGTAAAACAAATGGAAGAGATAAGTTTTTTTTAGTTGAGAGATGAAAAATTGCAGGAAGTAGAACGGTAGGTTAAGTCGAGTTCAAATACACTTCTCATTTGGCAATGACGTTTGTATAATAACCTTTCTTGTTTGAGTAAGTCTGAACACACCGATTGTCTTTATCGCGTTAAAGAATTTCTGGAGGTATTTTGCGGTAAATAAGTTTTTGTAACAAGTGGGTATTTCGAACTTATTTCTGTTTGGTTAAATTGCTTTCAGTTGTGAAATTGGTGTCAGGAAGTCAGACCTTTTCTCTTAAATTATCCTTTGTTTTTGACATGCTCTTTTAACCAAAGACTTGCAGTTTATTTTTATTATTTAGGTGCGATTGGTTTGAAAACTGACAGAAAAATAATTTTAAATGCCCTCGCAATTTTATTTCGAAACTTCAACGCCTCCCCCGAAGAACTACCATTTTGTGAAATGGCCTCATATAATGATGTTTCCCAAAGCACTATAATCTTAATCATTTCAAGTCGAAGGACATTCGCTATATATCCGCCATATCCTTGTAATCTTCACTTTCTTTTACCACCTCTTACATTCATATCACACCCTTTGTTTAGTAACTTTCTACCTTGAGTAGCCTTGGATTTTTATTATTATTAATATTTTTTTTTTGACAAAATTTCACCTAATGTTATTTAAATGAAAATTTCGAAATATTTTTTCTTCTTCTCATATTTTGGGTCTGTCTATATTTATGAGATGAGGTATTATGTACAGTACTTACATTATGCGGACTATTGTCCTCATCTTTGTCGCCATATTTGTCACAACGTTTCGGCCATTGTACGCTCCGGCCTTCTTCAGGTGGTTGGAATTTCGAACTGAACCCTTTATTTCGATCCCTGGGGTAGACTGTTCTAGTTCCACGTGCCATGTTTGATGGATGTCAGTTATCAGTTATCTCCTGCTAATTTTCCCTCTGAAAGTTCTCCACTGCCTTAACCGGGTATTGAACTCGCACTCTTTGGGTTTGTCACTGGATCTAACCAACGCCTTTATCCACTGTGCCTTGAGGACATCTGGGTATGGATTTCTGGGTATTATAAACTAATGTTTTCAGCAACCATTTTTACCAGTGCTCATATTGCAATTTTGCTGTTATCATTGCATGTTTTTACCAGAGCTCATATTGCAACTTTGTTATCATTGCTTTTCTCTGGCACTCCTTATTACTGGTTCCCATATTGTATTTATTTCTATGCTTGGTCGGCTCAGGAGATTTCTGTGGCCTAGCATATGTGCTGATTCCTTAAGTTTAGGAATTTTCAAATGGTGTTACCTGTGTATGATCCCAACATGATCCCACAGGGGACGGTGATCTCCCTTCTCTCTCTATATGAAGATGAGGACAATAGTCCGCATAATGTAAATACTGTTCTCATATTTTGTTTAACAAGGAATGAGCCCCATGCACACAGTTCCAATCTGGATGAAAATCATTTGCCTTCCAAATAGTAACCGAGTAATTTTGAATGGCATTATTAAGCTGAATATAGCAATTGGATGCACTTCGGGATTATTTTTTTTGATGAGCCTAGACACGAGGGTTAAGATTACAGTGTTCGTGGATGCCTGCGGGAGTTTGTTGCACAAAGTAGTGGACCTTTGGAAGAACCTGAGTGGAACGTCTTTCTCACCAAAGGAATATGTGGGTAATGAGGGGGATTCGACATTGTGTCGGTAGAAAGACGGTATTAGCTGCAAAACTTTGAGCTGATGACACTAAAGAATGGAGCTCGTCTGAAGATTTGGTATGGAAGTAGCGATAATCATGGAAGGATTTTGCTACACAAATTCGCCAGATGGAATGAGAAAAATCTACCCTATAAATTGAAGAGAGGTTCAGTTTGAAATTCCGTGGTTAGTCGGATCGAGAAATCCCTGAAGAAGACCTGAGAGCACAGAGGCCGAAACGTTTTGATCAGTAGCTGTTCTCCTTAGTGCATCGACTGCATGAATTTAAGCTTGCTACTAGATTGACAACTACGTCTCGGCGTTTTACTGTTGAACTAGTTAGATGCAAACGAGAGTTTTTATAGTTTCTTTTCTCTCACTTCTTACCTGCGAAGCTACCTTCCGATTTCCTGCTAAAGTTTTCTCACTCTCTTTAACTCCTTGTTACTCTCTGCGAAAAAAAGAAAACAAAAAAGAAAACAAAAAACGAAAAGATGATGAGAACATTAGTTCGAATGTAAATAATGTAGATGATTCTACCCAAATGGTTTTTTACACATATGAACGGACAGTTTCGAAACTCCAAATGGTCACAAGAATTGGTTGATTTTGTTTAGTGGTATACCACTAAACAAAATCAACCAATGCTCATGACCATTTTTTTTTTTTAATAAACCCCTTACAGGGCAAAAATATCTTCCCCTCTTGTCTGGGCAGTTAACAGCAGAATGCTTTTCGCTTGCACAAACGCACAACATTTAAGTGCAGAGCACATTTTAGACAGTCATTCTTCATGCGTCCATCTGCCATACAAAATATATAATGCTTAACGGGTGGACAAGTTCTTCAAAGCGGAAAAGTCTTTTTTTTAATCTGGGTTTTAAACGTATGAAATTACCAGTTCTATAAGGGCTGAACGAACAGGTGCAACTCTTGGTTTCACCAGAGTTTTAATAATCTCGTTTAAAAGCAGAATGTTGTTCACTGTAGGATAATTGGAAGTATATTGCTGCATAGGTTCTATTTACAATTCTCTAGGTAGTTTTGAAATACAATGTGAAATACAATCAACAACATCTTCCACAAGAAAATCAAGCGAAAAATTGTTCCTTAACTCCCTTAAGTTGACTTTTTTTCTATTTATGACAATTTTAACTCTCGTATCTCGAGTCACGTGACGGCCTATACTCCAAGATCTGTTTCAATGTCTCATCCACTATGAACCCTCTCATCTAAAAATTCCTTGTTGAGTAAGGATAATGCGACTTCATAATTCCGGTCACAGATTGACAGAAGTTGAATGATTAGAAGCGCATATGTTTAACAGCTCTTAAGTAAAACTGGAATATGGCTGCATAAGATACACAGGGTACGTAATTCTCAAAATGTGCCAACAAATTCTTGAAGGCGAATTTATCCTCCGTAGATCTACCATTAAAGGAGAGGTGCCCTCATCAAAGGTGTCAGGGGGTGGTGGAAACTCGAGAATTGAGATTTGAAGACTCCGGCGAGTTCCTGATCTAAGAATCGTCCCCAAACTGTCCAGCAATAAGGAGTAGATCCTGGAATACGACGTCCTAAACTCGACCTATGAGTCTCCGATCTTGTTTCCTCACAGCTTCCTGTAGTTTCACGATAAACCGTAGCTATCTCCTTCAAGCGCATCTAGACGGCATAACCACCTTTTAATAGTATCCCAGTGCTTCATAAACACATCACTCGTCAGGCATTTCTCTCTCTCTCTCTTTTTTTTCTCTTTCTCTCTCTCTTTCTCTCTCTCTCTCTCTCTCTCTCTCAACCTTTGACTTAAACCCAGTTTATTGCCGTAGCAATTTTTCGATAATTTTTTTCCTTCTGACATAGTTTAGGGTGTTTCACGTAACTATTGGTGATTACACGCGGTCGCCCGATGATAGCGACTGAATGCAGCCGGTAGTTTGGAACTGCAACAAAGTCCGTTGTTGCGGCTTATCACCGAGAAAACGCTGTTAACCGTAAAGTTTACAAAAAAATTAGACTCCGACTGAAACAATACTCGTTGGGTAGATCCGTGCTCCTCTTCTAGTACATACAACACTCGCTCCCACCATTTCCAACAGGTGGCAGCTTTAAACGAGGGGAAAGGTTCTAGAGTCCCGGTGTCTATAAAAAACAAAAATAAAAAAAACAAAACATGTGATAATTTCTTTTTTTTACTTCCGGATATTTATAATGTCCCCGTCAGTCGGCTGCCAGGTAAGCGAACATATAAATTTTAACATACCTTTCCCAAGGTTAGTTGGAACTCTGCTCTCCGCTTTCCATTTTCGAGCTGTTATCACTTACACCAACCACACACACCCTAGGAAAAAGTTTATTACATTAAGAGAGGCTGGTTCATTGATTGACTGGTTTGTTTTGTAGGTTATTTAAAGCCAGAAAATGTGTGTTAGATCGTAATATAAATCGTAATTTTTTTATAGATAGTTTAGTGATACAATTCTTAATAATTAACCTATAAGGGTGGAGGGGAAGAGATGGATTACACCAGGCAAGCATCTAAGCTTACATCACCTAGTATTCCCACGCGATTACACATCTAGTTACTGACCAGACTTGACGTTCCTTTACGTCCTGGGTATGACGGTAAACTACATCCGCGTCCTGGGTACGGCGATAAACTACATCCAACAGCAAGGCCTCAGATAATGTTTTCGGAAAAATAATGTTGTCAGCTATACTTTTTTGAAGCCATAATGTTGCCAGCTATACGTTTTTGAATGTCCTGGGTATGACGATAAACGACATCCAACAGCAAGGCCTCAGATAATGTTTTCGGAAAAATAATGTTGCCAGCTATACTTTTTGAAACAATAATGTTGCCAGCTATACGTTTTTTATTCCATACAAAATAGGCATTCAAAATTCATATAAACTGGATTTGGCATTAAATAACCCACAGTGGTTGATATGCCATAAAACCCAAACAAACAAACTAGGATTTACAAGCAAATGAGCTCTAGCTTGCTAAAAATGTTCCATACAAAATAGACATTTAAAATTCATATATTTGGCATATATATATATAAACTGGATTTGACATTAAATAACCCACAGTGGTTGATATGCCATAAAACCCAAACAAACAAACTAGGATTTACAAGCAAATGAGCTCTAGCTTGCTAAAAATGTTCCATACAAAATAGACATTTAAAATTCATATATTTGGCATATATATATATAAACTGGAATTGACATTAAATAACCCACAGTGGTTGATATGCCATAAAACCCAAACAAATAAACTAGGATTTACAAGCAAATGAGCTCTAGCTTGCTAAAAATGTTCCATACAAAATAGACATTTAAAATTCATATATTTGGCATATATATATATAAACTGGATTTGGCATTAAATAACCCACAGTGGTTGATATGCCATAAAACCCAAACAAACAAACTAGGATTTACAAGCAAATGAGCTCTAGCTTGCTAAAAATGTTCCATACAAAATAGACATTTAAAATTCATATATTTGGCATATATATATATATAAACTGGATTTGACATTAAATAACCCACAGTGGTTGATATGCCATAAAACCCAAACAAACAAACTAGGATTTACAAGCAAATGAGCTCTAGCTTGCTAAAAATGTTCCATACAAAATAGACATTTAAAATTCATATATTTGGCATATATATATATATAAACTGGATTTGGCATTAAATAACCCACAGTGGTTGATATGTCATAAAACCCAAACAAACAAACTAGGATTTACAAGCAAATGAGCTCTAGCTTGCTAAAAATGTTCCATACAAAATAGACATTTAAAATTCATATATTTGGCATATATATATATAAACTGGATTTGACATTAAATAACCCACAGTGGTTGATATGCCATAAAACCCAAACAAACAAACAATTGACGTTCCTTTAATATGATCCTACTGGGACCATATCAACTAAGATGACGACATTACTCCGACCGTAATGATATATGACCAATTTATATTTCCCTCAAATTTATCAGGTAATGTTCCGTGACGGTAGACACAAAAACGGAAATCCTAGATAAAGTAGCAAAACTATGTCGGAAAAAAGGACTAAACGTTTTGTAATAGTACAACATATGACCGTTAGGAGGACGGACAAGGCCATGATGCAAGCAATGAACTGGAGTTCTAAGAACCAGGCAAGTAGAGACATTTAAGTACCTGGGGAGGGATATAGAGATCCGAAGGCGAAAGATGCTTTTCAAAAGCTAAACAAATGATCAAGAAACAGAAACATTTCGTTTGAAACAAAAGAACAGAGAGATCAACTACTATTTAATATCATTCCTCACATAAAGCAGTGCAGGTTGCACAATTCCCTCACAGGTGACGAAGTAGCACGAGCCAACAGAGATGTGATTCTACAAAAGCTGCGGGGAAAATCCCATAGACGATGCATGCGAGCAATGAGGAAGTTTTAAGGAAAATGTAAACAAAAAGGGTCACTTGTGATTAGAATAAAGTTACTGTGGATATTTCCGGTACAGATAATGAGGAAACTGGACTTTAAACACTTACAGAATATATTAAAAGCAAGGGGAATAGAGCAAAATCATGAGTAACCCAGCTAAAGAGCTTGTATGAATCGATATCAGAACAAGGACGAAGAGGGATAGCAAAGGAATAAAAACTGCTTAGTGCTCCAAAGGACAAGAAGTTGTTACGATACATGATCGTGTATATCCTGTAGAAACACGACAGTAAAAATGAAGAACTATTAAAATTAAAAATGCGCCGCGGAATAGCATAAGATGCTTTCCTGAATCTAAGCTACGTATTAGAAATAGGAAAACATCGTTAGAAAGAGACATGAAGTGCTGAACTGCTATGTTATATGTAATATGCTATATGGCAATAAATGCTCGACAATTTCTTCACAGATGAGGAAGAGATTTGAAACGATAGAGGTATTGATGTGAAGAAAACAAGTTAATATTAAGAAAAAATAGAAAGGGCACGTTGAGGTCCATTTGATATTTTATTTCTTATTGGGTTATTTAAATCCGAAAGATTTTGGGGTAAAAACGCTATTTTTTGTTTGGCGGGTGAATAATGCATTAAAATTTCTTAGAGATAATTATTTTTTCGGATTCAAGTACTACCATTTAACCATAGCTGGAGAAAGGGAAGAATGGATTCATTAAATATTTTAATGCCAATGAACAGAATGAACGAACGAACCGAGTGCCATTGAACAGAATGAACGAACGAACCGAGTGCCAATGAACAGAATGAACGAACGAACCGAGTGCCAATGAACAGAATGAACGAACGAACCGAGTGCCAGTGAACAGAACGAACGAACGAACCGAGTCCCAGTGAACAGAACGAACGAACCGAGTGTCATTGAACAGAATGAATGAACGAACGAACCGAGTGTCAGTGAACAGAACTAACGAACGAACCGAGTGCCAATGAACAGAATGAACGAACGAACCGAGTGCCAATGAACTGAATGAACGAACGAACCGAGTGCCAGTGAACAGAATGAACGAACGAACCGAGTGCCAATGAACAGAATGAACGAACGAACCGAGTGCCAATGAACAGAATGAACGAACCAACCGAGTGCCATTGAACAGAATGAACGAACGAACGAACCGAGTGCCAATGAACAGAATGAACGAACGAACCGAGTGCCAGTGAACAGAACGAACGAACCTAGTGCCAATGAACAGAATGAACGAACGAACCTAGTGCCAATGAACAGAATGAACGAACGTCCGAGTGCCAATGAACAGAATGAACGAACGTCCGAGTGCCAATGAACAGAATGAACGAACCTAGTGCCAATGAACAGAATGAACGAACCGAGTGCCAGTGAACAGAACGAACGAACCGAGTGCCAGTGAACAGAACGAACGAACCGAATGCCAGTGAACAGAACGAGGTCGACTAAAATTTTAACTCGGCACTCCGATTTCTTATGATGAGCCACTCGCCATTACACAATCCACGAGCACATCTTAGAAACAAGGAAACGCTTATCACATACTAACATCAACAGATGCTGGGGCATGTAGTAAGTAACGAGTTTTGTTTTGTTTTATAGCATATCAACTTCAATCGCTTATTTAATGCCGACAATTGTTGTTGCTAGTAATTGCTTGTAGATTATTTTTGCAAAAATGTATTACTGACAATATTTTTTTTTTTTTACAAAAAATATCTCTGTTATTAAAACTTATTTTTTAAACTTTCATAGTGATTTTAGCCCAGTTAGCATGGACCCTGACAGGTGCTACCACCCTGGGTCAGGATGGACCTGGGAACACCAGCAATTAAGAGCTGGTTCACGCTCCTTAAAGCTTCCTGATAAGAGGCCTTGCTGCCGGATGTAGTTTATCACCTTACCCAGGAAGGTTGACGAGTTTGTGTGAATGGATCGCAGAACATGGATAAAGTGTCACAGGATTAAAAATTATTGAGAGGAGAAGAATAATCGCTTATATGTTGAGAGAACTTTGCACATGCAAGAAGAAGAAACATAATTCATTCAGTGTTATTCGAAATGTAAGTAAAAAAATAAATAAGCACAATTTAGTTTGGCTATAGTTTTCGGTATTTCTTTGTTTTTAAAAGTAAAGCGTTTTTTCATATCAAGGAATACATTAAAAAACAAAGAATTTCTTGCATTCAAAAAATAACCTGGCACTTGTTTTATGGCGTCAAGAATTCTCGGTGGAGTAATAACTTATGAAATTGAATGAAACTGTCAAATGAAAGGTGGTGGATTGGTTTTTTTCGAAAGTTTTGAAGCTAAGAACGAATACGAATAAAAATAGAGCAGATGCTGTGTTTAGAAAAACAATCAAGCGAATAAAACAAAAAAAATGAATGAAGGTAGTAGTAGTATTACTACTACTACTACAATAATAATAATAATAATAATAATAATAATAATAATAATAAGAGTAGTAATAACAACAACGGCATTCAACAGGTTCCTTTGAAATCAATATACGAAAAACATGGCTAAATATAGGCACATACAAGGATATACACTCCAGGTCTTTTGAACAGGAGTAGAGGTTTATTCCTTGTTTCCAGTTTAGGATTTGGTTTTCGGTTACTTCTAAATTCTACTTCAACTCTATACTTCTAACGCCTTCTCCTAAACTCTGGAATTTATACTTTTTATATTTTTCTGTAGCATAAGAATAAATAGGTTCACACTCCTGCCCAGTTTTTTGAGCAAGCGTAGAGTTATATCCCTTGTTTCTTGTTTATTCTTGTTGATTCTACTACTTCCACTCTATACTTCTAACGCCTCCGCCTAAACACAGAAATTTATACTATTATTGAGTTTCTAATTCCTAATATCTTTTCATTCGCTTTCACTTACAGTCACTAAGACACGAGGGGTGGTTGGAAGAATGGTACAAAAATATTTTAGTCTAATATATTAGACTTGGTGCCCGGAGTCGACTAAGACAATACCTAATTAGTTGATTCACCTGTAGCCCGGTTCACGCTCCTTCGCGATCTTTTGAACAAGAGTAGAGGTCTATCCCTTGTTTCCTGTATCGTCTTGGGTTTCCGATTCCTAAATTCTGCTTCAACTCTATATTTCTAATGTGTCTTAGTGACCTTGAAAGGGGTGGATTTATAAAAAAGGAAAAACAAAACAAAACAAAAAAAAAAAGATGAATGGGCAGGTATTAGAAATACGGACAAAATTCTGTAGATGCAAAAAGGTTTTCCGAAGTGTAAAGTGAATGTTTTATTTCTTGGAGGAGTGATTTGAAGAGAAATTTGAAATAAAAAATGGTGAAGTATTAAAATATTTTGATGTGTGTTCATGAGAAGCTAAAATATTTATTAGAATTCCCAGCGTAAACTATTATTTTCTTTTCTAATTAAAGTGGCATTTATGAAATATATATAAGCTTTATTCAATAGAAACGAAATTGGTTAACGCTTTTGATCTTTTCTGACAGGTATTGTTCAAATTCTAGCACCTTTTCGGTTTTCATAACGCCTAACCAAATTCCTAAAATTAATTTTGATTAAATATCAGTCATTTTTGGAGGAATAATCTTTTATCCTTTGCCATTCAGGCTAGATTGCGGATGGAGGGTACCATTATCCAGAAAACGTCAGTAAACCTACTTTGCAAACCAACTCAGAATGGCTTCAGAAGAATAAAGTGAAAAATCGAAATAACCTCAGTTTTCTGACCTAAAGTTAATTGGATTATTTGTGATAAGAAATGACAACTGCTCTTCATAAACGGAAGACATCGAATTTCAACGATTTGTGGCGATTCTGCATGGAAGCATGGCCGAAAAATACCAATCAGATATGGAGAAGACTTGTTGAAGGCCACAGAAAATATGTTTACAATGCTTGGTGCCAAATGAACAATTCAATATTAGTTTAAAAATTTCGATAAAATTATGCTGCACTAAATGCAATAGAGAATTGAAACTTATACAACTGATTTCGTAATATAATTCCCCTCCTATTCTCAATTTACGTACGATAATGATTTCAATAACGCTAATTGAGGAGATAATCATCAAATCAAATTCGAAATGTTTACTCAGAAAATATACTATATATATATATATATATACTGTAATGGAATAAGCTGCTACAACCATGAGTGACTACACTATAGGTAGTAACTAACTATAAGTATCTGTAAGTCAACGGACAACAGGGATTAGCTGGGATTCGTTGGGTACGACTCAGACTTACGCGAAAACTACCGACCTTCCAATAGTAGCACTCATTACTGGATTGACTTACAACGCCTTTGTGCATAACTGTTACTTTTATTGTAGTGTTATATATATATAAATTTTGTCATTTAGCTGACCGGTGCTACTTTCAGAATTCAGAGTTTCGTAGACGGACTCGCCAACAATCACTCCATCCACTCGTCAAGGGATATATGAGAGAGAGAGAGAGAGAGAGAGAGAGAGAGAGAGAGAGAGAGAGAGAGAGAGAGAGAGAGAGAGAGAGAGAGAGAGAGAGAGAGAGAGAGAGAGAGAGAGAGAGAGAGAGAGAGAGAGAGAGAGAGAGAGAGAGAGAGAGAGAGAGAGAGAGAGAGAGAGAGAGAGAGAGAGAGACATTGTGGGCATAATAATCAATAGTTCAGGATTACAGTTACTTTCACGCCTAAATTCTATCTTGTTGGTTTAAAGATCTCATCGGTGCGAGAAAACGGACATGCACCATTCAGTGTTGATTCCTTTGTCCACAACATCAATACCTATAAACGCTCTATCTCCGATAGTGAGCACTCTTACTATTTTTTTTATCATTTCATCCCAAGGAAAGCAACAATGTCACTGGGTGTGAGAGAATATGAAGAAAAGATTATTAAGGAGAGAGGAGACCATAAAAACAGGAATTAAGAAGAAAGCAGAAAACGACTTCGCATTTCAATGTTTGAAGTTCAAAGTTGGCCGGAAAGCAAGAAGAGAATGCTACAAGCCAGAAGTGCGATTGAAGTAACTGTTAGGATAGAACTCAGGGTAGCATTTAGCCATTTTAAATGTAAAATGAGGCCTTCATAAAGTCTACGTCCCAAAGAGGAACGCTCATCAGAACAACCACCATGAAAATATTTATAGAAAAGACACAGGGAAGCTAGCTAATTAAAGGTGGTGGTAAAGTGACTGAAGGCGAGATGCTAGATCAGGACCACTAACATTGCACATTGTTTTTTGTATCTTACCAACATCAGATGTGACAATATTGAATGGATGTTAAACATATATTATGGTTGGCCGCTCGTATCCAAGATGTCTATCTACTAGAGCGGGTAGCCAATCCCTGTTGCAGACGCCTACTCAAGCACGTTCGTATTAGTTTGACACTTACAAAGCAGACCTGTGCCTTATACAACAGTCTGAACAAAGCCAGCACGCTCTAAAACTTAGTCACGACGACGACTGACTTCGTGCTAACACAACTATCGACGGCTCTCAAACAGTTTTCTCTACCCAATTTCAGTCATAAGGCTTGGGACATCCCGTGGTATGGTTTTCAGGCATTTTTCAAAGGTGCCGTACGCTAGAATTACCCACCCCAGATTGATAACCCCAACAAATCACCTTCCTGACAAATTGACCATCGTGAGATTCGAACTCAGAAAGCGAACGCTGTAACCACTGGGCTAATGTACACGTACACACACACACACAGACATATATATATATATATATATGTTCAGCCGGGTTTCGATCTTAAAGGCAACCGGTTGTCTAACTACACTGATGAGCTGTGATACAGCGAAACTGTCTGTCGGTGGATAACTATATATATATATATATATATATATATATATATATATATATGATAAAAATATAGTTTTAACTTATGCTATTTTTATGGGTTAAACAACTCAATATCAGGGATAGAGCCTATGTAAATATTAAAGTAGACATTGAGTTCCACACCCAGCAGTAACAGTCTTTTCCATGGCTAAACACAATCGTCAGGTCATATCTATATATGTATGTATGTGAATATAGATATTGTGTAGACATAGAAATAAACACGGAATTGTGATTGTCCTTTTCATACCTGACTCGATTTTCAAAAGGCTCCATTTCCGATATTGAGTACTCTTTCCTGTAGTTCAAATAAAGTGTGTGCGTGTGTATTACAAATATATCTCGTTTGCGTGCATGAAAGAACTATATCTATGATATATATGTGGGCGTTTTGGCCGACACCGAAACATGCATTTTTCAGTTCCATTGTGAACTTAGCTCTAAAATATCTATGGTTCCGGAAATTTAATTTACAAACCAAAGACAGAGAGGAACCAGACTCAGCCCCGAATTTGATGCAATGGAATGCTGTTTGGACAAAATGTCCAATCCCAATAAAGCAGTTTCACGGCTTGTGTTTGCCTTAGCTGATCGAAGCACATCAGGAACGGAAGTGGGAATTACAAATGGCAAACTATACCCTTAATTATGGAGCTTGGAATCGCAAGTTATATTGATGAAAGGAAAATTTCTCATTCTTCTGTCGACTTGCGGCAATTGATATTTACTTGCCTTTCCATCAGCTTGGGTTAAACAAAGATATCAATATTTGCATGCTGCACCGATCGGTGATTTGATCAGTGCAGTCGTTCCTCTGTAGAGTTAGAAAGCTTAATTGTCCGTCCTTGACTTAGTTATAATTTATTCTTATGTCAAAGAGTACGAAATGTAACAGTTTGTCTAGAAGCACGAAATATAAGTCGCCTGGCGAGTTGGTGTATAAGTCGCCTGGCGAGTTGGTGTATAAGTCGTCTGGCGATTTGTTCCTTTTTTTTCTCGAGACGACTGCACGGATTAATTTTACCCCCTTTTTTCATTGGTTAGCTAAACCACGAACGTAAGCTAGATAGAAGATTCGTTATTTTACAATGTTTTTACACTATTTGTAATGGTAATATAAACTGTTTCCTTATAAGGAAACATTCATCATTCATTGACCAAGTGATCGGAAATTATAAAATCTTTCTATTAAATGTTTGTCAGGAAAATAGTTTTCCCAAGTCCACTGTTATTGCTCTTCCCATTAACGATCGGTCCTGGGTATGATGATAAACTACATCTGACAGCAAGGCCACTGATCAGGAGATTTTGAGGAGCGTGGAACCACCTCTGAATTGTTGGTGTTCCTAGGTCTACCGTGACCCGGGGTTGCAGAACCTGTTAGGGTTCCAGCTATGGGCAAACAGTTGATCCCAAACTAGGTTCAAAACACCAGTAAAAAATTAAAAAAATAATAATAACAGCAATGCATTTTTGGAAAAGAGTAATTTACCAGCAGTACGTTTAAAAAGTTTTTACCAGCAGTAAAAAAAAACAAAACAACAAAAAAAAAAACAACAACAAAAAACAAAAAAAAACTTGTTGGCTTTAAATAACCCATTGTGGTTAATATGAAGTAAAAACAAACCAAACCAAAATTTGATTATTGATGGGTCTTTCTTTCTAACATTTGGTTTTAAATAATTTGGAGCTTTTACATCTAGTCATTATTTTCTCTTCAAGTTCCATTAGTTGTTAAAAGTCCCCATATGATGTAATTTTGGTTATTTGGTAGAGTGGTCTGCTATTCCGTAATGCCAGAGCACAAGGTTTGGGGCCTAGTCTATCTTAATATTTCTAAGTATAGCTGGGGGGTGGGAAGAGACGGATCCTTACTTTTCCCCAAGGATATTTGCGCGAAAGTGAATGTAAGATACTCGAGTAGAGTTCGAACTCGTGTGGTTTAAATCAGAAAGGTGAACAAGAACAGATACATTATACGAGTGACCTTTAAAATGGGTACCGAGATTTAAACTGCTACACTAATTGAAGAAAATACCTAACAGCATGCGATAATAATTGGATGCGATAATAATTGATCCCGTCGGTCAAAAACGAAGAGCAAATCCCAGACTTTATTAATACTCTCCTAAAAGCCGGACAGACTAATGGAGCTGTTGACCCCTTTGACATGTGTTTGTATATTGAGATAAATTTTGTTGAGAGCATAATTTTTTCCATGTATGAAAAGGTACGATAGGGTCACCAGATTATGACATGATGAAGAGAGTACTTTAGGACTGTAGTTTTAATTACTTAAATGTGTAACGTCAATAGGATACTGCAGGTGGTTGGATGAAAGAGGAGTAGATAGAGTCAATCTAAATGATACTTGGATCTTCCCGCGAGTACAGCTCTTCTGGGTGTCTCTTAATTACAGCTTCCCGCGATACCGGCTCTTCTCGGTAGCTTTTAATTGCATCTTCAAGAGAGAACGGTTCTTCTGGGTGGCTCTTAATTGCAGCTTCCCGAGAGAACGGCTCTACTGGGTTGCTCTTAATTACAGCTTCCCGCGAGTACGGCTCTTCTGGGTGGCTCTTAATTACAGCTTCCCGCGAGTACAGCTCTTCTGGGTGGCTCTTAATTGCAGCTTCCCGAGAGAACGGCTCTTCTGGGTGGCTCTTAATTGCAGCTTCCGGAGAGAACGGCTCTACTGGGTGGCTCTTAATTGCAGCTTCCCGAGAGAATGGCTCTTCTGGGTGGCTCTTAATTGCAGCTTCCCGAGAGAACGGCTCTTCTGGGTGGCTCTTAATTGCAGCTTCCCACGAGTACGGCTCTTCTGGGTGGCTCTTAATTGCAGCTTCCCGCGAGTACGGCTCTTCTGGGTGGCTCTTAATTGCAGCTTCCCGAGAGAACGGCTCTACTGGTTGGCTCTTAATTGAACTTGCCTCTAGTACAATTCTTTGGATTGCTCTTAATTGGACTTCCTCTTAGTACAACTCCTTGGGTCATTAAAGTGGCAATTATTAGTGGAGTTTTGTTTACTAGAACAAAAAAAAAAAATAAAAATTGGAAAAAGTTAGACCTTGATCGGTCTTCTTCTCGAATCTGCAAGTATCTGATGACTTCCTTTGCAGGGATTTTACCCTTCTACTGGGATGAAGCTGACGTACTATAAGCCGCGTAGAAAAAACAAACACAAATATGTGATAACAGTTCTAATGCAGTAGATATTCTTCCGTAGCAATTACAGCCTTCACATGATGTACTAGTGTAAATGATATCGTCTATAATGTTGAGAATGTTCATTATCATATCAAGTGTTTTCCATCTTTGAAAATCATTCGTAATTACTACACCGTTTCGGCATATCTATTCTGAAACCGTTATCAGGTGTACAATGCGTCAGTAAAGAGAAGACATATCTTCAGAAAGTTGTTAATACTATTATTGCCCTAATACAAACGGGAAAGGCCATTCAAGGTAGAACGTTACTGAATGAGATTGTAACGGGTGTACTCTCTCTCTCTCTCTTATATATATATATATATATATATATATATATATATATATATAAGTATAGGATTGGTGTATACGGAATAACTTCTAATAACCCAAAAATACTATTCTTAAAAGAGTGCTCAATACAGAGTAGAGCAAATATAATTTATTAAAAAATTATAACCTAAATATTTTATAAAATCACTACAAAAATAGCCAACTGATAACTGACATTCATTAGACATAGCACGTGGAACTAGAACAGTCTACCCCAGTGAGCGAAATAAAGGGTTCAGTTCAACATTCCAACCACCTAAAGAAGGCCGGAGCGTAAAACGGCCGAAACGTTCTTATAAATACAGCGACAATGATGAAAGCAATAGTCCGAACAATTTAAATAGTGTATATAATACCTCATCTCAGAAATATAGACAGATACACAAATATATATAAATATATACTTATGTATCCATGAGTATACATACAAGTGTACAAATATTTAACAATATGTAAAAAGATACATACATATGTATATACATTTATCACTACAAATAGAAACAAACAAGTATACCTACGCACATACATGTACATACACATATACTGCCTTAACCGGGTATTGAACTCACACTCTTTGGGTCTGTCATTGGATCTAACCAACGCCTTTATCCACTGTGCCATGTGTCCTTGAGGACTTTCAAAGGGAAAATTAGTAGCAGATAACTGACATCCATCAAACATGGCAGGTGGAACTAGAACAGTCTACCCAAGTAATCGAAATAAAGGGTTCAGTTCGAAATTCCAATCACCTGAAGAAGGCCGAAGCGTACAACGGCCGAAACGTTGTGATAAATATGGCGACAAAGATGAGGACAATAGTCCGAATAATGTAAATAATTTTATCCCGAATTAGCTAAAAAGGCTTCATCAGTTTTATTACATTTTTCTGCTATTTATTTATGTCAATTAGGCTTCTCAACTGAAGAAATGACGGTATGCTTATTGCATATTCAAATTAACATTGAAGAACTCGCAAAAAACAACAGACACACGTTTTTCACACTGAATAAGTAACACAAATAGTTGAATAGAAACGTTGAAACACAACTTAATTCAAATTTGTTGGAATTTCTTTAAATCTATGCTTTTATTTCATAACATTTAAATGGATACCCTTTAAACATTTTGCTAAGTGTACCGTAATATTTTCATTTGCATTTAGGTGTGCCGTTGCTTAAAAAGGTCGAGAAACAATGATCTAGTCATTTCCTGCAACAGGAACGTCACAGGTGATTCAACTCCCAGCAAAACAAGAAAAGAAATGTCTGTTTCAAACACCCATCGTTCACGTAAACATAGACTTTTATTTTTCTTACTTTCTCTATTATTTGGAGAATCAACCGAAAGACGTGGGCAACAGTTATGCAAAAGCAGTACAAAGAGCGAGTTCCATCTTCTGAAGAACACTTCATCTATTCCGACAGAGACATTCATTCGTTCCTTTTGTTAGCAATCAGATATATATTTCGCAGCTTCCATTTAGGTGTCAGTGTTGGATTAGAATTCAAATCCGTAAAATCCACATTCGTAAACAAGATTAAATCGACAAACAACGAATGGACAGTCTGTGCAATAAACCATCGGCAAAAGAAGACCCTGGACACTTTGCAAAGGATGCGAATACAATAACTGCTCTTAAAGTACCCTCCATGCGATACTATGAGATGTACGACATGCTAGCGCCTCTTGACGTGTACTAATACCGACAGCCTGTAGTATATGTTCTTCGTGGTTAGGCGTACGAGCGGATGTCGGTCTTCTTTGATCCGTAGATTGTGGTGGCACGGATCCTGTCTTAGCAACGTGACGATAAACAGCAGCAAAAGTTGGATGACTCGGCTGCTGTCTTCGGTCTGGTAATGCAATCTGAAGACGTACAGTCTCGCGTCCATTATGCCGCATGGCTGTATCAGATTCGTAAATATCATATCTGCCTGCTTACAATATGAATAATCCTGTCAATGTTAAACGAAACGCTACGACACGTTAAACGATGAAAACAGACTAGAGAAAGTTTGTAAAAGTATTTTTGATACAACTTCTATATCTCATCTTTTCTCTCTCTCTCTTTATATATATATATATATATATATATATATATATATATACACCTAATATACGGTGCCGGAGGGAGTCGTCAGTGATGCAAATTGACTTGGTTCATCAGGGAGATTCGGGTCTTTCAATATCATATATCACATCACCAAGCCAAGTCCAATCAGGGAAGCCATGATCTCTTCCCTATCAAACACTATCAGAGACTCTGGATTTTATATTAACTGGACGAACGGAGACCACGTTTTCTGCACATTGGATTGGGTGTTCGTCACAACAGATCCATTGCACGGATTGATTTTTAAATGGACCACGAGGGAATGGCCCCTTTTCGTAACAACAAATCCAATGCGCAGACTGATTTTTAAATGGTTTACGGGGGACCGGCTCCTTTTTTTTTCGGTTATCGGATGCACAGTAGTTTGAGCGGATAATTGAAGAGCTAATTTGACATTCTTAAACTTGAAGACCCTCACCATAGGTTATTTGCCAAAAAATGTTAGATGCATTATTTTTAAGAATATTCGGTTTTGTTTTGGTTAATTATCTTCTATAAAAACTATATAACTTAAAAACTACTTCTTAATCTTATAACATATAGATGACTAATGAAATTATCCACCAGTGATACTTTAAAAAAAAACACAAAAAAAAAAATACAAAATAAAAAACACAACCCCCCCACCCCCGCAAAAAACACTTGCACCATCCACCATTTTTATTTTCAACAACGGTTAAAATAAAAACTATTCCTCAGCCCAAATATAGGTAATGTTATGAATAATCAAGAGTAGTCTCCTCTTGTTTTCTTACTTTCCTCTTTGAGAGAGCTATTTCCGTTTAATGGGACTATAAAAGGACACTATTCGCGAACTTTGTATTCTCAGTTGACTAAAGCTTTCTTAAAGCCTACACCTGCGTACTTTTGTCAATACAGGTTATCGCGTTTTTTGTAAAATCTTGTCTCAACTAATTCCTAATATTATTATGGTTCAATTATCATTTTTAAAAGGACGTATTATCAAGTTTTACAAATAATTATTTTCCATTTTAAATATCCCAAAACATGCTGTGTCGATTTAACTCTACACAAATTATAAAAAAGCTTGGAATGCAAATTATAAAACGCGAAACGACGATAGAGTAAACAAGCTAAATTTACGAAAAGAATGGGAAACAAATAGCCTTACAATATAGTGATTTTCCTTGCGTAGCTCAGATGTGGCACAAGGCCGAAAGTATGGGGCAGCAATGGGGATCGTACTCACTACTCAGTCGTAATTGTTCTAGAGAGACAAGCTTGCTAACTCTTACACCGCCTCGAGGTGCAACAAGTGATTTTCCTAGCGTAGCTCAGATGTGGCACAAGGCCGAATGTATGGGGCACCAAGTGAGGATCGAACTCACTACTCAGTCGTAATTGTTCTAGCGAGACAAGCTTGCTAACTATTACACCGCCTCGAGGTGCAACAAGTGATTTTCCTAGCGTAGCTCAGATGTGGCACAAGGCCGAAAGTATGGTGCACCAAGTGAGGATCGAACTCACTACTCAGCAAGCTTGTCTCGCTAGAACAATTACGACTATTACACCGCCTCGAGGTGCAACAAGAGATTTTCCTAGCGTAGCGCAGATGTGGCACAAGGCCGAAAGTATGGGGC
Organism: Acanthosepion lycidas; assembly: GCA_963932145.1. NCBI lineage: Eukaryota > Metazoa > Mollusca > Cephalopoda > Sepiida > Sepiidae > Acanthosepion > Acanthosepion lycidas. Next base: position 58,429,989 of record OZ010587.1, on the reverse strand, counting down.
ACCAAATGAGGATCGAACTCACTACTCAGTCGTAATTGTTCTAGCGAGACAAGGTTGCTAACTATTACACCGCCTCGAGGTGCAACAAGTGATTTTCCTAGCGTAGCTCAGATGTGGCACAAGGCCGAAAGTATAGGGCACCCAGTGAGGATAGAACTCACTAGTCAGTCGTAATTGTTCTAGCGAGACAAGCTTGCTAACCATTACACCACCCCGAGGTGCCTAAATAGCCTTACAATATATATCATGTTTATAATCGCCTAAATAACAACACCAAAAAAAAAAAAAAAAAAAAAAAGAAAAAGAAAAAGGTAATCTATTGATTGTACATAATTTAAAATAAATTTAAATAAAATTGGGTCTAACATTACAAAAAAAACTCATACAGATTTACAAGTAACAAGCTTTACAAACTTACATGAAATGTCCATTGGCTCTTCCTGTACAATTCAAGCCACGTATTTAAAACAAAAACGTTTTAAATTATATTTATATTATTTACACATTAAAATTTATATTATATTATAAATTTATATTATTCACATATCTTTTCCTTCTTTTCCCTCTTTCCTCGCTCTTTTCTTCCTTCTTTCTTTCTTTTTTTCCTTTTCGAACGCTATTGCATAAACGAGTTTTGCTGTTTCATAGACGCCCCAAAACTGTCTCGTTTAATCCATAACCATTTAGCAATTCCCTCTACTGTATCAGTTATGGTTCGAATCGCCTCTCTTTACGTAGCTCCTACCAAGCCAATATCAGTTAGGGCTTTGCATAAGGACCTTGCAGCAAAACCTCTTGCGCCCACTCCGATTGGCAGACAGCTTGTTTTCCATCTATTATTTCTGCAAATTGTTAACAACTCATCATACTTCAGTTTCTTCCGTTCATGGGCTTCTTCTGCGTTCTCTTCCCAAAGTAGTTAATTCCCACATTATTATTATTATTATCTTTAGATTATTTGAGAAGAAAACCATATCTGACCGTCGTAATGTTTGAAAATTGTAGTCCGGGAATCTTAGTCTTGTTCTTAAATCGGCCCTTAATTCCCAGTTCGTTGCCAATGACAATGTATTTTCTGTGGAATTCTTTATTGTGTTAAATTTATTACCAGCTTTAAGAAACTCTATCACTCTTTTATCATTTTGACACCATTTAGGGGCGCAAAAAGAAGGAAAAAGAGAAAGAAAAGAAAGAAAAAGAGAGGCGAGACTTAACTTATATGATGAAGTGAGGCCACCCACGAGAAATAACATTTGAAAATGTTATTTTGATAATGGAAGACAATGGTGAGGGTTCTGTCGGCCATTGTCTTGGGGCTGGCTGGCAGGGTCCAGGTTGATACACGGTTTTTTTTTTCTTTTGTTTAGATAGATAAAACATTAACTGTGTCTTTGTGGCAAACAGATTATCAGGAGTGGTGAAATTTCCTGCGAGGAAATTTTGAAGATAAAGTCACCTACGAGAAGAGACATTTGAAAATGTTATTTTGATAAATGAAGAATGGTGAAAATTCTTATGGCCATTGTCATAAAGCTAATTGACAAACACCAGGTGTTACAGAGTTTTAAATAGATAAAGATTTACTTGTGTCATGATGGCAAACAATTTAATAGGTCATCTGTTGACCACACGCAAAGAGAGCCATCTCTAGGTTGGGTCTTTGTCTGGGCTGTGTTGGAATTTGAATATGACAGCGAAACAATATTTCGTTGGCGCCGAAGAATGAGTGTGTCTGGTTGACTAGCCTCTTGGTACTGGCGAAAATCTGATTGAAGAATTCCATATGCCGTGACGTTAGGATAAGAATTGAGATTATCACTCTACGAGTCGTATTGTCCTCTTGGCGGCCAGAGAAGAAGAAAGAAACAAAAGAAAGAAATGGAAAAGAAAAAGATAATTTTTTTCTTTGAGCAAAATATATATTTTTTTAAGAACAAGGCTAGTCTAGTCACGCCCACACTATTGATCGACCATTGGTTGAATGCTAACCAGCCAGGCGGAGGTGATCATGTGACGCAAGGAGGCAGCGGCAGAGAGTTTAAGTACGAGGGATTACTACGAAGAAGTGGGGAGGACCGTTGACGCCCCTCTGGGGCATGTTGAGGTGTCTATATGAGAATAAGAGAAGGTGGGAGTAAAAAAAGACTTCCAAAAATGGAAATAATAAATTTTTCCTGACCGAAAACAAAAGAAGGGGTTTATGGATTTAGACTTAGGCCCCGACGAGACCACTCCGGTTTGGGTCGGCGTCCATATAAGCAAAGTCGCAGCGAGCGAAAAGCAGTTCGAGAGTTCGAGAGTTGGATAGTTGGAGAGTTGCAGAGACAGTTCCAGTTGAGAGCTCTGAAGACCCACCATGAAGAGCTGACCAAGATTCGCGCAACTTCCGAACTCATCTTCTAACCAAGAACAATTTATTTTTTGAAGAACGACTTAGACTCACGCCACCAAAATAAGTTTTGTGAATTTCGCCTGAAGACACACCAAGAACCAGTTTCTTAAAGGACAGACAGCTTAGATGTTAAGACTCGCCTAAAAACCACGTGTCAAAATCCATATAGCAGGTCGGGAGATAGACGCAGTCCTATGTATCCAGGAACCAGATATAAAGTATTGTTATCCTTTTTTTGATACCATTTTCGATTTATTATTTTCTTTTCTTTTGCACGTACTTGTGCGATACCGCCCTCATTCGAACTCAAGCTTGCAGTACGGCCCCGACGCTGATTGATTTCGTCTGTCTAAGATCAATTCACAACGTGGGTAGGCAGACTGGAGATCAAAGTAGTTACTTCGGTAACCAGACGTTGGAAGCGAGTTGGGAACGACGAGGCTGATATCGAATCTAACCAGATTCCCATCCGAATCACTTAAAGGTTAGATCATCACAATTGGCGCTGCGACCAGGATAAGACCCGGGATCGGCTGACGTCACAATTTGACGTAACAGTTGGATGTCACATCAGGATGTAATGTATTAGTACTGATGGCCATGCTGACTACCTCTGCTATACAATTTGGTTATGTCACCATCTGTAACAACTTTCCGGTAGCGTTGTTTGACATCTACTTAGAATGTGATTTAACGTCCCTTTGACACGTGTACAATGTACATAAGGGCGATTCCATTTTGTACCAAAAGTGAAGGTTAATAGGACTGGGTAGGATGTTGTATATGGTCTGACTTCAGAACTTTATGCCGGTGTCGTTACGCCATATATCGGACCATTTCAAGGTTAACTATTTGCCCATAGCTGGGACCATAACAGGTGCTACCACCCCAGGTCAGGGTGGACATGCGAACATCAGCAATTAAGAGGTGGTTCCACGCTCCTCAAAGCCTCCTGATCAGAGGCCTTGCTTGTTGGACGTAGTTTATCGTCTTACCCTGGACGCGGATGTAGTTTATCGACATACCCACTCTTTATAGGTTTTTCTTTAATTGTTGGAATGTATTTCCCTGACAGTCTGAACCGCTCCTTCTCCAATAATTTGCTTTTTTTTTTTTAGACGAGTGACCTTGATTTCGAGGGGTTGAAACTTATTCGGTCCCATGTAATGCGCTTTTCAATGCCCTTTTTGCAGCCACTTTGCACCAGTTGCGGACGTAGTTGTTATTGTCATGTTGTCCATATAAGTTCTTATCGAAGGTTGCCTTAGTCCAGACGTACTGACCGGGCCTCTACATTCTACTTCTGTGGCCTTAATTATCATAGCTAGGCAAAAATAGGGTAGCTGAGATTGTACACCCAGTTATAAGACCCCTTTCCAATTTATGACGTGCCAACGCAGTATTCTCCGACACCCTTCAAATTTGAAAATTGTTATAATAGTCCGAAATGAGCTCGGTGATTTTATTAGAAACATTATGGCTTTGGAGTGCTTCTTTCACTTGTTTATATGGGATTAAACCATAGCTGTTTTTTAAGGTCCAGACACAAGACCATTAGTACAGTCTTGTTTGATTTTGCGTCTTTTAACAACTGCGAGACGACCTCTGTGTGTTCCATACATCCTGGCATTCCTGGTTCTCCATCTTTTTGAACAAAGTTATCGATGTAATCGTATTTTAAAACAAAAATCTGTCAATCGGCGATTCAAGATGTTAAAAAATATTTTACCCTCGGTGTTAAAAAGAGAGATGCATCTGTAATGGTTTATTCTTCTGCCTTCTTCATCTTTAGGGATTCAAATACCTACGGAGTATCTCCACTGTTCTGTTATTTTCCTTCTTCACCAAATTACTTTCAGTAACTTACGTAACGCGCGAAGAAGTTCCGGGCAGCATTTATAAACTATGTTAGGTTCACCGTTTGAACCCGTGGTAGAGGCTGACCTGGCTGCTTTCATGACTGCATTGATTTCAATCCAGGTTGGTTTTCTCAAGTCGAAAGCCGTTAATGTTACATCAGGTTTTATCAGGTACGTATTTTCTACAAATGCCAGTTGTCCGTGTGGATCATTGAGGGTTTCTTGGAGAAATGCAATTATTTCAATATGGGGTATTCTCCAGGTATCCACTTCGATTTTTCCCTAACAGCTTCT
>OZ010587.1:58415444-58420444 GCA_963932145.1 Acanthosepion lycidas | reverse complement strand
TATATATATATATATATATATATATATGCACAAAAGCTTTGTATAATCTACCACGTATTCAATTGTGAAAGCAGAATAGCATATATCTTATTTTTATTACTTCAAAGCTCCCAAGAAAATTAAATTTCGACGCTAAATGACCCATAAGGAATTGATATACCGTAAAAAATCCCAGAAATAAAAAAAAAACAGAAATAAGAAAACAGAAATAAAAAAGAAATAATAATAATAAAACAGAAATAAAAAACAGAAATAAAAAACAGGAATAAAAAAAACAGAAAAACATAAAAAACAGAAATAAAACCAAACAGAAAAAAACAGAAATAAAAAAAAGAAATAAAACCAGAAATAATAAAACCAGAAATAGAAATAAAAAACAGAACCCCCCCACCCCAGGAAAAAACAGAAAAAAAACCCGGAAATAATAATAAAAAAGCAATCAAACATTACGTTCAGTTAAAATTTAGCAATAAAAAACAAGTTGAAAACATTTACACTAACCCAGAACTTCATTTTCCTCAAGCCAACTAGAGTTATTGATTGATTTTTAAGGCTTATCAACCATTTACCGGTGAAGCCGGAAAATATTTCTTTAGCTTCTAAGAATTTTTTTTTGTGTGGGGGATAATAATGCATTTCTAATAAATTTCTACTAATTAACCCATAGCTGAGGGGAGAAGAGGTTGAGTTGTAACTTTCCATTATACATTACACCAGCAGCACATCCAATCTTATGACGTCGTTTAACTTCGGTGATCGTACGGGAATCGCTGTTTCAACGTATTATGGCCGTAATCAGTTAGAACGATCACCAGTCCCAAGTCCACGTGTGGTCGTAGGATCAGTGAACATATACCTTTACCTATCTTGGTTGAAAGTCCGGGTAATTTCTATTCATACGTAAAGGGTATTGGGCAATCATACCTGGTGAATTCCATCGCTCTCCAGGTTATACCACAGTCGATGTCCTCCAACGTCGTTAATTCTAATTAATAAAGTGTAAACATGAGCAAGGGTTTCATTTGTGTTGACTTCATTGTTCACTTTTATATTTATATTTACATACGCTCTATCTCCGATATTGAGCACTTTATCCCATAAATATAACACACCTTAAAAGTATATATATATATATATATATATATATATATATATATATATATATATATATATATATATATATAATTATTTGTTTAAAAATATGATTCCAACACGCTACATAAGAGGTCTCATGTTTCAAAACAAGAGCCGAAAACTTCAAAATAATATTTGAATTAACTTGAGTTAAAGTAGGCTCTGTTCTAGAAGGTATAATAAGAAGACACAATAATAATATACTGAACAAACCCCCTTACCTGAATAGTTTTAATAACTCTACACTTAAATCAGATAATGATAGGGAAAAATTATGCGATTGTAGAAACCCGGTAGACTGCCCAAAAATAAGTGATGCATCAAATCTGTGGTATACCAATGCACTATATCATCCACGGAGAACCCTAACAATAATATGATATACATTGGGTTCACGAAAAATGCCTTTAAAACCAGATGGAGGCAGCATAAATGCTCCTTCAACAACATAAACTTTAGACATCAGACCTCTCTATCTAAATATTTTTGGCACCTGAAAGAAAAAAATAGGACACCTAAAGTAAAATGGAAAATCATTAACAAGACTAGAACTTGCAAAACTTGGGATGACCCATGCCCTTTGTGCCTCCATGAGAAACTACACATTATTAAGCTTCTAAACAATAAAAACCTATTAAACAACCGGCAAGAATTAACTGTTTTCTGCCGACACAACCGAACTTACGCTCTGAATAACTAGCTAAAAACACGCATACAAAAAAGATAAACTTTAAAATCCATAACCCATATACATAGTTTTAATAACCTACAATAATTGATAACCCTTTATGAAGTCGTCAAATAACAAACGTTACGGCCTTTTCATATACACAAATCCCTTTCATAAAGAGATATAATAAAAGAATAAAATAAAAATAAATAAATAAATCTCCGTAGACGCTCAAGCCAGACTATGCGAAAACTTCCTCCGTCGTAAATTTAGCCACCCCCACCTTACTGTGACCCGGCATCTATGAAAGTAACTCTATACTGATACAAGTTATTAACACCCCACCCCTGCCGATTCTAAACAATCCGCCTTTGATGTTACCATGGAAATTTTTGATTTCAATTCTGACCATACTATTAAAACTCGTAAATTTCAGAAATAAGTCATTCCCAAAAAATTTCGCTTGAAGATAGAACAGAGGCTACTTTAACTCAAGTTAATTCAAATATTATTTTGAAGTTTTCGGCTCTTGTTTTGAAACATGAGACTTCTTATGTAGCGTGTTGGAATCATATTTTTAAATAAATAATTATATTTATGCTCTACTTTCGTATCGAGCACTATTTTTTAAAAATAATTACAAAAATACTAAGGAACTTTGGATTATTTACCAAACCAGTTTCTTTCCTATTTTCTCCTATATTTTCACACACACACACACATATATATATATATATATATATATATATATATATATATATATATATATATATATCCGCGATTGGCTTTGAAGAGCAAAGATCAATAACCAGTGAACAATTTGTTGTCTCTATTTTTTATTCACCGCTTAACGGTGAGTATGTTTTTTTTATTCCTGTATGATTTATGTATATATTTATGAAATGTCTGTTTTTGAAGCCCCATCTAAAACGTGGTATCCCGTTTAAAAACACTTATATTAGAATATATGGGTGTATCTCATCTGAACATTTGCCATGAAAACAGCGACAGACGAGCACCAGACTTGCAACGTTACGTATGTGAGAACGAGGATAGTTCCAGAGTTTCGTAACCATTACACGTAAACTAAGTCTGTGTCTGTTTGTCAGCCTATCTATCTATCTATCTATCTATGTATCTATCTATCTATCTATCTATCTATCTATCTATCTCTATCTCACTCTCTAGAAATAGATCGGAACGTAAGTTAGAAAATATGTAGTGAAAAGAACAAACTTTTAAAAAATTGAAGACAAACAAACAAAAATAAAAAAACGATGTAAAACGTAAAATGAAAAAAAAAAAAAAAGAATAGAATAAACATGCTAAAAAAGATGAAAAATAAAAAAGGAGGCAACTTCGTGTATTGAATAGCAGACGACAAAAACGTTGAAAGCGATAGAGAGAAATATAAGAGCAGAAAGCTAATGAAAGACAAGCCCTCGTGTGGAAGATACTGAGAAAGCCGACATACCCAAAGGGGAGATAATAAAAGACATTTTTGCGCAATTAGCGTCCATTGGAGAAGTTAATGAGACGCGGAAATGTCGTGTCGGAAGGGAACTTTGGATGAAATTGTATTAAAGCGGATTTTATTGAGCTGCAAACGAAGGAAGTAAATCTTAAAGAGAGATAAACAGCGACTATTGGAAATGTTATCTCTTCGGCGTCGGCCAAATAAACAATAGAATAGAATCAACTTGATTTGTAATCATCATCGCCATTATCACTTTATTCATTGTGTATTTATCTCAATAATAACTTGTTTTACCCGAGATATTAAATTACAGAAAATATTCAATGTTCCAGCATGTTTCATTTTATTAGGGTTTCAATTATACAGTCGTCCTTTTCTTTTTACTAACAGTTCGCGCAAAACAAGGCTCAAGAGCCACTCAAGGTAGCTCACTAAATAAAATTGTTTTATGAACGTAAGAGGATGAGGTAAAATCAATTGATTTGTTTTTCATGGCTGATCAACCCTTCGCAGGTTATTTAAAACCAGAAAATATTTTTTTAGATTCTGCGAAGGATATTTTAGATAATAAAAATTTAGAATTGGTAGAATAGCGATCGAACAGAGCGTGGCCTATGGCATCACGTCTGTGGAACAGTTGTTGTAGAGTTGAAAATAATTCATCACGAACATGGCCACTTTTGAAACAAAAATTTGACAACAATACCCCTTTTTTGGTTCTGATCTGGCTTTTTAAAAAAGCATCGTGTACTTCTGGAACAGTTCTTTGGCGACGGATCGTATATAATAATTGAGGTCTGGAAGAATCGTGTACTTCTGGAGCAGTTCTTTGGCGACGGATCGTATATATGAATTGAAGTCTGGTAAGAACTGGAGTCAGATGCTCAAAGCAACGAGTCTCTTGAGAGTAAAACCGTTCATCATGAGAGACAACTGAGATATTGAATGTTACAAGCAGGTTTTTCCTCTATTGATCTGTTAGAGCTAGGTCAGTGGAGAGATCAGCTACCTGGCTCTGGTTATCTAGATTAATGGAGGTGCACCAACATATTGTTGTATAATCTGAATCCATTTTTAGCTGAGTGTGTTCTTAAGCAGATCGACAATATAAATCTTCTGCTTTATATTAACGGTCTGCCTAAGGACATACATAACTGGATCGAGAAGAGACATCTAGGGGCCGCCTGCATTGATCTCAAGAACTTCAGAAAACCTGCCTTAGACATACCTGCTCAGAAGGACATGATAATTGTGTAAACTCTTCCAGCGAAGTTATCGCTGTAGGGTTTGTGTAGCAACCCGCTATGCCACAACATGTCGAAAGCATTTAATATACCTAAGGCGACTGCCCTTTTGAAGGATTGTTGCCATTTCTCCATCTAATTTACATTTTCCTCGGACTGTTGCGATCAGTAATTTACTTGTATCGAATTTAAACTACAGAGCGAGACGAGAAAACCTATCAGGATTTATTATCGGCGGGCATTATCTTAATTTAACTTGCGTTTATAAAGAAGTGTTGACGCCAGACTCCGAAATATCTTACATAAAGTATTAAAGGAAGGGAGAAAGGTCTATTAAAAGTAATAATCTAGAAATCATGGTCGTCAGAGAGAAAAAAAAGGAGAGCCCCAAATGTAAGCTAGGTATAGAGGACATCAAAATCGAGTAGGTATATATTTTCAACTATCTGATAAACAGTCGACGAGAAAATGTGAC
>OZ010587.1:58387944-58410444 GCA_963932145.1 Acanthosepion lycidas | reverse complement strand
CACATATATATAAGATATAAGTAGACACTCAGATAAACACTAAGCGGCAAAAATCTGTTTCATGCTTGAACACAATCTTCAGTCCATCTGAAGATTGTGTTCAAGCATGAAAGTGTCGACACTCAGTAACGAACCGAGTGCCCACTTTTATATTTACGTAGGCTATAGCACTGATATTGAACACGTTTAGCCATGAATAGCTTAAAAAATTATATATATATATATATATATATATATATATATATATATATATATATATATGTGTGTGCGTTTGTGGATGTATGTTTGAAAGTAACTGATGCCGAGCTGCCAGGTCAGAATAACATTGTAGATTCTGTGGATTTTATGAATATCTCAATACATAGCAGATTTACGAGGTCATATTGTTTTTAGAATGTTAAAGGCATCATTATGTAAGATGCAACTTTAAATATAAGCCAAAATATGTTGAAAAATTAAAATTGGGTGACATTCTCTAGAATGTTCCAGACCGAACTGGAGGAGATTCGGTAAACTTCAACCCATTGCCTGACTCTCAATGTACAAAACGCAGCGATATTTTGTGGGTTAGACTTTGAAAAGAAAAACAAAACTGAGCTATAATAGTATTTATTTAACTATCCGAGTCTGTTCGTTATCTATGCTTGCTTCTTTTGTTCGTATTAGTCAATTAAACAATACAATGGACATTTTGAACACTGAGAGAGTTGGATAGTAGCTTCTTACACCTGAACCCGGCGTTCTAAACCCGATAGATACCAGGAATTCAAAGACTGGAAAAAAAAACCCCAAAAAACCAACAACAAAGAGCACCACCTTCACTTCACTGGAACTTTATTGCAACCTCAAAATTGTAAGTAAATTCGTATATTTATAAAATAAGCAACACAAGAATATCCCTATTTCTTTGTGCATCTATCTTGCTAATAAATATTCTAGTCGTTTGGCAAAGCAAATCGCCATTTTTATTTTTATTATTATTATTATTATTATTATTATTATTATTATTATTATTATTATTCTACCATTTTACCGTACGCATCCAGCCAGGCCGGATCGATATCTATTATTCTCGCCTGGTCGTTATCCAAACGATCCGAGATCAATTAATACTGTTCAAAGCAACTAATTAACACTAATAAACTTGATTAGCAATGCGTGCTGATGTTTACGCGGCGGGACGTATTGGCTTGTCGACTTAGTTTTTATTTTTATTTTATATTTCCTTATGACATGGACACCCAAGCGATATTGTCATGTTTGTTACTTTTGGTTTCAGTCAAATCGATTTCGCTTGTTTGTCTGTATCATTTTCGTCTTTGTTTGCTTTGTAGCGACAAATATTTTCGATAGAATTTTGAGCATCCATTTTGAAGGAAAGATGACAACTTGCACAAGAATTTCGTTGGAAAACAGCAGATTGCGCATGCGTGCAAAGCAATAAAGTATTATGGCTGCTTCTCATTTGCTTTACATCTTGCTCTCAAACATAATTTGTTCATATCTATCTCATCCTATTTAGCCCATATCGTCCTGATGTCAGTTTGAAATGCTGTCATCTTTTTTTTTTTTCCGGGGCATTTACCTTATCGTATTTTCTTGAGTATAATACGAACCTATCGTGTTTCTGGGGCTAAAAACAGGGAATAAATTACATCCTTGAGTATAATACGACCCGTAGTACAGCCATCCTGATGTAGTTTAAAAACAAATTTCAATGTCGTTATTTTGCTAAAATATTTAATTTCTCACAATATTAAAGAATAGAAATGAACCGGATGTTTAGCCATTGTATTTTTTCTAATTTCCGTTTCAAAACATTTTCAAATTTTCGGGGAAAGCTACTAACTCGACATATTCGGTAATACATTTTAAGGTGTTAATCTATCATATTTTTCTGTTTCATATGAATTTATGATATTGCTATATATTTCTTATGATGGGCCTTGTATGACTCCTGTTTTGATGTTAATAAAATATACAGATATACATAATCATCATAACAAAGACATTTATACATAAATATATAAAGATTTTATTATTCTAAAGATTGGTTATTTCGGTAGATAAATGATCTCGAAATGTGGTTGTTAAATATTCAGATATTTGTGTTGTCTTGTTGAATGAGTGAATTATTTTGTTGTGGTAAGTCTATTATTGAAAGGTCATATTCATTATGAGGAAGTAATATTTGAGGAGGCACGGTGGAGTAATGGATAGAGGTTTGCATTGAAGAATCGGAGACACGAGTTCGAATCCCAGTCGAATCCATTACTTTCACTTACGTGTTAATACCTTCTTCTTCTCCCCCTAGCTATGGATAAATATCAGCAACTGGTCTACCGCAGAAAGAAATGGCAACCTAATACCAGGAAAATTCTGCGTCGTTAGTCATGTATCGAAAAATACACGATTGCCTAAGCGTGTATCACGCATGGCACGGCACATAGCTGACTGACTCTAATTTAAGATGCTCTCATGATAAGAGGTTGTTTAAAGACACCAGATTCTAAATTTTTCGCCAGTAGTCGTTTTCGGAAATTAGTTGTTTTTTTTTTTTTTTAATTTATTTCTCCTGATCGCGATATTACTACATAATAATAAACTATAAAAATAAAATACGAATACTGTCCTTCATCAAGAATGAAGACAGAAAAAAAAAAAAAAAATCAAAATGTAAACACCAGTGAGTAAAACTGTTCTAATTCTAAACAGAAGAAATAGAACAAATTCACCCCATTTTTTCAAATGTATAAAAAAAAAACTACAAAAATGCAAAAAGATAACTCTTTTGTATTGGCATTACTAATCTATTTTAATCAAGTTCATTAAATTTCCTTTGATACAAAAGATGTTCAATTACTCCGATTTCCAAAAAACAAATATGGCCGACATAAGAATTTTCAAGCCGAGTAAAATTTTCTGAAAATATGTACTTGCGTATAATACGACCGGGTTTTATGCCTGTAAATTTCCCTCAAATGTTTGCATTTACTTTTCAGATGAAAACTTGGAGATTTTTCAACATATTTCTGTGAAATTTTCCCTTTCCAAAAATATCTTATACTTCTTCTTGTTTCTGCTTTAGCACCGAAATACGTAACACCCGTTAAATAATGGAATTTTAAAACTTTTTTTTTACACTAATGATCATACAATACAGTGCCCAGCAACTGCTCGAGGTAGAGGGTTACTGTGTGAAGTTGTAAGAAAGGACACGCGTTATGAGTATAGAATTGAAGCAGATTTAAGATGGAACCGGAAACAAGTGCTAACCCACTACTGTTGAAAAGGCCGGGGAGGAGTGTGAAACGGACTATTCATTCCATTTTGAACGCGTGGAAAAACGGAAAAGGCGCTTTTTGGTTTAAGTGAGAAACAAAGGAAAAGTAACAAATGCCCTGCCAATACCTCATAAATAATGGATTGTTTCGTTCTGATCAAGAGGAAAGACGGAAAAGACACATTAGAGAAGCTGTTCGATTTGGGAGAAAGAGAAAAGTAAAAGAGAAAGAAAAAAGAGAAAGAAAAAAGAGAAAGAAAAAGTAAAAGAAAAAAGAAAAAAGAGAAAGAGAAAGAAAAAGTAAAAGAAAAAAGAGAAAGAGAAAGAAAAAAGAGAAAGAAAAAGTAAAAGAAAAAAGAGAAAGAGAAAGAAAAAAGAGAAAGAAAAAGTAAAAGAAAAAAGAGAAAGAGAAAGAGAAAGAAAAAGAGAAAGAAAAAGTAAAAGAAAAAAGAGAAAGAAAAAGTAAAAGAAAAAAAGAAAAAGTAAAAGAAAAAAGAGAAAGAAAAAGAGAAAGAAAAAAGAGAAAGAAAAAAGAGAAAGAAAAAGTAAAAGTAAAAGAAAAAAGAGAAAGAAAAAGTAAAAGTAAAAGAAAAAAGAGAAAGAGAAAGAAAAAAGAGAAAGAAAAAAGTAAAAAAAAAGAGAAAGAAAAAAGTAAAAAAAAAAAGAGAAAGAAGAAGTAAAAGAAAAAAGAGAAAGAAAAAGTAAAACAAAAAAGTAAAACAAAAAATTTAAAACATGAAATCCGTGAAATTTTTACGGGTATTTCTAGCAATGTATCACCGATCGATCGGGATAGATAGATAGATAGATAGATAGATAGATAGATAGATAATGAACTGAGATAGATAGATAGATAGATAGATAGATAGATAGATAGATAATGAACTGAGATAGATAGATAGATAGATAGATAGATAGATAGATAATGAACTGAGATAGATAGATAGATAGATAATGAACTGAGATAGATAGATAGATAGATAATGAACTGAGATAGATAGATAGATAGATAATGAACTGAGATAGATAGATAGATAGATAGATAGATAGATAATGAACTGAGATAGATAGATAGATAGATAGATAGATAGATAGATATTTTAATACATTTTTTTTATGTTTATACGTCCTTTTTATAGATACAAATATTTAAGTAAATGCTCTGTTTATAATAAACAGTATTAACGGCATTTACTGGCTTGAATGTCCGAGAAATGTTCATAGAATGTAAATGTCGTTAATACTGTTTATTATAAACACAGGATTTACTTAAATAATTGTATCCATAAAAAAAACGTATAAACATAAAAAAGGTCTTAAAATAGAGATATAGATATAGATAGAGAGATAGGTAGAGAGATAGAGAGATAGATAGAGAGATATAGAGATAGGTAGAGAGATAGAGAGATAGGTAGAGAGATAGAGAGATAGGTAGAGAGATAGAGAGATAGATAGAGAGATAGATAGAGAGATAGATAGATAGAGAGATAGATAGAGAGATATAGATAGAAAGATATATAGAGAGATATAGATAGAAAGATATATAGAGAGATATAGATAGATAGAGAGATATAGATAGAAAGATATATAGAGAGATATAGATAGAGAGATATAGATATAGATAGAAAGATATATAGAGAGATATAGATAGAGAGATATAGATATAGATAGAGAGATATAGAGAGATATAGATAGAGATAGAGAGATATAGATAGAGATAGAGAGATAGAGATAGAGATAGAGAGATAGATAAAATTAAGTGTAAGTATAAATTGTCGTCAGGAAGATACGAGTTGAGTTTCCCTCCCTCATATATTTCTAGTATATTTCTCTATAACTTAGAACTTTATCTATGTTTCTCAACCTGTCTTGCTCTCTCTCTCTCTCTCTCTGCATGTGTATTAAGTGTACATAAAATTAATTCTGCCTCAGCCCATTCGTATAAATATATTTCTTTATTCTTAACTAACGATAAATGGACGTTTGAAGCATTTAACAATCACGTGCCACAGATCATAGCTAGTATCACAGAGTGCTGAAGCCTTGTAGCCTTGAGCCAGATTTACATCTTGGAAAACTCTCACAATTCTTCACTTCCGGTGCCTGTTCAGGTTTTATTTCTATAATAAACAATTGTCGTATCGAGAGCTTGGAATATTTAGAACTGTCTCTAAGGTGTGGCAATATAAATTCCAGAATGATCTGTGAAATCTATACATTTCGTGAGAAAATAGCACCATTTTTGGTAACGATTCGTGAAATTAATTTTCTGGAATGGCTTTCGATGATGTGGCTACGTGTTGCCGGACATCAGGAATGTTAGCAAATGTTGGTCCTGTAAGGGCGTTGTCAATTACGGAAATAGAGAAAAATTACAGGGTGAGGGCGAATTCTGGTGAATAAAGTGGGTGATCCCATTTTTTAATGGATTTCTCAGCCAGAAAGTTGCGAATTCTTAACGCATTATGCGTAGCAGCATTGTTTTAGTAGAAAATTCATTTCCCATGCTAGAGTCCGGGTCTTTATTTTCGAAAGGAAAAATAAATCTTTTCAACCTTTCCAAATGGATACTTTCAAGCGTTCACTGTGTTTTAGCGTCACACTTCTTGCATCATAGTGTACATTCTGTTCTGGAATCGCCTGTGTCACTCAAATAAATTACTCTATTTCTTCATGGTATGTTCACCATAGGCCGTTATTAAAGCGCTTGATGTTTCACTCACACTTTTTTCAAACTTCATTCAAAACATAACGTTAATCCACTGCCAAAGAAACCTCTCAGATTTCCGCCAGCAGTATAATATGATCACATTTATCTTCCTCTACAGCTCGACAACGAATGGCTTTGATCTGCGTCTCAAAAAAGCTTGAGTAAAAATCTTTGCCAAATTCATTTCCTCAGTTACAAGCTGCGGTCATTCCGGGAATTAAAATGTCAGACTCTCTTTTTCTCTGACCATCCATGCTCCAATATCTCTCTCTCTATCTCTCTCTATCTCTCTCTCCCTCTCTCCTCGAGTTTTTAATTCTGGTATAGTTATATTTATTGCAGTTTATATACATTTATATCGGCCCATTCAGGTCAAAATCTAGGCCACTTCGATGCGGTTTAATGGCGAGCAAGCTGGTCTCGCTGAAACAATTACTCCCAAATAATGAGTTCAATCCTCACTGGATGCCCTTGAGCCACATGTAAGCTACACTTAGAAAAATCACCATATATATATACATACATACATACATACACACACACACACACACACACACACAAGTTTATATCTCATTCAATTATTCTGTAAATTCTACGATCGATCGATATGCCTGTTTCCAAATAAAACTACAGAGAAACATCAATATTGTCTGACGGTGAGTGTAGCACAGCACACTACCAAATGTTTCTAAATTGAACAGCGCAAGAATATCGGTACCAAATTAAAAACAGCATTCAAATATTAAAAGAGGGTATCCAAAAATAAGGAATGAACATTTACTGATGTATCATTGTTCTCAGATCTATCTATCGATCTACCCCAGTCCCAACAGATCTAACTATCGATCTACCCCAGTCCCAACAGATCTATCTATCGATCTACCCCAGTCCCAACAGATCTATTTATCGATCTACCCCAGTCCCAACAGATCTATCTATCGACCTTCCCCAGTCCCAACAGATCTATCTATCGATATACCCCAGTCCCAACAGATCTATCTACCCCAGTCCCAACAGATCTATCTATCGACCTACCCCAGTCCCAACAGATCTATCTATCGATCTACCCCAGTCCCAACAGATCTATCTATCGACCTACCCCAGTCCCAACAGATTTATCTATCGATCTACCCCAGTCCCAACAGATCTATCTACATACCTCAATTTGAAAATATTTAACTACCCCTGTCTGAACCGATCTAAATAAATTTTCGCCAGGAAGATACGAGTTGAGTTTCCCCCTATCTTTCTAGTTTATTTCTCTAGTACTTAGAATTCTATGTTTCTCAACTGATCTATCTCATATGTTCAGACTATCTCTCGATATCGTTTTTTTTTTTCACATCTGTCTCATTTGCCCAAGTCTACGAAAAAGTTAGAATGTTGAACGCCGATTTTCAAGATCGTGTTATTTATAAAATGTCATCTGTGATTAATTATTACGTTTTAAAAACTTGAATATTTACGTCCGCCATTTAATTGAAATTGAGAACATTTGTCACTACGCAGAGAGATAAGTTGATCTCGCAAGCAATTTCAAGTGAAACTGTAATGCACCAAGCCTCAATAGCATCTATCTTGCCTAAATTACTTCCCTTCATATTGACAATCGAAGAAAATACAAACAGCGTTTATCAACATTTTTGCATAATATTCTGCAACCATGAAAGTTCATGCTAACCGATATATCTGTTTTCACCTATCGTGTCTCGTTTCGGCCCAAGAGCAAATTGCACTACATGCCAAACCATTTAGCACGCATGAGAAATCAGCATTTTCAGGGAAGTGGTTTGGCCGTTTGCGTTTCATCTCCAGCCGTTCATTTACGTTTCCGATATTGAACGAGAGGTCATGCCTTCGCAATCACAGCGATACTGCTGCTCTTTAATTTGCGAGGAGCTCCCTTGACTAATGAATGGACTCAAAATGTTCTGGTCGCATTTGCTTTGCTTCTCGGCGCACAGGGAAAAGTTCCTATCAGTCTGAAAAGCACGGGTTTGATTAATCTCGAGAGAATATTTGATTGGGTAAACACACAGACGGGTCCAAAAGTCGAGACGATTACCAAGATCAGTTATGAACGAAGAGAATTAAGTCGTGGCAAATCTCGTAATATTTCAGTGGATTTGATTGCTATTCTAGAAGCTAAATATGAGGAAATCTGTACAATTTCTGGACAGTGGATTAAGGAGACAATTCCAAGCGCGCTAAACTGTAAGAAGTAGGATTATATATAAAAAATCTAAAATATTATAAACACTAACCTTTTCCACTACCGTGGTTTCTACCAATGAAGGCTTCCTCATGCAGTGAAAAGGCCATTTTTTTTCTATCACTCCATTTATATACTTTATAAAAAGGTGTATAGGTGTGATATTTTTATAAAGTGTATAAACGGAGTGAGAGAAAATCAATTGATTGTTTTCAATTCCTGAGGATTCATTCTTTGTTAGAAACCGAGGTAGCGGAAAAGGTTAGTATTTTAATATTTTTAGATCTTAACTCTACACTTATGAGTTATTGAATTGTCTACTGAGAACTTTTTAAATATATTCCCGGACAGGGCAAACCTCGTCTGTAAAAACAGTTGTATTATATATATATATATATATATATATATATGTGTGTGTGTGTGTGTGTGTGCGTTTATGTGAACATTGAAGTTAACACTCAGAGGCGACAGGCTGTTTCATGCTAGACACAATCGTCAGTCCGAATGCGTCTAGCATGAAATAGCCTGTCGCCTGAGTGTTGACTAAAATTTTCACTTTTATATTTATATTTACGTACACTCTATCTCTGATAGTGAGTATTTTATCCCATAAATATAGCACACCTTAAAACTATATTTTTCTCTGTGTGTGTGTGTATATATATATATAAATACTGTAAACGTTACTTTTCGTGGGTACACTTTTTTGAGTTGCAGTACTTGTTTTTTTTTAATATCTTAAACAAGGGAATTTATAACAACTGCTTTAGAGTGATGAACCTACTAAAATAACATTTATGGTAGGTACCACAAAAATTGGTGTAATTCCGAAATGAAAGCAAAAAAACAAAACCACACAAACAGCAAAGACAGCAACAAAAACAACAACAGAAGAAAAACAAGCAAAAAAATAAACAAACAAAAAAAAAAACAAACAAAAAACAAACAAAAAAAAAACAAACAAACCAAACAAACAACAAAAAACAAACAAAAAAACAAACAACAAAAAAAAACAAACAACAAAAGACAAAACAAATAAAAACAAAAAACAAACAAAAACAAACATACCCCCCAAAAAACCCAAACAAAAAAAAAACAAACAAAAAAACAACAAAAAAAAAACAACAAAAAAACAAACAAACAACAACAAAAAAAAACCAAACAAAAAACCAAACAAACAACAAAAAACGACAAAAAAACAAAAACAAATAAAAACAAAAAAAAACAAAAAAAACAAACCACAAAAAAACAGACAAAAAAAACAAACAAACAAAAAGCACTATGATCTGTTGCAAAATATTTTTCAAGCATGGGTGCAATTATTCGATTAAAACGATATTTTAACAATCATTAATAATGAGTTGTTTACTGAATGTGTAATTTTATTAGAAAACTTTGTGGACGTAGCATTTTGGCAGTTTGTTTCACTTCGGCCCTTTTCGATATTATGTGTGTACTTTTTAATTTTGGAGTGTGTGTGAAATGGGAGACTGTAAAAATTACTTTTTTATTAACACTTATATAAAGAATGATCCGATGAAGATATTTCAGTAAAAGATTTATGCAATATCAAGCGTGTACATACTGAAAATTCGCCCCGAATCTTGCAAAAAGAATTCAATAAAACTCAAAAAAAATTTTTTTGAGAATTGGTGCTTGCATAATTTGATAAAATAAATTACTTTATTTCAGAATGGACAGACAAAAAAACCCCAAAAAAAAAAAAAAAAAAAAACTACACTTAAAATATTTAATTTAGAAAAAATTATTACTTGCAATTTTTCTGTGCGATTTTGAAACTGATCCCGCTTCAGTTCGCTATCCATTTATTCAAACCCATTATGTCACGTGTTGCTTTTCCCTCTCCCTCTTTCCGTAATGTGAGTATAAAATTTTCCAAGCGCTCTTTCCTCATTACGTGTGTCCGAAATTTAACTGCCTCTTCCTGATGCTAAGTATAAGTTTCCTCTTTGTTTGCATTCCCTCCAAAACCTCGTCGTTGCTCAGTTGTTCGGCCAATGGTATCCTTAGCATCCTTCTGTAGAGCCATTTTTCTGTTGCTTCGAGGTCATTATCCAGCATTCACTGCTATACAAGGAGGACATATCACACGTAACTGTTCAGTACTCTTATTATTAGGTTGGTGCAAAAATAATGTCGTTTTCTCATATTAACATGTGTGAGAAATAGACATTATTTTGGCACCAACCTAATACTTTACATTTTTTGTGCGATTTCAAATCAGGGCTATCATTATACAGTTATTGTGCTTTACCTTCGAAGCTACAGGCTAGTGTGCATAAAATAAACGTTATTTTACTAAAAAGTAAACATTATAGTTACAAAATCCATTTACTTAATGCTTAAATTCGCTAAATGATCTCGAAGCAGATCTCCAGACCAAATATTGTATTTTTAAGAGATTTTCACATTTCTGGTTTATATTTTTCGTCTATGTTGACAGTTCAATGAGTCGATGAGTAACGAGGAAACGTGCCAATGCTTTAAAAATGCCTAGAAACATTCATTACATACGGAAATTAATTTTTCTTTTAATATAGATTAGATTTAGGCTATTATTTTTCAAATAAAACCAACATTTCACTTCAAAGAAGATATTTGAATTATTTAGCATGCATTTTACCGTGGCCGTACCTAGTTTATAGTAATAAGAATATATATATATATATATATATATATATATATATATATATATATATATATATATATATTGCCATATGTGGTCCGGTGCTCCTGTTGTCTAGCTCTTGATTAAATACAAAGAAGAATCTGCAATGTAATCGATCCTGACCAGGCCTCTTGAATTCAGCCATTTTCTCATGAATATGACATGGCTTCCCTCTGTCTTTTCTCCAAATATTTTCATGGCAATTGTTCTGACAAACTTATTCCCTGGTGCTGCAACTACATGAATTTAAGCGTGCTACTAGATTGGCAACTAGGTCTCACCTTTTTACTCTTGAACTAACTCGATGCAACCGTCACTTCTACTCTATTATTTACCATCTGTAGAATTTCCTTCAGAATTCTTGCTTCCCTGATAACTACGATCTCTAGAAATTTAAATTCAATGTCAATCGCCATCATCTTGAATCCTTTTGCTCAATCCTCCCTCTTTTCAGTTTTGCCTTTTTTTTTTTTTTTTTTTTTTTTTTTTACTTTCACTCCCTGTAAACCACTGCGGACTTGTAGCATTCCCAACTTGTTTCATGTGAAATGGTATATAACAACAAAAGACGGGGACATTTGGCCAAATAGAATGCTTCTGTAGGCATGGGTACGTGTGTGCCGATTTGATTTGATATTTTTCATTTTATTTGGTAAACTCGTATTTATTTATATATGTGTGACGTCGTCCCCTGGTCGCAGCGCCAACCGTGTCGTTCTATCCTAGTCTACCACGGCACCAATTGTGACGTCCTCGCCGCGGCGCCAGCCGTTCGCTCCTCGCTGCTCCGTTCGGGTGTCGCTGCTCCAAATGCGATGTTCTAACCTTTTGGTGATTCGGGTGGGAATCTGGTTAGATTTGATATCAGCCTCGTCGTTCCCAACTCGCTTCCAACGCCTGGTTACCGAAGTAACTACTTAGATTCCCAGTCTGCCTACCCACGTTGTGAATTGATCTAGGCAGAGGAAATCAGTCAGTCGTCGAGGCCGTAGTTCAACGGGGGTGATACCACACAAATATGCATAAAAGCAATAAAATGAAAACTCAAAATTTCAAAGTATCAAAGAAAAAGGTAACAAACTTTATGTCTAGTTGTTCGATACATAGGACTGCATCTATCTCCCGACCCGTTCTATGGATTGTGACACGTCGTTTTCCGCTAGGCAAGTTTTAACACTTCAAGTCGTCTGCTCTCTAAGAAATTGGTGTTTCGGTGGGTCTTTGGACGAAAGTCAAAAGAAAAACTTATTTCGGTGATCTGGATCTAAGTCGCTCTTCAAAATAATTGTTCTTGGTTTGAAGATGGGTCCGGAATGTGCGTGAATCCTGGTCAGCTATCTGCGAGGCTTGCCTCAACCGAAGACTGACTCTGGGAACTGCTGGGACTCGACACAACTCTGCTCGTTGTGGCTTCGTTTATATGGGCGCCGACCAAAACCGGGGTGAGTTTGTCGGCGCCGGGGGGTTCCTCGATAATTCTAAATACATATCCACCTCTCTGGTTAGGAATTTCCACCTTTTTCCATTTTTGGGAACCTTTCCTCACTCCCACCTTCTCATCATACTTCAGAGGGGCGTGAACTGCCCTCCCCACATCTTCGTGGCAACCTCTCTTACTCATCCTCCAGATGGGCGGCAACAGCCTCCCTCGTGCATCACGTGATCACCACTCGACCAATGATGTCTTAGTCGGGCGTGGACGAATCTGTGGCTTTGTTTCAGGAAGAAAAAAATATCTTGGTTAAAAAAAAAATGATCTCTTCTCTTTCCCTTTTCTTCCCCTTAATGGTTTATCATTTCTCCAGCCGCGAACGGGACAATATGACAATGGCGGTCATAACTCTTGTTCTACACGTTGTTTACGTCAGGTATTTTATCGCTAATTATCAGAATGTGTGGACTTCTTAACGCGGTCTCAAAAAGAAACATCTCCAAAGTTCCAGTCAGTCTGTCGCCTCGAAGAAAGAAAAAAAAAACACATTAATTTTTCTTCAGTACAAATTCCTGATAACAAAATTTTATTATCGCAGGCCGTGGGTGGTTTTTAATTTTTCATATCTGTCCAAGACCTTTTAGTTGCCTGTTTTTCGTCACTTAACGAAATAACATTTTCATTTGAATTTTTTTTTTCTTTGGCCAGCCGGTCTGTAGTTGATAATAAGATGTCTTCCCGTACCAATAGTTTGTTTTCATATCCTTAGATAACACAGCCGATGCCAAAACATATCTGATTCTTTCCTTCTTTCCCTTTCTTTTTACTCAGAAATTCCCTGTCATTGTAATGACACTCTTTCGCCATTTGTTACTTATCAAAATATCCTTTTATCCATTGTCTCTTAGCTGTGTGTGTGTTCTTGCTTATCACTCACGATTCGGTTCTTAGCCTCTCCTTTTCTTCTTTTCTTTCTTTTCCCTTTCTGCCTCGTTAAATGGTGCCACATATGTATAATATTTTTGTCACGGTCCTAACAGCTCTATGCTAGCGGATTTGGGAACAGAAGAGGTGACGGAAAGAGTGGACCCAATCACTGGTAATACCCGCCTACCAAAGAATGGGTAATCTCAAGCAATGCCAGAATTATAGAACAATAAACCCGATCGGCCACCCCAGCATAGTCATGACCCCGTAATGCCCTCAATCGCTTGATATCCAGTGCACCGTTGAAGGCGGACGCAAGCGGTGACGGCAACGCAAGAACTGGTCAGACATGATCAAAGAGTGGACGGACATGACAATGCTGGGCCTCCTTAGAACCACCACCAACAGATCATCGTGAAGGTTGTTTTTCTGTCCTTAGCAGCCCACACCGATTACTGAAGTAGTGAAGTGACTAATGGTGATATAGAAAACATAAGATATTCATTATTTTAAATAATCTGTTACTATCTTTCTATATTTCTGAGATGGGGTGTTATAAACTATTTACATTATTCGAACTATTGTCCTCATCTGTGTCGCCATATTTATTATAGCGTTTCGGACGTTGTTCGCTCCGGCCTACTTTACGTGGTTGGAATGTCGAACTGAACCATTTATTTCTACTAGGGTAGACTGTTCTAGTTCCACGTGCCATGTTTAATGGATGTCACTTATCAGTTATCTCCTGTTAATTCCCCTCTCCAAGTTCTCCACTGCCTTAACTGGGTATTGAACTCACACTCTTTGGGTCCTATCACTGGATCTAACTAACAGCGAGCGAAATAAAGGGCTCAGTTCGATATTTCAACCACCTGAAGAAAGCCGGACCGTACAACGGCCGAAACGTTGTAATAAATATGGCGACAAAGATGAGGACAATAATCCGAATAATGTAAATAGTGTAATCTATTACTCTTGTATTTTATTTCAATTTACACGTTAAACAAACGTTACGACTGTTTTACAATGGAAAACGTAAAAATTGTATCACCCACTTTTTTTTTTCAGTGACACACACATTAATTTGGAAATTCTCACAAAAATCAAATAATTGTCGGATTTTAATGAACCTTATTTTGTAAATAAATCTGAAGATTAGTATTTTTATTTTGTTTTAATAATTGAAAACTTTTTTTTCGCATAAGACAATTTATTGCAGGGGTTTCTCGAGCCACTGGAATGTTTCCTTGTGGTTCCGCTCCAGCAAAAAGGTTAAAACCATTGATCTAATTAAATAGGAAATTTGAAAATGTTTTTCGATCGGCCTTTATGTGAGCATGAATCTACCATACATACTCGTATATAAGTCTACTTCAGGTGCAACTCCTGATTTTTTCTATAGCTAATACTAGTAGGCATATCACAGTTAAATATTGCAGTACTGAGGATCATCTTCATCGTTTTGTACAAGTCAGTCAATGACTGACTTTCTGCCTCGTTAGACATGTATCTTTCGTTACATGATTGACAGCGGCAGATTTTTCCCCGCAGTAGGCTGCCATTTTTTTTCTGAGGTAGGCCAGTTGCCATCCAAAGCTATAAAACCCGGTCTGTCCTGCTATTTACCCATAGCTGATGGGTGGTGGGGAGAAAAAGATTCATACCTTTCCCAAGGGTATCAGCACGTAAGTGAATGTAATGGATTCGACTGGAATTCGAACTCGGCTCTCAGATTTCTCAATCAGTGCCTCCTCTTTTTTGCAAGGCTATCTCGAAATAGTGAGAAAATCTTCTTACAGTAAGATATCTGATATGAAGATTTAGATACCATACTTTCGTTTTTGTTCCTACATGGCCACGGTAGCTCCATACACCACTTAAAATCTGCACTACTTTATATAAATGAAGAATTAATAGATTTTTTCCTATCTCAAATTTGCATTCAGCTTTGTTTCACATCGCTGAGGTATTGCCTTTCCAATGACAATCCTTTTGTCAGGATTACCGAACAGGTTTAAACAGAAGACTGGTTCTCGTTATTTGGTAATGCAGACGATGAGTAAAAAGACTTCTATCGTTTTTAGTTGTTAAATGTTGTAAAACAACTATTTTCTTCGGTGTATCGTAAACAAATTCCTCCTCTAGCATTTACCGTAATATTTGGTGTATAATTTAAATAGTACATAAACAGATGGAGGCTATAGTTAGTTGGATCAGTTGAAACGTTGTGATAATCAAACTAAGCTGGCTACAGATTGTAATGGAGATATTAGCTTACTGTACAGATTAGAGAAAATGTAGCCTCAGGAGTTCCATTTATGTTACAAGCGAATCGTCCACGTGTCTAGTATTCCTACTAGAAAGTCTTCTGGAACATCAAATGACGCTCTGTAATGCTCTGGGATAGGAGCAGTTTCTATCCGCATACTAGTGACTTTCGTTTGATTGTGTGACGTCGATCTGCTTTATAGTACATTCGCCTACAACAGACAACATATAGTGGTACAGTAAGTTAAAACTATCGCCCTTACAGCTTTTTATACTGAAGTCCACACAGTGGACTCAAGAGTCACTCATGCTATAGGGTTACTGAATTAGATATGTAATATGAACGTAAGAAAAGGATTTAGAACGACTGACCATTGACTCGAAGCGGTTAAAATTTTAATGTTCAGGGGAGCATCCACGCGGAAAATAGTAGCTCTCGGGGAAAAAAAAAAAAAAAAAAATCAGTGAGTGGAACTTCCTCCTTACAAATGGAATACAGGATAAACGTGTGATTCGACTATGAACGTATCACAACCAGTCTTACCTGGCTTTGGATTGATTTGTTTGACGGCATATCAACCTCTATGGGTTATTTAATGCCGACAATTTTTTTTTTAACGCTGGCAAGATTTTTTTTTTTCAAGAATTTATTGCTGATATTAATTTTTTCTTAAAAAATTAATTGCTGGTAATAACCTTTTACAAAAATATATTGCTGGCATTAAAACCAATTTTTACACTTTCATTGTGTTTTGACCCCAGTTTGGGGGTCAAGTTATTTGCCCATAGCTGGGACTAACAGGTGCTACCTCGGAACACCAGCAATTAAGAGGTGATTCCACGCTCCTCAAAGCCTGATCAGAGGCCTTACTGTTGGATGTAGTTTATCGTCTTTCCCAGGACGCGGATGTTGTTTATCGTCTTACCAAAGACGTGTCTTAGCTGGAGAACGTAAAGAGAGCAGATCATATGAATATTTGCTATGGGAATATGTATAGGATTTAAACTTTGCATATGAGGGAAAACTGTAGAGTAGAAAGTGAATCAGTGAGTCCCCCTCCCCCAAAGAAAAAAATCTGGAGATTTACTCAGTGAAGGGATCGAGGCCTCGGGTGTCATTTGGTGTTCTAGAAGAATTTCCCTGGCAGTACTAGACACGTGTTCGATTGGCTTGTAACATAAATGGAACTCCTAGGGGCCCTACTCCAAAAGAAAGAAATCTGGAGATTTGAGAAGCGTATCGGATTAGAAATGTGATCTTGCAGAAGCATGCATGCTGAGAATACCATGCACTGAACATGTGAGAAACGATGAAGTTTTAGGCAAATTGAAACAAAAAGGATACTTATAATTAGAATCAGGAAAAGGACAGCTGAAATTTATAGAGCGCATAATGAAAGGGGCCTTAGAAAATTTGACATTCACGGGGAATAATGAAGTCAGGAGGAAAGCAGCGCATGACCTACCTAATGAGCTCACATAAATGGGTATCAGAATAAAATGAGGTGAGATAGCAAAGAAAGAAAAAAAAAACGAAAAGGAAAAACTTGTTTCTAAGAGCTAAAATAAAGGACAAGGAATAGTGAAGAGTTTTGATCGTCGAAGTCCTAAAGAGACACTACAGATACAAAGGAAGACCTGTTATTTAACCGATCTACTCTGCTGGGAAGGTTTGTCTTGATACTTGAATCTTCAATTTTCAAGCCATTGACAGAGGAATTTAAAATATCTGCAAGAAAAAATATTAACATGGCATTCCAGAAACAAGGCGCTACTTTTGACACACACACACACACATATATATATATATATATATATATATATATATATATATATATATATTAAGAAATGGACAAAGTCCGACAATTTATTTATTAAAGACATTTTTATGTTTAACGTTCTTTTTATAGATACAAGTATTTAAGTAAATGCTCTGTTTATAATAAACGGTATTAAATAACATTTACCGGCCTGAATGTCCGAGAAATTTTCATAGATTCAATGTCTTTAATAAATAAATTGTCGGACTTTGTCCATTTCTTAATGTATGACGTCATTTGTTTACATATGATACGCCATGAGCAGTTATGAATATTCGAGATTCATGGAAGATTGAAGTTTATAAGCAGTAAATTCAACCTTTCCACCCGAACGACCCTTTGTGGCCGAGCGGTCAAGGCACGTCAGCGTAAATGACTGTTCCGTATAGGATGCATGTTCGAATCCTGTCAAAGGACGAATATTTTCTATGACAATTTCTCGGACATTCAGGTAAATGTTATTTAATACTGTTTATTATAAACAGAGCATTTACTTGTATCTATAAAAAGAACGTTAAACATAAAAATGTCTTTAATAAATAAATTGTCGGACTTTGTCCATTTCTTATTATATATATATATATATATATATACGTGTGTGTGTGTTTATATATATATATATATATATATATATATATATATATATAGCCCGCCACCCCCCCCCATTCATTTCCGTTCAAATCGTCTGAAGATCCCGTGAGCGTGAAACTCATATTACAAGAGCGATCCTTACATAGGATTTGACGTTGATAAGCGATTTTTGCTCGGTCAAGGCAATCTAGGTTTCGATCACTTTAATAAGTTTGCTTTCATGCCTTTTTTTTCTCATTTTTGTTAGTATTGTCGGCTTCATTCAAGACTGCATCTGGATAGGAGTATAAAAAATGAATAAAACCGACAATAATAAAAAAAAAAGATGAGAAAAAAAGGCATGAAAGCAAGCTTACTTACTCAGTAAAGTAATCGAGGTCTAGATTTCCTTGGCCGAGCGAAAAACGCTTACCAACGTTAAATCCTATGAAAGGATGGCTCTTGTAATTCGGGATCTTCAGACGACGAACGGATATGAAAGAAGGAGCGGCGGGATATATATATATATATATATATATATATATATATATATATATATATATATATATCGAGAGAGAGAGTTTTGTATTTAGGTAGCATCCCACTTTTATACAAGTTTCATTAAAGAATTTATACCTTTCGATGATAATATGCAAAAAAAAAAAAAAGAAAAAAAAAAGTGTAATCTTTCGTATTTTCAGCAGTGAAACCTATTCTGAGTGAAAAATGAACCCGTCCATATCACCATCACATTGCTCAGACTTCTTGAAATGTGAAAACAGCCGAGGAATACTCTGGAAACCGTCTATACAACGATTAGCGAAATGTCCGGCCTGTCGCTTGTTTTTGACTGGTTTTGCATGAGAAGACGGACTCATAACGCTAATCTGTTTAGAAGGCCGAATAGCGTTCCGAGGCCTTTGCCACCACAGAGAAGCAAAAAGCCTAAAGATGGCACAGGATCCAATTAAAACGAGCAAATAGAATAGAGAAACAATTAGGAACATTACCTTTGGCAGAGCATTTTCTGTCCTTATTGAAATTCGATCCTTGTAGGGATCTTCGCTGGATTTTACATCATGGTAGAGTGATATTAGTTTATATCCACTTTCTTGTTTAACTATTACACTTTCCTAATTTCAGTTTGTCTGTCTAGCTACCAAGCAATATATATATATATATATATATATATATATATAAAA
Source organism: Acanthosepion lycidas (assembly GCA_963932145.1). Lineage (NCBI taxonomy): Eukaryota > Metazoa > Mollusca > Cephalopoda > Sepiida > Sepiidae > Acanthosepion > Acanthosepion lycidas. The sequence continues at coordinate 58,391,331 of OZ010587.1, read as the reverse complement.
GTAATCCCTTGATTAATGCGTTTCTGATTAGTGCTCTAATTTTTTAATATACCAAAATTCGATTAGTGCTGTAAAACATTAAGTTTAACCATTGTAATTGAAAATGGATTTTTTTTTCAGTTACAGATGTACACGTTAGACGCCTTAATCTCTCTCTCTGTATATATATATATATATATATATATTATCTATATATTCTTTCCTTCATCCGCTGTCTGTGTCCATCTCGATGGGGCAAACGGCATACAATTTGAAAGAATAGGCTTGTTTCGATTACCTCAGCTCTGGGATAACAGCGCGCGCATACAGAAGTACAGATTATATATATATATATATATATATATATATATGTATATTATAAAATGTATTACATCGGACAATTATTTTGTGTTTATATGTTATTCTTAGAGATATAATTTATAAATTTACATAAACAGATCATTTACTTAAATTATATCTAAACAGAATACATAAACACACACACATTATATATATATATATATATATATATATATATATATATATATATATATATCCGTTTGTATATAATCCCGGTGATTCCTAATATCAAATATTGAAACTGATCCACAGAGAGACCTTAATATTTTTTACAGCAAATATCCAAAATTACATGTGGGTATAGCCTACTTAGGATCGGTACAACTTACTGCCGATCCTCATCAGCCCTCAAATGCCTTTCTGGAACTGGGGTTTTGAATTTATTTTAGATTCAAGTCCTACTCAAAGGGATACCTTGTTTTTGATAAGGGGCTTGTTTTGGGAGTAAAGGTATTTGCGTAGGACTACTACCGATAATAAGTTCAGAACCCCAATTCCAGGTAATTTGGGATTTTTGCTGTAAAAAATATATTTTTGTTAAGACATTATTTTTAGTGTATACCCGTGTTTGAAATAGACGTTTTTTTTTATTTTAAGCAGAATTTATTACGTTTATTGGTCTGTACACACGAGAAAACTTAAGAATAATATATCCCCCGACAGTGTTGGAACTTTTGTTCCTCTTTGTAGGAGAAACCATCGCCTGATATGGCGTGCTTTTGACCACCCTTCAGCATGGTTTTGTCAACACTTTTAACAAATACTAACTTTCTTTTTTAAACATTTTCTTGGCCACCCATTAGGTGCTTTTAAAGATAACGTTTCAAGTAATAAAAATGTCGAATCATAAATAAATCCATTGATTTTTCATAAGTATATATGGTTGACAATTACCACATTTATAGGCGAAAAGTGTTCAAAAACCAGAAATATCTCTAAACGAGGTAGACATAGGATTACAGAATGTGAACGCCAGGGCCATACTGATCAGCGATTGGCCCGCGGGACTCGCGGGCGCAATATTCTAAAAGTGATGGATTGCCTTTGTCTGGCTTTTGGATATAATTACAAAAGGTTGCGAATTTTTTTTTTTTTTTCAAGAATTTATTGCTGATATTAATTTTTTCTTCAAAAATTCATTGCTGGTAATAAGCTTTTACAAAAATATATTGCTGGCATTAAAACCAATTTTTACACTTTCATAGTAATTTGACCCCAGTTTGGGGGTCAAGTTATTTGCCCATAGCTGGGACTAACAGGTGCTACCTCGGAACACCAGCAATTAAGAGGTGATTCCACGCTCCTCAAAACCTGATCAGAGGCCTTACTGTTGGATGTAGTTTATCGTCTTACCAGGGCGCGGATGTTGTTTATCGTCTTACCCAAGACGTGTCTTAGCTGGAGAACGTAAAGAGAGCAGAGCATATGATTATTTGCTATGGGAATATCTATAGGATTTAAACTTTGCATATGATGTTTCTTTGTTTGTTTGGGTTTTATGGCATATCAACCACTGTGGGTTATTTAATGCCAAATCCAGTTTATATGAATTTTAAATGCCTATTTTGTATGGAATAAAAAATGTATAGCTGGCAACATTATTGTTTAAAAAAAAACGTATAGCTGGCAACATTATTCCTTTACAAAAAAAAACGTATAACTGACAACATTACTTCTTTCTACAAAAAACGTATAGCTGGCAACATTTCTTTTACAAAAAAAACGTATAGCTGGCAACATTATTTTTTTGCTGGCAACATTATTTTTTTTTTTTACAAAAAAACGTATAGCTGGCAACATTACTTCTTTTACAAAAAAAACTTAGAGCTGGCAACATTATTTTTCTGAAAACATTATCTGAGACCTTGCTGTTGGATGCAGTTTATCGCCATACCCAGGACGCGGATGTAGTTTACCGTCATACCCAGGACGCGGATGTAGTTTACCGTCATACCCAGGACGTACTTTGCATATGAGGGAAAACTGTAGAGTAGAAAGTGAATCAGTGAGTCCCCCTCCCCCAAAGAAAGAAATCTGGAGATTTACTCAGTGAAAGGCCACAAATGTTCTGAAACCTCGATACCCGGCTAAGACCACCCGAGTAGGCACACTGAGCCAATGTGCAACATTCGTTTCCGTGAAGTCATTCCTCTCGTCGACTTTGAATCCCAGCTGCGAATTAAAGAAAATGTCCTTTTCGCAGATGCTATTTTATATAGTAGCTTGGGGACTCAGAGAAGACACAGAAAGCAAAATATAGCAATCATCATTGCATCGTTTAGGGGGAGTCATATAGATCTTGTCGAGATTCACTCACAGGATACACAGAAGACGGGTGGGGGCAGAGGAAAATGGCGAATAAGAACCTAACAAACGTTGTAAAATGTTAGCGGTACATGAATTAGGAGATAATAAAGATAGCAACAAATAAGAGGTAGTTGTGGGGAGCCATGACCGCCTACATCCTGAAGGTACAGAGCACATAGAAGTAGGTGGGAAAGTGAAAACCGTATATTCCCAGTTCTTTTGTTCAGGGTAGAAGGCTTAGTGTTATTATTTAGATAAATAAATATATGACCGATCTCGAGGTGATGACTAGAAATAAAAATAAGACATGAACAGGCTGGTTCTCTTATTTCCTTTAATCTCCGTAATAAAACTCGCTAAACTAGCAATGATTCTTTGACGATATCACTCAGGCGTGAGACTGATTGTTGCTATGCATCATTGATTCCTATATCAATAATAAGAATGGTGAAGCTCGAAGCGTTGCTTAGGATATCACAAAGGAATTTGATAGCGTTCTGCTGACGGGTCTTCTTCAGTTGAAAAGTCATGATATTTCGTTCAGAAATACAATCAGTTGCATTCGTGAAAATTCTCATTCTCTTACACTCGGTAACCCCTTGCATCTTAATGGCGTTGTTGCCTTGCTCGGGGTGAATAACACCAAAGACTTATCTTCAGATTTTAAGTTTCGCAGATACACTCCTTGTCAAACGTGATAGATCTCTTGAATTTATTAACAGATATATCGGATTTAAATTT
>OZ010587.1:58285444-58380444 GCA_963932145.1 Acanthosepion lycidas | reverse complement strand
CTCGTTTATAAACTACGATGAGTTTTAGAGAGTCACAGAGAAAAGACGAGGGCCGAATTCTTACAGTTGGAACAATTATGAGTTTCAGTGATAAATGTTTGGAGTTGTATCGTTTTCTGAATTCTTCAGGCCAAGAAGGGATGTAAAATGGCAAAGATACGGGCAGAGGAAAGATCTAGAAATAAAGAAAGGGGCCGAGAATGGATCTAAAAAGAGTCGGCTCGAGAAGGGGTCTAAAAAAGGGATCTAAAAAATACTGTCGGATCGGACAGTGATCAAAATAAATAATAATAATAATAATTTATAATAAACGGTGGGACATAAAAGGCATCTAAAAAAAAAATGCCATGGAAAAGAGAAGGGATAAAAAAAACGTCAGATAGAGAAGGTGTCTAAAAAATATAAATAAAAGAAAAAAATTTCAGGGCAAGAACGGATCTCAAGAAAAAGAGACGGGCTGAGAAGGAGTATTAAAAAGAGTCGGACCGAGAAAGGGTCTAAAGAAAATAGTGTAATCGAGAAGGAATCTAAAAAAAATGTGTGGGGCCGAGAAGGGATCTAAAAAAAAAAAATGTGTTCGGTCGGGCGGGGATCTAAATAAAAAAAAATAATAAAATAAAACAGCTGGGCTGAGAAGGGGACATAAAAAAGGAGTTAGACGGCGACAGAATATAAAAAAAGGATAGTGGGGTCGAGAAGTGATCTAAGAAGTTTCAGATCAAGTATAGTTTGATTTATGCTATAAGGAACGATAGGATGGTAAACTAACCACAATTTGTGAACTTTTCATTTTTTTTTTACTATTATTCACCTAATATAAGAACCAAGAGCCACTCAAGTTTATCTATGTCCATACAAACGTCTTATTTATCAACCATAAAAAGGCAGGTACTCGCTAAGAACTACAGGATTCATTAGCTGGATGCCATTTTTAAATTATTGATATCAGAAAGCAGTGTGATGAGAACTAAACTAGTATCAATAATATTTATACATATTTAGTTAAGTCATAAATATAATCTCGCGATTCAACGACTGTTATTTTCTTTACACAAAATAAGTCTGTCGTGATTTTATAACTGTTTCAATATACGTTCAGATGAAATTCAAAATCTAACCTGCTCAGCACAGAAAACATATCCTCATTGACGCGCATAGCTGATTATCATTTAGATAGGAGATTGCAGTCTTGGATATAACGGTGCACTTAGATAAATTTTCTAGTCGGGCTTTTCTAGTTTCTGCTGGAACATGTTGAGAAATTCCCTTCTCTCACTCAGTGGTTCTTCTACTTAGATAGTCAGCCTCACCTGACACTATTACTCATATGTATCGTGTCCCTTCAGGACGTGGTTGTTCATAGCTGTCCACAACTTCCTGTTCTTTGTAGCTCTTAGCAAATATTGTCTTATCTATCCTGATCCTTGTTTTATCAACCATTTACACAAGGTAGTTTATTTATTGCAATACTTCGTTCCTCTTGTCTTTAATCTCCTGTCAGTATCAGATTTTCGTAGCCCTCCTCCCCTGGAGGCCCTAGAAATTTCACCGGTCTCTTTCTGAAATGAACGTGTCCTTTTTTTTTTCCCCATTTTCCCGAAAACTCCACTCACATGTTCAGTCCATGGCATTCTCAGCAACCTTCTGTAGAACCACATTTCCGTTGACTCGGCTTTTCTTCATATGTAATGAGATTGTCCAGCATTCACTGTCATATAGGATGGCAGATATTACACCACAAAGTATTCTTTACTTTGATTATAATGCGATTTTCCGGGTTGTTAAAACTGCTTAGATTTTAACGTTAGCTAATGCTGATATTACACGTTTCCTTATTTGGAAAAATTCAGTATTTAATGACTAAACAGATTGTACTGCTTTCGGTTGAGATTTGTAAAATCTTTCTCTTAAAACAATTTTTGAGGAAAATACGTTTCTCAAGTCCATTATTATCGCTCTTCTCAGTACTGGGGGGTCCTTCCTAACCTCTTATTTGAAATAGTGTAGGATATCAACATGATTATGTCATTTTTTTTCACTTCGAGTTACATGAGAACCATTTTAGCTGTTGCTTTTGTCGAATGTCCTCAATGGGTGTGGTACCTGTTTTATAGAATTCTTTGTCTACAAGACTCGAAGAAGTATGTTCCTCGCTAATACATATAGGCTTCATTCTCTGTGAGTCATTTTAACCATTAATCGGATAAAATAATTGTATACTGCTGACAGTTTACATATTTCTATTAGGTTGGTGCAAAAATAATGACGTAATAATGTCGTTTTTTGACGTTAAAAATACGTCAAAAAACGTCATTATTACGTCATTATTTTTGCACCAACCTAATAAACTAGCTTAGGACCCATCAGTGACATCCATATAAAAGTCCTGATCTGACGATGTTACTGAAGGACATGGCTAGAGTACCTAGGATAATGTTTTGTGGCTGTCTGTGTTGGGTGAAACTAAACTTAGTACAGCCATTTTCAATTTCTTTATCTTCATTACTAATTTTTTTTAAAAAAATAACTGATCTATATTTAGTACTTACTAATTTCACATTCTGAATTTTTAAGATTTTTTTCTAATGGTTCACGGTTACTACTGAGTAGTGAATTCGATCCTCACTGGTGCACCTGGGAAAAACTAAGCCTAACTTAATAAATAACTTATAGAGGACGCATAAGTCGGAAAAATGACGGAAGAAAAGCCGGCGGCCATCTTTCTTTGCCATTCTCTAGCGATAAAAGACGGGTTGTTCGACAAGCGAGAAAAATGAGAAACTGGATGCTATGAAAAGTTGCGAAGTTATGAAGGCATGAACAAGAAAAAGAAAAAAATAGTAGACAATGAACAAGAAGGATTGTATTAGGTTGGTGCAAAAATAATGTCGTTTTCTCACATATGTTACTATGTGAGAAAACGACATTATTTTTTGCACCAACCTAAGTCAGCTGAGAGAGATAAATTGAAATAAAAAGAACATATAATATTATCCCTTGGATACTTACCAGAATCTTTGATAAGACAATTTAATGGATTTTTTTAGTAAGTCACTCATTTCAGTGAGTTTTGTGCCATGCGCTTACGAGATCATGTATCTTTTGATACATGACTGACGAAGCAGATTTTTTCCCCGCAGTAGGTTGCCATTTCTTTCTGAGGTAGACCAGTTGCCATCCAAGGCTACAGAACCCGATCTGTTCTGCTATTTACCCATTGCTTGCGGGTGGGGAGAAGAAGAGGATTCATGTCTTTCCCAAGGGTAATAGTACAGAAATGAATGTAATGGAGTCGACTGGGATTCCTCAATCTGAGACCGTACCTCCTCACTCATTTACTTAACAAAAAAAAAAAAAAATAATATATCGATAGTTCTTCGTTAACATAAGCTGCATCCACAAAACTAGACAAAATTATGTTTGCTTAGATAATCTGAAATAAGAACAAAGTCTTGAATGGTTGCCCGAAGTAATAAATGGCCTATTGAGTTGCGAGGACCAGACAAGAAAGATTCCCAATGAAGAGAAGTTTTCTCATGATATTAAACGTGCGAAAGTAATCTTGTTTCGATCAATCAGGCTGTCATGTTTTTTTCTCGTTGTTCTTATAAGAACGGAAAATGAGTGTAGCTTCATTTTGAACCACGGACAATAAATTGGGGAGTAGAAGAAATCGGAAATTACGAATACATTATCGAAGAAAAAAAATAATTTGTGGAATTGTATGGTTAAACAAGCTTAGATGGTTAAATCGCGATAAGAAAGAAGACTCAAATCAACTTTAAAATCCCAAATCAGCAATTATTTTTATGACTATTGGACGATATATCAATTCTAATGATGAGTTGTCATCTAGTCTTTCAATAGAATTAAAATAAAAACACCAAAAATAAATTATTTCAAATATATTTTACCTATCTGATTGGTCAATAGATTCTTCTTTGGGATCAGTCGAGACATTTTTTAAAGATCTGAAAAGATTTGAAAATAAAAAATAACCTATATTCTCTGAACTGACTTGAGTTATTTTAGAAAATTTAGAAACAAAAAGTGTCATATCTTTTCTCGTATAAGGTAGTCAAAGCTAAATTATTTTCATTACAGATGAAGAACAGACTCAAAGCGACAGATATGAAGTCCTACAGACAGATGTTGAAAATATCTTTGGCAGAACATGTAAATACAGTGTAACCCGGATATAAGAGAGTTGTCGGGGCTGGAGAAGTCTCTTATATCCGGGTTTGGTCTATTTTGTTTACATTAACACAGGCTCTAATTTGGGACCAGAGAAAATCTCTTATATCCGTCTTTCTCTTATATCCGGGTTACACTGTACACGAGGATGTTCTTTGAGGAAAATTGGACGTTAAAAGACGACCTTTAAGTATAAAGTCAGGAAACAGCTGAAATTTCTAGGACATATCAGGAAAGAGAGCTTGGAAATGTAAAATGCGCACTACATGCTGAAGGTACTTCAGTTTACCTGTTATAGACTTGACGCGGTAGTCTAGATAGCCATTCAAGGAGAAGGAAAACTCAGGAATTCAAAACCATGGAGCAAGCAACGGAAAGCGACTGCAGTAATTTTCAAGAAGGCTGGCTAATTCACAGATAAAGAAAAAGAATATCGAGAATAATGGTTGCGTAGGTTCTGAAAGGACGTGGCATTAAAAAAAGCATCACCTCACAAATGCAAAAAGAGGACGAAAGAGCAAAGAACTGAAAGCAAAATCAAAAAGACAAAAAAAAAAAAAAATAAATAAAAAGGCATAAAAACCAAAAAAAAAACTCAAAAGGCAGAAAAGGCAAAAATGAATAAATCAAAAAGGCAAAAAAAAAAAAAAAAAAAAAATCAAAAAGGCGAAAAAACAAAACCAAAAAAAAAGAAAAGAAACGAAAATGGCAAAATAAAATAAAAAGGCCCAAAAAAGCAAAAGGAAAAAGAGAGCAAAAAGAAAAGAAGAGAAAAGAAACGAAGAGAAAAGAAAAGAAAAAAAAGAAAAGAAAAAAAAGAAAAGAAAAAAAAGAAAAGAAAAAAAAGAAAAGAAAAAAAAGAAAAGAAAAAAAAGAAAGAAAAAAAGAAAGAAAAAAAGAAAGAAAAAAAGAAAGAAAAAAATCAAAAACAAAAAACAAACAAAAACACACAAAAAACAAAAAAAAAGAAACAAAAACACTCAAGAAAAAAAATCGAAAAACAAAAAGGCAAGAAAATGGCAAAAGCAAACAAAAACAAAAAGGCACCCCCCAAAAAAATGCAAAAAAAGAAACAACCCCGCCAAAAAAAGCAAAAAACAAAACAAAAACAAACCCAAAAACAAAAAGGCGAAAAAACACCACCAAAAACAAAAAGCCACCCACCAAAAAAAAAACAAAAAGGCAAAACAAAAAACCGCCAAAAAGACACAAAGGCAAAAAACAAAAAAAAACCAAAAAACAAAAAGGCAAAACAAAAAAAAACAAAAACAAAAAGGCAAACGAAAAGGCAAACAAAATGGCAAAAAAAGCAAAATAACGAAACAATCAAAAAAGAAAAAAAGAAAAAAAAGAAAAAAGGCAAAAAAAACAAACAAAACAGAAATGCAAAAAAAAAAACAGAAAGCCAAAAAAAAAAAAAACTCCAAAAAACAGAAAAGCAAAAAAAAAACAACAAAAAAAAACCAGAAAAAAAAAACAGAAAAAAACAACAAAAAAACAACAGAAACAGAAAGGAAAAAAAACGACAGAAACAGAAAGGCAAAAAAACAAAAAAACAACAGAAAGGCAAAAAAACCAACACAAACAGAAAGGCAAAAAAAAAAAAAACAATCTAAAAGGCAAAAAAAACAAAAAAGAAAAACAAACAAAAAGGAAAAAAACAAACAAACAATAAGGTAAAAAAACAAACAAACAAAAAGGTAAAAAAACAAACAAAAAGGTAAAAAAACACAAACAAAAAGGAAAAAGAAACAAACAAAAAGGAAAAAAAAACAAACAAAAAGGAAAAAAACAAACAAAAAGTAAAAAAACAAACAAAAAGTAAAAAAAAACAAATAAAAAGGAAAAAAAAAACAAAAAGGAAAAAAAAAAACAAAAAGGAAAAAAAAACAAAACTAAAATGCAAAATCAAAAACAAAGAAAAAAAAACAAAGAAAAATATAAACGAATGCCTGAAAAGAGTCGAGGTAAAAAGAGTGAATCTGTACATTCTGAAAATCGGAGAAGTGATATTCGATTAAGCAATTTGGTCCCCGGTGGATTATCCAAAAATGCAATGTCGGTGTCATAAGGGCATAGTAATCTTTAAATTATCACAAGCAGAGCCTTACACGAGTGTTGGCAATGAGGCTCCTTGCCTCGAGCGTTTATTGTGACTAGTATTCACCCCAAACATCAAGTGCAATTCGTATAAACGATCTATCACTAAATAGGATGGAGAACTGGTCCTTGTAACACTCCAGAAATTAACACCTGCCATGGTAGCTTTACTGGCGTAAAATGGAGTATTGCTGTATTGATGAATTATCTTTTACTCTACAATCTCTATTTCTCCTCGAAATGTTATTAGCCTCTGAAATGTTCAGGCGAACTACAGTCTTTAGTTCCGACAGTTCAGATCTTCGCAACTCGGAGCATTGACACCATGCACATGGTGTTGATTTATCCACATTTCCTTCTTATTCCATTGGTAAGGAGGATCCACTTTTCCGAACTGTTGCATTCTGGAAGAGAGTTCGGAGAAGATGCTTCCCCGATCAGAACAATTTTCAAGGCAATGTTCAACCGTTATCAGCATAACATGCTCCCCTAGCTCACCTCTTGTACGCCCTTACAACAACCTCGTTTATTATCTCTCTACCTTGAGTGCTTCTTGGGTCCTGTATTACGTGAAGAATATTAAAAAAAGAATAAAGTTCGCAAGTTATGGTTATTCTTACGACCCACATGTGTAGTATTATAAAAATTAGTTATTCTTGGTTTGAATCTTTGCCATTTAAACCGTGACGAATACAGAAAACGAGATGCTAAATACAAGGCTTTCATTTAGCCAATCACTGTGACGTCTGTGGCAATACGTAATATCAGACAAGACATTAAGATGTGCGCTGTGTAGCGGTAACAGGATTCTTGGTTTTACAATTTCAAACACATTTTCATCGGTTTGCGTATGAAAGGCTTAACAACATATTTGTTGTATCAGCAGCAACCTCCATTCATTTTTTTTTTAAAGGGAAATAAATATCAGGTTATATACCCAGTGCATGACAGATCCATCGCTGTGGCAACCAATCTCCAAAAGTCTTGCCTGCTTCTCCTTTGGGAGAAGTTAGAGGAAACTAGAGAAATACAAGAAGCTATGGCGGAAAAAAAACAAATATGTCATCCAAAGATGAATTAGTGAAAAATCGATTTCAAAAATTTAGCACTAATCGTTTATCCACTGATTGAGATAAAAATGGTCATCTCGGAAGATGACCAAAAACTCTCAAAAAGAACCCGTTACATTTGTATTGACCTGACGTCAACATTGCATAATCGATCGAAACAATCCTCATTCACTCGGTGCATTTGAATTTAATTTAGAAAATTACCTCCCCGGACAGTAAAAAGGTGATAATATGTGAAATATCCGTGAGAACTAAAACGGTAAACAGGTTCAAGAGAAATAATTATTTTATTTAGGGACATGAAATTATTTTCAATCAAATATGTTGATAGTTACACTGTTTGAAGCGGTGTCCCTATCTTTGTTGCCATATTTACGACGTTTCGGCTGTTGTACACTCCTGCCTTCTTCGGGATCTGTGTACATTTCCGAGATGAGGTATTGTAATTATTTACGCTATTTACATTATTCGGACTGTTACCCTCATCTTCGCTGTCATATTCACAAAATTTCGGCTGATATATGCTCCGACCTTCTTCAAGTTTATTTCGCCCACCGAGGTAGTGCCTTTCTTTTTAAATTTTTCACTTATCGAATATATTAAAATAATTACATATTTTTCTTGGTGTTTCATAATAACAACTCTGGTTTGAATATATTTTACATTTAATGTATATAATAGAAAATATATTAACCTCATTTGGATTTAATTCTTGAAATGGTAAAAACCTGTTGAAATTAGGTATTTCCGTACATTTTTCAGACGATCTTTAAAACTAAAAGCTCGAAAATTGGTAAAAGCCATGGATCTAATTTTTGGTGTCAGTACTTATTACATAAATCTCCAGCTTTCGCGTCGAGTGCAATATTGATTTTGAAGAATAAGGAAAACATCTACTGCTCTATTGCAACAAGAATCATTCTGTTTATCAAAAAAATAATGTAAACGCGCAGAGAATCCCTATTTCCGCTTATCACTGAACAGAAAAATAACCCATTTTATGAGCATCTTATTGCTCGCTTTGGCGTGAACAAGAACTTGGAGATGTTCATTGTACGGTCACAAGGAAAGGAAAGACGAAAAATAAATGCTACAAAAGAGAAAGCACAACAAGAGAAAGCAACATTTAAAACAAAAACAAAAACAAAAACAACAATTAAAACAAAAAAAACAAAACAAAAAAAACAAACAATTAAAACAAAAAAAAACCACCTAAATAAAAGAATCACTCGACCAGCCTTGAAAAGGCCTGCGTTTGACCTAAGTAACATTTGCTCAAGGTTTGATGGTGCATCTAGTCTGTCCCTAAAGCAGTTCGGCCGATATTTAAGCAAAAGTTGATGCAGGTATATTGCTCGAATTTGCCACCGTAAATATCGAAGAGAGATTCCCAAAACTCGCATTGCAATTGAACAGTAAAAGATGAGCCATAGCCAATTAATTCGGTTGGTTGGGTATCTGATGATATTTCGCGATGCAGATATTTCTACCCTACGGTATGTCCCTTGTATATACATTCCATCAACATTCCGACACTACATTGTGTGTGTGTGTGTGTGTGTGTGTGTGTGTGTGTGTGTGTGTGTGTGTGATTTATATATGTGTTCGTGTCAAAATTTCGTCAACATTAATGGATTATTTTTCTACCGTTTAAGTGTTAACATAATTTTAACCAACCCTGTAAGTCAAAAGGAAACAAATTTATTAATCAACGCGCTTTGTCCTATGAGCGACTTTATCAATGCAAACAGAAGGATTTTATTTTGCAACATGGATTTAAAAGATGTAAAAATAACCTTACTTTATTATTTCTTTTAATTATAGAACACTAAAATAAAAATATTCTTAAGGTTATTTGTGGGAAGACAAGCTTAAACATGAAGGATTCTAAGTGAAATAATTTAATCCCTAATAAACGAAAATGTGTAATGATATTTTTATTTGCTATATATATATATATATATATATATATATATATATATATATATACTTTTTTTATATTGATACAACTATTATTATTTTAGCTTTATTTGATAAATTATTTTAAGCAAAAGACAACTTCAATCTAAAGAGGGACACACTTATTAAAAAAGAAAAATTACTTAGAAAGTTTTTGATAGTACCGCTTGTCAAAATGTTAACATTCGCCTCGGTTTTTTAAAAAATACTGTTTTCCAAACCCAACATATATGGCCATAAAATTTAAGAAAACATTAAAAAACACTGATAGTTGTGCTAGCATAAAGTTACAAGTAATCGTGACAAAGTGTTTAAGCGTACTGGCCTTCTCTACAATGTTGATCCTGACAGATGTCGCGCTCACTTCAAAAATCTCTAACTATGGTGTGCCCAGCATAGTTTCAAGATAAACCACGGCTTGCCTCCGAAAGTGTTGAAAAAATAGCATAGCTGGCGTCTGTAACAGGGATTAGTTATGTACTGTTATTTTTATTTACCCACGCACGCATGGACTCTCCCAACTATAAATAGGAGCAAGTATTGCCTTTTGGAGGGTGATGTTTCCAGCAGCCTGATCTGATAGTCGGAACGAACATTCTTTCTGTAACACTCGTTTGTATTACTGTTTCTGTTAATATATTTGTTTAAGTCAATTCCTTTCTTGTGTTTATTTCTGGCCTTAACAAGGCCACAAAAGATACCATTTGAAACGAGTAGCCAGCAATTATAAGGGAGTGTATATCGGAAAAGCTCCTGCAAAATTCTCGGCACCACGAAGAATATATTCCCAAACAAATTCTGACATGGAATGCTGTCCATAATTTGAAGACTCGTAAAAGAGACTTATAAATCTACCCAGCTGATAAGTTATCCAAATTTCCCATGTCTCACTGGGTATGGTGCTCTTTGTACGAAATCACTGTATATGGTGTAAATAAAAATAAAATAAAATTTTCTATATTTTTCTGTTTTCGCGAAAGCCATTTTGCACGTTCATCTCCCTAAATTTCCCCTTAGCCATCGTATACGAGGCCTAATGAAAGAATATCGGTACTGGTGCTATGAAAAGAAAACTACAACACATATCATTTCGGCATTAATCTCCTTCGAAGTAGTCAGCTTCTGAATCCACACACTATCCAGCGTCTTTTCTATTGATGGAAGCATTCTTGGAACTCCTTTTGGGATAGCATGCATTGAATTTTCTCGACGTCTTGAAATCTTGTTCAAGTTGGATTTGACTTTTGAAGAGGAACATATTGCAAGGGAATAAATCTGGGACAATATGGTAATTGTCGGACCTGAGGAATATTGTCCTCGTCCAAAATCTACTACGTAAAACATAGCCACTGATGGGACCTCTGGTGAGAATGTTATAACTAAGTCAGTCTGTCCAAGCGGCTTCAATATGCATACTTTAGCTCAATTACTCTATCAGCAGTCCCGATTTATTTATTTATTTTTTATCTCACCTCATATGTATATGTACAATCCTATAAATTATGAATCAACTAACCAAGTCAAAAGTAAGGTTGAATGATAGGAAACTGTATATAAAATTAGTTTTACATCTATTCTCTCCGAGATTCGTTTATAGTACAATTCAAAGTATAATCCCATGTAGGATTGCAACTTTCAAAAGCAACATGTTTGCCATTGCTAGTTGCATGAATTCCAAAAGTGTAGCACAGTAATCCCTCGATTCGGGCGGCTAATACGTTCATTAAAAGATATGCAGCACTAATCGAAAACACATTAATCGAATATAATAACTTACAGGAAATCATGTAATTTGTACGGCAAATTTTAGTCTCATTCAATTTCTAATTTGTGTACTTTTTAATTAAATTATTATAGGTACATATCATAACATACAATAAAAATGCTATGAATTATTGCTTATTAATCTGATTTTTTATTAAAAAATCATGAATGGTTTGCCGCATGTTATTGTTTTTCACATAATTGGCACTACTCAGAAATGACCCCTGCAAATCTTCCAAAAAATATCATAATCCTTACCATCTTAACCTGAACATTTTATTTATAATCTTTCCATAGTAAATGCATACACCTTTTATATTTTTTTAATAAATGTACATTTCTGTATCTATTTTATTCGAGGTAAAAAAAGAGAGAAAGATAAAAAAAGAGAGAGAGATAAAAAAGAGAGAGAGAGATAAAAAAGAAAGAAAAAAGAAAAGAAAAGAAAAAAGAAAAAAGAAAAGAAAAGAAAAAAGAAAAAAGAAAAGAAAAAAAGAAGAAAAAAAGAAAAAAGAAAAGAAAAAAAAAAGAAAAAAAAATTCTTTTAAGACCTTCAAAATAAACATGAAAAGAATATTAAAAAATTAATATAGACATATTCAAATACATATTTATAATCGGCTTATATCATAAAATTTATTTATAACCGTCGGTTATTTAAAATATCTAATTAGTTAGCGTGATACTTGATAAACAAATCATTTTAAAAGTTTTGGGAATTTTTAATTAATCGGTAACTATAAGAGAAGCATATTTCAATTACTGAGGTTAAACTGAAGAATGTTTTAACGCACTGAGTATTATGCATGAAGCAAGAGAAGGAAAACTTTGATTTTAAACTTTCGCTGTCTTGCCGCCATGCCCAATCATGGGAAAGGCTCCAGGAGTATACACTGAGGACAAATCAGGAGTCTACGGAAAATCAAATTCCAAGTTGGTGTATGGCGCGGGAAATCTTTAGCTTTGGGTAGCAGTCTTTCTAGAGATGGTATCTCCACAACCGGAAGTAGGGCTGGTGTACCACATTTTGTATCAGCTACCGAAAGAATTATGTTCCGACCAACCACAGGGAGGTCGAAAGATGCGTGCACTGATCGAATTTTGGTATATAAAGATTTTTTGCGGACTAATCGAAAACGCATTTATCGAATGCGTATTAATCGATAAATACCGTTTTTGAGGCAGTGGCATTTAAAAAAGAACATCTGCGCTGCGTGTGCGGATGCAGTAAAAGTACAGCTATATCCAGCTGTGGCTGACAAGATTAGAAGAGGTGATTTTGACATGACCGACAAGCATCACACTGAAGAATTCTTGAAATAAACTAAATCGGATTCACGTCCATGTACCAGAGTTTCGTCGGGAAAAAAAAAATTAATGTATCATGGTCAACTCTCCGGGAACATCAAGCGAATTAGGAAAACTTGTAAAGACAAAAAGATTTTTCCCATCATCTTCTGATTGAGAATTTAACACATCTGAATGTCAAACTCATTTTTTCATTGCATTGTTATAAGTGATGGAAATGGGTTTTGTATGTCTAAAAACGAAACAAATAGTTATCATAAAATAAAAAACCAGTGCGCACATTAAAACCACGACTCCATCTTCAGAAGTCCTAGCATTGTGTCTCTTGGAATATGAAACACTTATTGCGAGCTAGAGGAATGCAGAAAGATAATACCTAGAGATGTTTATTGCCAGAAGCCTGGTCGGGTAAGCAAAGCATTGCATTGAATGTGTCCTGCTTTGGTAATGTGTTATTATCCAGCACAACAAAGCAGATGCACACACTGCAAAACAAACTCAAGAAAAAAAAAATAACATCATTCAAACGAAAAGTTCTTCTGTATATTCCATGCGCACCAGGTTTAACATCAACAGATTTTTATTTGTTTCCATGGCTAGAACATTTTTATAAGTGGCAGAAGAATGAGAAATGGAGAACAATTTGAAAGTAGCATTTAAAACTATCTCCAGGGAAAAAAGACGCAAAATTCTTTAAACGTGAAATGGAAAACTTGCCTTCCCTGTCGGCTGCAGTCATTGAAAATGAAAGTGATTACATTTTTTTTATAAGTAATATTTAAATAACATATATTTTTTTAAAAATCCTATCAAGTAAAACGTGATTACTTTCGGAAAACATTATATATATATATATATACATATATATATATATATATATATATAATTTTTGATTTTGTTTCGGCGAGTGGAAATGCATCTGTGTCTCTCTCCGCGAGAAAGAGCTGCAAATTGGATGATTCAGTCAATTTTAGTAAGCCTTCACTGATATCAAACTGTCCCCCACCCCGCTACGTTTTTTTAGTAAATACATATGGAGCATTTACTTTCGGAAGTGTATAAAAAGAATCAATAAACACAGTCATTATCTATCGGAACTATGAATGAAAAAAATATAGGTAAATAGATAAATATATGGATACTTTGAGTAAATTCCTGTTTATAAAACCATGAACGAAGGGAAAAAGAAAAACAGGTGAGATTTACTTTGAAGTAACTGCTTAAGAAAAAGATGAGTTGAAAGAAAAATGAGGAAAGGAAATAAATGAAAATGGGAAGAAGAAAATGAAAATGGGAAAATGAGCTGTGATTAAAGCGTAAAAGAAAGCAAGAAAAGGAATTAATTTGAAAATAAAAGAATGAAAATAGAAAAGAAAAAATGACAAAAACAAAAAATATGAACACAGAGAAAGGCAGATATAGAGACAGATAAGAGACAGACAGATAGGCAGAGACAGAGATAGAAAGAGATAGAGACAACGAACAAAATGAGAGGAGGATAAAAGAGAATGACGGAAGATAAAAAAGAAAGTGTACCAAAAAGAAAGCAAGGCGTGAACGAAATAGTGAAGGTCATCGAAAGCAAGAAGAATGACAAAAGAATGCAAGATTAAAAAAAGGTCATCGAAACTAAGGAGTAAGTGGATCAAAGAAAGATAATAAAAAAAATGAAAGAGGATCAAAATACACGAAAGCAAACGAAAAGAGAGAGAGAGAGAGAATGAGACAAAGACAGAGAGAGAGAGAATGAGACAAAGACAGAGAGAGAGAGAATGAGACAAAGACAGAGAGAGAGGCAGAGAGAGAGACTGAGAGAGAGACAGAGAGAGACAAAGACACAGAGAGAGAGACAAAGACAAAGACAGAGAGAGAGACAAAGACAAAGACAGAGAGAGAGAGTGAGAGAGAGACGGTGAGACAAAGACAGAGAGAGACAGAGAGAGAGACAAAGACAGAGAAAGAGTGAGACAAAGACAGAGAAAGAGAGAGAGAGAGACAGAGAGAGAAAGAGAGAGAGGGAGACAAAGACTGAGAAAGAGAGAGACCGACTATGAAAAATCCGAGATGGAAGATAAAAGCATGATCACAGAACGATCACAAAAGAAGCACGGAGACAGACGGCACGTGCGGGCACGGAGACAGACGGCACGTGCGGACACGGAGACAGACGGCACGTGCGGACACGGAGACAGACGGCACGTGCGAGGATAAAAGAAAGCAAAAAGGTAAGAGAAAAAGCCAAAAGCGAAAGAAAACTTCTATGATTAAATAAAGCGAGAAAATAAACCAAGCAAGAATAAAATAAATTATTAAATCTACACAGAATAAGAAATTCGTAATAATAAAGCATAGGACAATATGGATTGGACATTTTTTTTTACTTTTGTGGTATTATTTGGATTACCAAAGACAGTTACATGCATTCACATTGTTTCCGATGAGATGCATATGCTAAAGAACTGAAAGTGAAAGTGAAACTAGAAAAAACACATACTTCTTTGGGAACAAAACTTTAGGGAGAGAGAGTGGGGAAATGTAAAGAATTATTTCATTGTATATTTGTTATTCATGGAATGCTGGAATAGGGAGTAAGAGGAAAAAAAGAGGTTCTCGTGCCAGTAATTTGAAATTACAGAATTACTCGCAATTTACATATGAAAATAAAGAAGGAATTCTATTATATATACGAGTTGCCATTCAAAGGTTCCCAGCCAACCAAGAAGGGATTTGAAAACTTCTTATATTTGATCATTTAGATTAGATTACATGAAATGGATCAGGGCGAGCAGATTCTCGTTTTGTGTATTTGGGTAGCAATGTTAAATTTCGACAAGTTTGTCGAATTACCAATACCAACGAATGTTCTTTAAATATTTCTTTCAGATGTTCCTGATCATTTTTTTGGTTTAAGTTTCATGTTTGAAAATCGATTTTTCTGTGTCCGATTACATTCAGTTAACGTTAATCATTATATAGCTACTGGAAGCATTATCTACATTTTTGTTTAAATATTATTATACATAAAACACACATTGATAATGTATGTGCATTGGTTGGTTCTGTTTAGCGCCATAACAACACCTCTATGTTTTATTTAATGCCGAAATCTAAATATTTTGAACAATCTTATAGCTTCAACTAAATATATATTTTTAACGCAATTGTGTGATTTTATCTATAGATACAACGTATTTTGTGTATTTTTTTTATATAAAAATGTATATATCTTTTATGATTTCATTTCCGATACAAAGTATTTACTGTATTTTTTTTTAGAAAAATGTATATATCTTTTATGATTTCATTTATGGATACAAAGTATTTACTGTATTTTTTTTTAGAAAAATGTATATATCTTTTATGATTTCATTTATGGATACAAAGTATTTGCTGTATTTTTTTTTATAAAAATGTATATATCTTTTATGATTTCATTTATGGATACAAAGTATTTACTGTATTTTTTTTTTTATAAAAATGTATATTTTTATACTTTCAAAACATTGTTTTTGTTTGAGGGTTCACTATTTGCCCATAGCTGGAACCCTTGTCGAAGGGCTGTTTCATTCTAGACGCAATTGTTAGGCGACAGTCTGTTTCATGCTATACGATTGTATATAGCAAGAAACAGACTGTCGCCTCTAAGTGTTGACTTCTATGTTCACTTTTATATATATATATCGTCCTGGGTATGACGATAAACTACATCAAACTGCAAGGCCTCTGATCAGGAGGTTTTGAAGAGCGTGGAATCACCTTTTAATTGCCGATGTTCCTAGGACCACCCTGACCCACGGAGGTAGCACCTGTTAGGGTCCCAACTATGGGTAAATAGTTGACCCCCACACCAAATTTGGGTTAAAACACTATGAAAGTGATTGATGTGACCTTTAGCATTCCAACTCCCAAATTTCGTAGACAGACGATTCATGAATCACTCCACCCACTCGCTAGGGATATCAGCAATATTCTACGTGTATATATATATATATATATATATATATATATATATATATATATATATATATATATGTGTGTGTGTGTGTGTGTGTGTGTTTCTTGACAGAGAAAGATATTTATGTAGATAAGGCCTAAAATGTAGGAAGAATAAGGATCTCTCTTCGATATTATTTGATAGCTTCATCGATACAACTTTGGTAAGTTGAGGAATAAATATGAAAAGGAAAAGAAAATCAAAGTGTCTGATTCTTACATTTCCACAGATGAGACAGACATTTCGAAAATGAGCTACAGAGCAAGAGAAGGTAAAGTCAAGAAAAAGAAATGGTGAAAGTGAAAATTGAAAAGGTAAAAGGCGATCCACTCGATTGGAAAACCTCTGCCAATTAATAGTCACGTCTTGAAGGTATGCACGTTTTTAGCCTGGCAGCTGCTATTACCGACAATAGGTCATCGAAAGTCCTGCGCTCAACTAATTAGGAAGTTACAAGTGGGGACGCTTTCGTTTGGTCCGAAGATTGATGCTTCGCCGGGCACGGTAGGCGTTGATCTTACCGATAGCAGAAAACTCTTTAACTAAATGCTCAATTTAAAAGTTTGGAAATTGATTGATGGTGGTATATCTGTTTGTAACTGTATGCGTAATAAAAAGAAATGAACTCCGATGATTGCAAATGACCATTCAAATAAGACGGTTATATTCAAAGAAAGGTTAGTAATTTCCTATGCGAAAATTCCCAGAGCGATATTTTACACGTCATTAGGAAAAATGTTTAAAGTGGCTTTGCTGAGAGGAGTGTAGGCGACAGTGTACGTGCTTAAACCACATGCCATTCGTATCTTGTGGATAACTTCTTTATGTGCCGTGTTCCCTCAGGACGTAGGCGATCAGAGCTCTCCACAACTTCCTCTCCCTTGTAGCTCTTAATAAACTTTATTTCTCCTGTCCATCATCCATTTACCCAAGGTTACCAAGTCTGTTAGGCATAGCGTTCCTCTTTCTTTCTGTCCTGGGATTATCAGATTTCTCAAGCGCTCTTTCCTCATAATGAACCCCAGAAACCTCAGTTGTCTCTTCCTGATAAGTACTAGTTTATTTTTTGTTTCAATTTTCTCCAAATCTTCGTTGTTGCTCACATGTTCGGTTCATGTTATCCTCAACATCTTACTGCAGAACATTTCTGTTGCTTCAAGTCTCCTCTTCATCTTTCTGGAGATTGTCCAACACTCAGCGTTATACAAGAGAACAGATATCACGTAGCAGTTAAGCACTGTTCTTTGTTTCTAGCGAAGTTTTTTCCTATTTCTTAGGACTGTTCAGGTTTTGGAATGCTTCCTTCGTTATCGCAATACGCCTTCGGATTTCGGTGCCACACTTTCTGTTCTCTATTAAAACACTGCCCAGATATTTAAATTTCCGCTCTCAGTTGATTTTGTTATCTCCGATTTGAAATTCACACTTTGGGGTAATCTGTTTATAATCACGCATTGTCTTCTTGCAGTTGATGTTTAATACATTCTTCGCGCTCTCCTTCACGACCTTCTGTAGGAAATTTTGTGTCTGCTATCAACATTATGTCATCTGCAGACCTCATGTTAAGATTGTGGCTGCCAATAATAAATCCTGGTAGGACTTCTAGTTCTCTTTGAATCGGCGCGCTGTATAGGTAGAATAAGTGTGGTGACAAGACACATACTTGTCTTACATCCCTTTCGAATTTTGTACATCTG
This sequence comes from Acanthosepion lycidas, assembly GCA_963932145.1. Taxonomy (NCBI): domain Eukaryota; kingdom Metazoa; phylum Mollusca; class Cephalopoda; order Sepiida; family Sepiidae; genus Acanthosepion; species Acanthosepion lycidas. The sequence goes on along the minus strand of OZ010587.1, from coordinate 58,362,358 downwards.
ATGAACTCATTTTTTTTATCTGTCTGCAAGCAGTTTGTTGCCAGTATAAGTTCTTGATTATTCTAAAATCCTTCTCAAATACGTCAAGGTTGTTGAGCAATTCTAACAGATCTTTGTGGCGTATTTTATCGAACGGCTTTGTGTAATTTATAAAACACAGGTACACATACATCTGCATCTGATTTTCTTCTTTCTGATAACATTCCGATCACAAATATCGCCTTCCTTGTTCCAGTGTCTTTGACGAACCAGCACTTGTCATAATTCCGGTCTTATCTTGTTGCGCATTCGTTTGCACCTTACTTCTTAGGCAGTGCTATGAAAATAAATCTACTCTGGTCTTCCGGTATATCAACGCAGTTGTAGATTTCATTTATTTTTTTTGTGATCTTGTCTATGGTGAAATCGTCTCAGACCCGCAGCATCTCTATTACAATTCCGTCTGGCCCTGCCATTCTGTTCAATTTAGCTAGGGCAGATTCCACTTCAGATCTGTAGATTTCCGGTCCGGCGATGTTTCAAAACATTTTTTCTATTGCCGGTTGTTCTTTTTCATTGTCAAAGATTTCTCCAATATATTCGTTCAATCTCTGGAATATTTTTTCTTTCTCTAATATCAGCGTTCTGTCCTTAGACATTACACAGCCTGATGATGAGTATTTCTTTTGTCCTGTTAGTTCCTATTGCAGACGCCTTCTCAGGCACATTCGTGTTTGTTCAACACCCACAGAGGCAACCTGTGGTTTTTACTGCAACTCTGCTGAGCAGACTTTAGTTACAGTTTCTAGGAGAGAGCGCATTATCTGGCGTGAACAGCCCTCGGTCACGATGAATTGCGATTTCGTGCTTCTCAAACATCGACGACTTTCAAATAGTTCAGTCAACTCAATGGTATGGTTTTCAGAACTTTCCAAATATGCCGCACTCTAGGGGCCGATAACTAGAAGTCACCATAGTAAGGTTCGAACCCTGGTCTCATGGTCGGAAAGCGAACGTTCTAATCACTAGGCTACGTACTAATATAAAGCAAGATTAACACTGAGTAACTAGTTCGATCCTCACTGGGGCATCCAGAATGGCGGCCTTGTGATACATCTAAGATACGCCTAGTAAATAATAACGAAGATATGTTAACCGTTTCTTTTATCCCATGAAAATTCTAAATCTAGAGAGAATGCGAATTTTGTTTGTGACTGTTAAACGACAGATTCATAATATGAAGTTTTAATATCTGTATTTCTCTGACAGCAGGTAATATGATTACTTGCATTATTTACATTATTCGGGCTGCTATCCTAATCTTCATTGCCATATTCACAACGTTTCGGCCGTTGTACTCTCCGGCCTTTTTTTTCGAACCGAGCCCTTTATTTCTTCCACCGGGGTAGATTGTTCTAGTTCCACGTACCAAGCCTCTTCCGGATGTCTCAGTTTAACTTGAGTCTCTAAGTTTTGGTTCACGACAACAGGGGTATTTAATTTCAACTCTTAGGGTCCAGTTACTGGATCTAGCTAACGTCTTTTTCCACTGGGCCATTATCCATTACACCATCCACACATCCAAGCTGACAGTACCTGATATTCCCAAGCAGTCACCCGTCTACGTACTGACAAGGCCGTAATTTGACCGTAAGCCCCGTTATCAATTGTGCAATCAGTAATCTGTAGAACTTCGTTTACAAACCACGAGAAAACCTTATTAAAACGGATTTGACAATGATTCACGGAAAAGAACGTCAGTTAACGTTTAAACAATTTCGTTTCGCTTCTTGCTAGACGCAGAAAAATGTCTAGTTTGGGCAGGGTAATCACTAGCAAAAGGAAACAAAAATTATTACGAGAATACGCAACGATCATTGTTGGCTTTGAAAAGAATTCTTTATCGCAGAGTCCACTGAATTGGAAACAAGTATTTTTGTTTCGTAAGAATCGAAGGGAATATTTATTACGAATTGCTGGCATCTAGACAAACAAGAATTACGGTTCGCAAGAGGGAAGGCTGCTTGCCTGAATTACAAAATCCATCAAAGGAAAAACTTTTCTGTGTCAGGTGACAATTATTTCCCACGTTACAACCTCATTCTCACAGGTAAAACATCGCAAGCCTCTCATTGCTCTATAAATATTTGCATAGAAAGTGCTCAGACGAACTATATTCATTTGTTCCACCTTATACGAACGTTCACTGCTAAAACCCGCCATGCTGCTCACACTGTAGCGAACCACTCTCATTCTCTTCCTATTTCATTTGTGAGAAGTAAGTTTCACTCGAGCGGTTTCTTCCCTGGAACCATTGCTCTGTGGAAGCAACTCCCAAGAGGAAGTTTCCACGATCACTACAATCTTAATCTTTTCAAGTTTATGGTTAACCGTTATCTTCTCCACATATCCGCATAAACTGTCTTTCTGATCTCTATATAACACCGGGACATTGTACAGAGTGAATATCACCGTAAAAAAATATATCCTCATTCGGTCTTTGCTATATTAGATTCGTTCTTATCTATCTTTTAGTGCAATTGGAGTCCTGTTTGGAGGACATCTTTGGTCAACACAACGCGCTTAAAGCATTCACAGTATTAGTTAGGTATTTCTTTCTTTTATAAAACTGGTCAACACGCCGCGCTTGAAGCAATGACAGTCTTAACTAGTTATTTCTTTATTTATTTTATAAAAATGTAGTCATTTATCGATTGGTTGGTAGATCTTGTTTAACGGTATATCAACCTCGATGGATTATTTAAAACTGAAATCTAAATATTTTATACGTAATTTTATGCTTTCAACTACAGATGTTTTATACATAATTGTATACCTTCAGAGTAAAAAGTACATTTTAAATAGTTTGTAGATCGTAAATGTGTTGGCAATTTTATTATAAAAATGTATTTTTATATTTTTTAGTGTTACAATGATTGTCACTTTGTTATAAGACAGTATTGTGGGTGAAATTATAAAAACGTGCGGTTGATTTTTCTTAGAGAGTTCATTATTTGCCCATAGCTGGGACCCTAACAGATGCTACCACTCCTGGTCAGGGCGGACTTGGGTACAACAGCAATTAAGAGGTGGTTCTACACTCCTCAAAACCCTCCAATCTACAGATCAGAAGCCTTGGTACCGGATGTCATTCATCAGGGCGGGCAAATTTAAATATTTGATCATTGTATGTGGCAGGGGAGAAATAAATTGGAAGAGAGTTCCAGAGGCGAGAAGTGCAAGAAAAATATTATTAGAATAGAACGTATGGCCGCAACTGTGAGAAAATAACTTAAGTCTAGGATCGATTACATTATAGACCCTTCCTTGAATCTTCTAAAATTTGACCAAATGATAATTTGTTTTGAATTTTTAAAACCATTTCACCCCAACCAAGGCGGTAATGCCATAAAGCAGAATTAGCTAAAATTATAAATCATGAAATAAAAAAAAATAAATTAAAATAAAAGGTTTGATAAATATCCTCCCATGTCAATATACCAATATATGTGAACGTGATTTTAAATATTACGATTATATAAATACATGGACCTATATAGTAAAGGCTGAGGTCTCAGCTGGGAAAAAAAATTCTAGATTCAAGATTTGCCAGTTCTTAAAATTCGCCAATTACTTAATTACTATCCGTTCCAAAATTTACGGAAGCACCTCGACAGACGATTCTTAGAAAATTCTGTAACTTCCGTTAGACTGTCAGACTATCACAGCCTCTTAAATAGCCATACATTGACCGACCGAAACCAAATTTTGGGTAGAAACACAAGCAGGTAAGGGGATACAAAGTACAGTTGGTTTTACTACAATGCGTAAAAACCGATATAGGGTTTTTGTCAAAGTTTTTTTCCAAACAAATGAGCTTATTCAAATTTCATCGATTGGTTTGTGAAATTGAACAAAACGTAGGGTTTGTAAATCTCGACAAAAAGTTTTAACCATAACTTTAAAATTACTATCATTATTTTAACACGCTTCAGCCTGTTACAAAAAATATTCTAGTACATGTAAAAGTGTAAAGTGCATTCTTGGTAGTCTTTCCCTCCAAATGAAAAGGTATAATAAAGGTTGCGTATCAAAGGAAGGAATTGATAAATAAGAGAATTTATATTAATGAATAAATTCTAATTAAAACATGATCTTTTATCTTAACTTAATATAAAGATAACTTAATGGATGACTTTGAAAAAATCCGTCTCATCCCACGCAAGGCGGTAAAACCACTAAGACACAAGGGGTTACTGGACGTAAAAGAATGTAAAAAATGAAACATAAATAATGAGCGGGAAAAGTAATCAAGAGTACAATAGATTGACATTTAATTTTTTGAAGATTAAAGTTGGCTGGAAAGCATAGAAGCAGAAAGGTAGTTCCACAATGTAGAAGTGCAAGAAAAACTGTTTGGATAGAATTTAAGTTTACATCTAACCAGCATAACTGTAAATTGATGAGATGTCGGATTCATTCTAGTACTAGGCTTAAATTTTTAAAAAAATGTCTAGGTACCATAGCGAAGAACTCACCGGAATAATTACCGTGAAAATATTTATAGGAACAACGGTGGAAAAATGTAGTCGAGCTGCCAGATCAGGACCAATAATATTGCTGATTATTCTTTGGATTTTATCAAAGAGCAAGGTCGATAGCAGGGGCATCGGACCATATGTGAGAGCAATATTCTAAGCATGGACGAATGATAGACTTATAGATATGCAAGATAGAATGAAAAATTGTTTCAAACGACACAGTGAACCAACTTTTTTAGCAGCTGATCTAGGAAAAGCTTAAAACTCATGAAGAGATGGAAACTGCCTTCTCAATATTTTTTCGTTTCAAAACAAAGGACTTGAAGAATATTGTGGGAATCTATATTAATAAATAAAGTCTAAGAAAGCCAATTTTTAAAAACTTATTCTACATCCTAATTTACAGAAGTTTACTTTTGGATGACCTGATAGAAAAAGTGGCGGTTTACTGGAAAGTAGAAACATATGCTTGTAAACAAAAATCAAAACGAGAAACAAAAAAAAAACAAAAATCAAAACGAGAAACAAAAAAAACAAAAAAACAAAACGAGAAACAAAAAAAACAAAAAAACAAACAAACAAAACGAGAAACAAAAAAAACAAACAAACAAAACGAGAAACAAAAAAAAAACAAACAAAACGAGAAACAACAAAAAACAAAACAAAAGTGAAACAAAAACAAAAGAAAAACAAAAACAAAAGAAAAACAAAGGAGAAACAAAAAACAAAAACAAAAGAGAAACAAAAAAAAAAACAAAGGAGAAACAAAAAAAAAACAAAAGAGAAACAAAAAACAAAAGAGAAACAAAAAACAAATAAAAGAGAAACAAAAAAACAAATAAAAGAGAAACAAAAAAACAAAAAAGAAATAAAAAGCAAACAAAAGAGAAACAAAAAGCAAACAAAAGAGAAACAAAAAACAAACAAAACGAGAAACAAAAAAAAAACAAACAAAGCGAGAAACAAAAACACAAACAAAAGAGAAACAAACAAACAAAACGAGAAACAAAAAAAAAAAAACAAACAAAACGAGAAACAAGAAAACAAAAACAAAAGAGAAACAAAAACAAAAGTGAAACAAAAGAGAAACAAAAAAACAAACAAAAGAGAAACAAAAACAAAAGTGAAACAAAAGAGAAACAAAAAAACAAACAAAAGAGAAAAAAAGACAAACAAAAGAGATAAACAAACAAAAGAAAGAGAAAAAAACAAACAAAAAGAAAAAAAAACAAACAAAAAGAAAAAACAAAAACAAAAAAACAAAAACAAAAAAATCAAAAACAAAAAAAAAACAAAAACAAAAAACAAAAAGAAAAGAAACAAAAGAAAAAAAGAAAGACCTGCGTAATATTAATACAAAGGAAGAAATTGGCATATATTTATCTTTGCATATATATTGTAAAAAAAGTCAAACAAAAAGCGGTCAGTTCGTGGCAAGAGAAAAGAATGAACACATTCCTTTGGATTTTTTCTTCAACACTAACATTAACTATCCATTCAATACGACTTTGAGCACCTGCCGTTACTAGCGTGCTGGTCTTGCAAAAGCCTGCGAGTGCGATGCTTTCAAGATAACCCGATAATGCCGTCTTTTTGTATTCCTATTTTATTATACACATTTCTGCGTGCAGTATTGTGCGTGCCAACATATCGAGAGCCGATTCGGCCTTCATTCGATGCCTTTATATGTTGATCTGGTAATCTCAATTTCGACGTCAGTTCGTGCGTTCTCATTCTCTGCTAGACAAGCACCATGAAAAAGACAAGATTAACCCGTTGGCCGGCACGGAATTTATTTTTATTTTAATTTTCAGAATTTCTTACATGGCGTACTGGATTTCTTACATGCTGCACTGAAAGATTTGAATTTCATTGTCTGACTAAGCAAAACAACATACTTGATTAAAAGAAAATATACATAAATGTATTTTTCTCTTAATACACGCCAAGATCTGATTTCTAGCTGGAGATTTATTACTGGTAAAAAAAAAAAAAAAAAAAAAAATCGGCACACCGTAGCAAGATTTCTGTTAGAGCATTACTGTTTGAAACGGTTGAAAGAATGAATTAACTCCCAGTTCGTTTTTTTTAGCTTAGTATGGATTTATTCAAGCGCTCACTTTGCACAGAATGTGACACACTGTCGAGTTTAATGTGGCATTTAGTACAGCCGTCCAAAAAACGGTGATGTCCCCTCGGTACCCCCACTTTTGGTGACGCTTCAGACGCTGAGTAATAACTCCTCCTTCCTGTTGCAAAGGAAGTACTGCCTAGGGTGTGATGGACTCTTGAGACTCGATTTTTCAGTTTAGTATTAGGTTGGTGCAAAAAAAAAAAAAATGTCGTTTTCTCACATAAAGTTGAACGTAAAAAAACGACATTATTTTTGCACCAACATAATAATAAGTTTGCTATCTTCATTCAGATAAAGGTTTGATCTTTGGATATTTGTTTTATTCTGAGAAGAAAATAATAGCGAGATAATAATCTGACAAGAAAATAACAGCAATTTGCAAGGAAATGATTCCCATTTATTGATAAAATAAGGAAGGCGTTTAAGTATATTGAATAAGTTAAAAATTAATTAAATCTTTAATTTTCTCTTGAATATTTCTTATTTATATTTTTTCTAAAGTTCACCAAATACGAAGCTTGAAGCGTCCTGAGCTTGACGATAAACTACATCCCTGGACCGAGGTGGTAGTATCTGTTAGGGTCCCAGCTATGTACAAATAGTTTACCTCTAAACTGGAGTCAAAACACTATGAAAGTATAAACATTCATTTTTATAGTAAAAAATACCAGCAATACATTTTTGAAAATCAAAGAAATGTTACCAGCAATATATTTTTGTAAAAGAAATTACTAATTCTACCAACAAAATTAAATTTCCTCATTATAAGGAGTTGAAATGCCGCTAAACCAACAAATCTAAAAATCTTGTCGGTATTAAATAACCCAATGAGGTTGATATGCCGTAAAACAAATAACCCCAAACCCGAACCTTGAGAATTCATGTGTCTGGTTTAAATGAAGAGATGATGGTAGGAAAGAAAGATGAGGAGGATAGATAACGACTTAAAGAGGTTAAGATTGTAGTATCCAGAGAAATATCAACGTGGGAATCCACTCCGTAGAGTAGCAGTTCTAGGAAAAAAAGAGAAGCTGAGGGTAACACAATTGGAAAACGAGGGAAATAAGGTTGATTCGACTTCGTGGAAGTAACTCGGGCGTGTTCTCGCAACTAAAAACTCCATTCCATCTCAACATTTGACAAGGGATGGGATATCTATCAACCGCCACACGCAGTCAGATGTGGCACAAGGCCGAATTTAATGTGGCGTATCCGAAACCGAAGGCTCGGCCAAAAATTTCCCGTAGGCCCCATATAAAAGGGGTCGGGTAGCTGTTTCACAAGACCAAGACCAGACACTGCCCTTCGACATAGCCTCGTCTGGGGATCCTCTCTGCCCGAAAGCAAAGAGTTTGACTAGCACAGCTAGAAACGAATCTCAAACTACAGACCAACATACAGTATTTACTACTGTATTTATGGGAATGGGTTTTACCCATTATCGTCCGTAGGTATACTACAACACCAATCAAGAGAAATTACCATAAATGTGAGATGGATGTACAGAAAAATACACAAAATGTAAAAAAGACATCTTACTTACAGAAAGTTTGACCAGCACAGCTGGAAACGAATCTCCAAATATCGACAGAGTAGAGATACGCTCGCGACATTGCGTGTGAGAGAAAAAAAAAAGCCGGAGGTGGAGAGTAAGTTTTTTCCTCCGTAAAACCAGAAAGAACCGAATATATTTCCAGTATCTTTACCAATGAAACAGAAATATGAGAACCACTTGAGCTCTGAGAGTAACCGTTCATCTTGAGCGGAGAAAACTCATGACTTGATCGGTGATAAAACGATACTACAGGGTGCCTAGTAACAAAGGCTGTAGATTCAGAAAGAAATTTATTTACCTATCATGACCCATGCACAAATTAAATAATCATCTTAGATGTTTGAAATGTTTGTCTGAATGTTCAACACAAAGTTGTAAGCGTGGTAATCAGGAGGCAGTAGCTTTATTTAAGGTCATAAATATTCAAGAAATTTATTCAAGGTTAATTATTCCTGAAAGATAAGTCATAATAAATCCCCCCCGATTGTGCTGTTAGACCTAAGACAGAGAAGAGATCAGATGCGACGCTTCAATCATTTTGGTTTTTGATAGAGCTTCCATATTGTCATCAGTCTATGTATTTACTAATGACCTGAGAAAATTTATCAAGATTTAAAAAAAAAAAAACCTTTAATAAACCCTCCTTATTTTATGGATATCATTATATGCATACATACTTACCGCTTTCCTTCGAGCAGATATCCTGATATTTTTAATTTCTTACTCTTTTCCTCTTCTATAATGAATTTCCAATCTTTATGGCAAAAAATCGTTTAAAATTCATTTAATACTCAATTCCTGCTTATTAGAGATTAGTTCAAATACGAGTAAAGCTAACTTTAAATGTAACTGCAACTTGGCTAATTGCATAATATACTATCTTTGATTTATCTGTAGATTTTACTTCTTGGAAAAGAAAAAAAATGACTTGAAATCGAATTTATCGCCGATCGCGAGTGGCATTTACGTGTAATAATATACAAATTGAAGTAATGTTGATATGTATACTATTTGCGTGTAAAATAAAGGCCTAAAAATACAGTGCAACATCGGCTCTCGAACATTTCAGATGTCGAACAAAATCAGTTTTCGAACAGAATATTCGAGATGAAAATGTCTCGGTTACTAAACAAAATTTCGGCTCTCGAAACGAGCCGAACTGAGTTAACCCGAACGGAATCATTTCTTAGTCGACCGCCGTGTTGTATAATTCGCGTGTTGTGCTGTTCTTTTCTAATTTTATTGTAATGTGCTTTTTTGTTTTCCTCTTCATTAGTCCTTACTCATGGCTCCAAAGAAAGCCAGCAGTGATACCACTAAAGGCAAAAGAAAAGTTAAGAGAAAAACAATTGTTGTTGATATTGTCTCTTCCTACTCAGTTTCATATGGAAAAAAAATCAACGATTCATCAACTATTTTAGAAATAAAGAGATCATCATATTTTTTCCTTCCCCGTTCCAAACAATAACATCACTTTCCTTCCACTTCCGCCATCAACTCTCCTACATGCATGTTTGGTAGAATTAAAGTGTTCGTCTATATTTTATCTGTTTTGCATTGGGTTTATTTTCTTAGGTTAGTACTGTTGTTTAAAGTTTAAATAAGGAATAATCTTGGGACCAGGAACGGATAAATCCATTTTACATTGATTCCTATTGGAAAAATATTTTCGGGTTACGAACGGCCTTCAGGAACGAATTAAATTCGTGAACTAAGGTTCCACTATACTTGTTTGCGTTGGTTAAGAAATATAGTCCAGTAATTAAAATGTTTCTCAGATTATTGATGTCATTTTCTTTGTTTTAAAAGTTATACTAATGTTCTGGTTGATACATTATGCGGCCTTTATGAACTATACAGTCAATACTAATATAGGCCCGGGTTAGTATTAGGCTGAACAAAAATGGTGAGCAAACAGAATATTGTCAAATAAGAGATAATCTCCTCCCCCCCCCCCCAAAAAAAAATCTGATTAATTTAGAAAAATCGAGAAAAAAAAATAAAGAAACCAAACAAAATTTACAGTCAGTTTACATGGAAAATCTTTGTATATAAATAAATTTCTGAGATGAGGTATTATGTACACTATTTACATTATTCGGACTATTTTCCTCATCTTTGTCGCCATATTTATTACAACGTGTCGGCCGTTGTACGCTCCGGCCTTCTTCAGGTGGTTGGAATATCGAACTGAACCCTTTATTTCGCTCACTGGTGTAGATTGTTCTCGTTACACTTGCCATGTTTAATGGATGTCAGTTATCATTTATCTCCTATTAATTCCCCTCTCCAAGTTCTTCACTGCCTTAAGCGGGTATTGAACTCATACTCTTTGGGTCCTGTCACTGGATCTAACTAACGTCTTTACCCACTGTGCCATGTGTCCTTGAGGACAACTGACATCAATTAAACATGGCACGTGGAACTAGAACTATCAACCCCAGTGGGCGAAATAAAGGGTTCAGTTCGATATTTTGACCACCTGAAGAAGGCTGGTGCGTACAACGGACGAAACGTAATAAATATGGCAACAAAGATGAGGACAATAGTCCGAATAATGTAAATAGTGTAAATAAAGCGCAGTGTACGTGTGTCCGTCCGCCCGTCTGTTTTTCGATCTCGATTAATCATAAACAACCTGAAGTTACAGGTAGTAACTACTGTAGTTACACACTATCAAAAAAATTAAATAACTCATTTAAAGTTAAATTTAAATACCGAACAGAGTGAAAGGTTAAAAAAAAAAAAATCTTTATGAAAGGTTTCACTTTAATTTTTGCTTTTCGTCACAATTGCAACTTATGTCGTCTAATTAAACCCTAACTATACCTAAGCGAGGTACGCATGTTTTTTTTTCCTTTTGCTATGATTATACAGAATGCCGATTGTAAAAGAAAATATAAATTCCACGCAAAATAAATGTAAACTGACTACGGAGATCGGTTGCGTATACGAAGAAAGATTATGCCGAATAAAGATAAAATAATTTTATTATTTCTAAATTCATATAACTTTTATGTACATAGGACGGTGATGGTAAAGGGCCGAAGTCCCGAAAGCCACGCAAAGGGCGTCTTCTAGGCTAGTGTAAAATAAAAGTCAATTATCTATTTTGTCTGTAACGTCAATCCGGCATTCCAAATGGAATGATCTTCATATCGTACCTCGTGGTTTCAAGGGACATGTCTGCACACGATACAAAAACTTTTCCGTCAATTTCAACTTTTCAGGTTATATTATTAATTTTATTCATCTTTTAATTTAAATTCAACATTACACACAATATTTGTTCTAAAATTATTACCGCCATGATTTAATTAACAGAAAAAAATCCTCCTGCCTCCCGATACTCTACAGTCTCGCACGCGTGACGACTTCGTTCAGCCAGATAAAACGTCTTATGTCAATCAAAACTATGAAGAAAATGTCCATTTCATCAGCAGGTGTGTTCAAAGCCGAGAGTGAAACTAGAAAAATAAACATACAAACTTGAGACTAGTTTACTCAGACTAACAAAAATAGGTGAAAATGAAATGGAAAGAAGACAAGAAAAATGTTAACAATTGTAAAACCGTGGGTCTAAATGCATAATGGAGATAGGAAGTAGTTTGCTTGCAGGGGTATATTATAAAGTTTGCAGTTACAAGTTCTCAGAAAGGAAAACTTACAGTTTGAGAACAGTATGCAAACAGTTAACACGTAGTGAATGGTATCTTTCACGGAGAAATACCACAGTAAAATAAATGTACAGTGTAACTCGGATATAAGAGAGTTGGCGGGACCGGAGAAGAAGTCTCTTATATCCGGGTTTGGTCTAATTTATATACATTAACACAGGCTCTAATTTGGGACCAGAGAAAATCACTCTTATATCCGGGTTTCTCTTGTAGCTACCTTAAAAATGTTTAAATAATAATGATATTAAAGGAGACTAATGCAGTAAGAAAGGTTTTAAATGTTACGTATCGGAGTTGTTATCGTAGTGTGTCGATTTAGGAGGAGAAGAAATAAGAAAGTAGGGAGCACGTGTTTATTGCAGCTATTCCGGGCTAAACAGGAAGTGGTAAAAAAAACAAAAAACAAAAACAAAAAAACAACAACAACAAAAACAAAAAACAACAAAAAACAACAAAAAACAAAAAAAAACAAAAAAACACGGTGACTAATCTAAAATGTACCTAAATTAAAAAGGGGAATCACAAAAGGAAGATAAAGCAACAGAGATACTGTAATGCAATAATAGAATATTTATAGATTTCTTTAAAACAAACTTTCAAAGAATCTTCGCTTGGCTCGGTTCAAGTTCTTTGCATTTAACCGACGACAAAGTAGTATTGTAGCTACCGTAACTAAATGATATTTGTCGCGTTTGCCTTGACGAAGCACATACTTAAGTAGGGGGTAAATTGTGATATAAATCTTTTATGCCAGTCTTCGAGCAGAGCAAGTGTAGTAAGATTTAAAGATTTGTCTTCAACAAAGTTTATGCCGTAATCAAATACTCTTCCATATTCATCGACAGTCATGAATGACGAAGCTAACGTCACTAATGACATGACGAAAGACAACTCGCGTAGTACATGACCAGCTAACTACATGCTATGTACTAATGTGGCTATGTACTAATGTGGCTATGTACTAATGTGGCTTTGACGGCGAACACACAAAGAACAAGTGTTCCCACTTAGAAAAGATCAATAAGGTATTCGTTTTTTGCTACCTTTCGAGCGGCTTGTATTTTGAGGCGTGGCATAGACATTACAATCCCCGTTGTTGCAAATAATCAGAAGCCTAGAAATCCGGAAGAATCTGCTTACGAAAAATTGATAAAAAAGGAAAAAAATATCTCTGACAGGACTGCCACAAGATTGTAGCAAATTCACGAAATGGACGATTAAAAAATACCAAATAAAACAAAAGAGCAACTAAATACATTATATATAGCCATTTTCCAAGCGTAGCTTAGATGTGGCACAAGACCGAAACTTATGGGCACCCAATGAGAACCGAACACTTTTCAGTCGTAATTATTCTAAAAAAAAAGTCAAGATTGCTAACCATTAAACCACCTCGATGTGCCTAAACTATATATATATATATATATATATATATATATATATATATATATATATATATAAATATATAAATGAAATGAACTAAGTCTGACAATTATTTTAATATATTTTCTGTTTATACGTTATTTTTATCCATAGAAATATTTACGTAAATGCTGTTTATAATAAATAGTGTGTATGTATATATATATATATATATATATATATATATTGCACACACACACACACACATTGCTTCATAAGGATAATTGGGCCATGCTTCGCCGTGAACCTCCTTTGCAGTTTGAAAATACGTTGGTTTTATTTATATAAAAGAGGCAGTTTCTGACTCTGCCAAAGAGTATATTTATTAAAGACTTTCGAAAACCCAGTCCAGTAAATGTAAAAAAAAATAAAAATAAAAAACAAAACAAAACAGGTATATCTACTCAAATACGTGTATCCACAAAGTACAACGTTTACAGTAAGAAATGTTCTCAATCTTTAATTTCGCGATTAATCCATCCTGGGATTAATTATAAAATTAAAAACAAGATATTAAGAATCACGATCACGGGACCCGTAACCCATTAGGATTGTAGAGGCACCACATGTACTGTAGCCGTAGTAGCAGTGGTATGTCTTGGGCAAGATAGCCTAACGGCGGGCCAACTCTCTCAAAGCTGGTTTGAATTCACCCAGGGATATAGAACCCAGTCTATCCTGCTATAATTTTACCCATAGCTAGATGGAGAAGAGATAAATTGTTAAATATTTGAGCTTAACTTCAATAAAATATTGCAAAATAACAATCATAAATATTAATGCTGCTCGCTATTTGCTGAAAAGATTTGAAATTGACAACTTTCCAATTCATCAAACACTTCTACCTTCCCTTCTTTCATTCCTTCATTTTCTCAACGAAAGACTGTAGAGTCTTTTCACCTCTTTCCAGGCATTCAATTCTTATCTTTAATCATTTCTAAGTTAAAACGTTTTAAATATTAATCTAAGAATTAGACAATTTTAACTTAAAAAAATAATGAAATAATCATCAATATTTATGCTGATCGTCATTTCCTGAAAAGATTTGAAATTGACAATGCGTTGTTTTCCCCTCTATTCGACCCGTGAGTATCCGATTCTCTAGGCCCTCCTTCCTCATTATGTGTTCCAGGAATTTCAGCTTCCTGTTCCTTATGTTAAGTATAAGCCTCCTCCTTTTCCCAAGGATATTAGCACGTAAGTGAAATATGATGAATTCGACTGGAATTCGAACTCGGCTCTCAGATTCCTCAATCCGAATCAGTGCCTCTTAATTTGCATAAGTTTCTTAAATCCACAAATCACGATTCACTTAACGTAAAAAAAGCTTTCCTATTTTAATATTGTGATGAGTCTTAATTCTTAAGTTAATGATTGAGTTAACTGATGGCGAGTTCTACGGCAATAAAATGTCCGTAGAAATTCCCCAGATTGCATCGTTAAATATTTGAAGTTAACTTCAATAAAATATTAAAATAACATATGAATGCTGGTTGCTATTTTCTGAAAAGATTTGAAATTGACAACTTTCCAATTCACCAAAACAGTCGTTAAACACTTCTACCTTCTCTTCTTTCATTCATTCATTTTCTCAACGAAAGACTGTAGAGTCTTTTCACCTTTTTTGCACGCGATCAAAATAGTTTATTATTTATGAGGTATTGGCAGAGCGTAACGCTCGTGCGAACTGACGAAGAGAAGGGCAAGCTCAATTATAATAGAATTTATAAAAAAATATTTATGTTAATCCTATTTTCAGCGGAGCGGTTATCAATAGGTTGAATTTATCAACACCCTTTGTAATTAATTGCGAGACAATATATCGATTATCAGCGCGGTAAATCAAATTCCGGTCGATTTTAAATTACAGCTGGGACTACTATTTTCTTTCTAATTGCCGTGTCCTTTCAGGATGTAGGCGATCATGGCTCTCCATCTCCCTCTATCCCTTGCAACTCTCAACAAGTTCCTCCGTCTGCTACCTCCCACAAACCACATTCTATCATCCACTTTCCCGAGTCGGCCATCAGTGTCATCTTTTTTCTTTCTTTTTATGTGACATGTCCTTTCAGGACGTAGGCAATCATGGCTTCCCACCTCCCTCTATACCTTGCAACTCTCAACATCTTTCCCTCTGTCACCTCCTCCAGAACACGTTCTGTCATCCACTTGCTTAAGGTCACTAGGTGTGTCAGGCATTGTTTTCCCTTGTCTCTTTCCTTCTATTCGACCCGTGAGTATCAGATTCTCCAGGCCTTCCTACCTAATTATGTGTAACCGGGAACTTCAGCTGCCTCTTCCTGATGTTAAGTATAAAGTTCCTCCTTGTTTGTATCGTTGACAACACGCTCGGTCCATGATATCCTTAGCATCCTTCTGTAGAACCACATCTCTTTCGCCTCGAGTGTCTCCATCTTTGAGGAAATCGTCCAACATTCGCTGCCGTAAAAAAAAAAATAAAAAATAAAGGACAGATGTCACGTAACAGCTCAGTATTTTTTTTTTTTCGTTACCAAAGAAATCCTGTCTCGCAATACTCGGCTCTGCTTTTGGAATGTGTCCTTGGCCATCCCAATACGCCTACGGATCTCAGTGTCGCATTTACCGTCCATTGTCAGAACGCCTCCCAGATATTTAAAATTCCGCGTCTGCTTGATTCTAATGTTCCCGATCTGCAAATCACATCTTAGGCTCTTCCTTTTACTGATGACCATTCATTCTATTTTCTTGTAGTTTATGCATAGTTCTTTCTTCACACTCAGGTCTTCTAAATACTAAAATCCTTGGAAAAAGGTACGAATCTCACTGCCAGACGAATTTCTTTCTATTTTACGGTGAAAAATAATTAAAAAAAAGTCAAAAGTTAATAAATTGAAACTCGTCACACATTTGCTCCTTACTTTATTTTTCTCGTTTCTTTGCCGCTCCTTTTTTTTTTTTTTTCGTGCTGACTTATGCGCATGCTCATAGACACCTGACGCAGTTCGCGCCTTTGAGATTCACTAAACTATAAGAGCAAGAAATTAAAAATAAATCCAGTTTGGGATTGATGCTGATTAATAAATCAGATTTACGTATCACAAGTTTCCATCATCGCAGCTGCATCTATTTTTAGAACACTACCGATTCATAATCCTCTTTCTGCGAAATCCACTTCCAAGATGGCGTGGATCGGCTTGGGAAATTATAGGCGGAACAAAATTGAAAACCGCCATAAAAGAGACACTGCTTACTTTCTGGAATCGTACAGTATATTTTGAGAGTTTTTCGATGCAATAAGGTTGAATTGTTACCCGAATTAAATCCTTTTTATTCTGTCAAATCACTCAACGTACTTGCCACGTTTCCGGGTGTTGTGAACGCTATTTCTTCGAAATAATTTGAAAAAAAAAAAAAGTACCCTGCGGCCTTCGCACCAAAGACTATTTAAATTTGGAGTAAAAACATGTGGTCCTGGTTGAGCGCATACTTGAACTGTAAAGACGATTTCCTAAGCGTAGCTTAGCTGTGGCACAAGGCCAAAAGTATGGGGGGAACACGGTGAGGATCAAACTCACTGTTCAGTTGTAATTGATCTAGCACAATTTTTCTAACCATTATACAACGTCGAAGTGACCGAAATGTTTTTGCTCTAGCTGTGATGTGATGATTGCAGAAATAACAAGTAGCTCTACGTTTCACCGCCTCTAAAATGGAAGTCACTCAATCATGAAGTCATTTCTGTGGTGCTATTATATATATATATATATATATATATATATATATATTCGGATGAGGGTACATATTAAAAGCCATACCTGGAATCGCAAAAGTTCTGGTTCACCCATGGCGGGAAACGGACTTCGAGCGATTCCGAAATCTGTATATTGCCTACCGCCACGCCGCTATGGGATAGGAGTTGGTAGGGGGGAAGGACTGACACAGCAGAAATTGCCCCAAGTATATACATCCGGTTGAGTAGGCAATATGTCGTAAATCCATATAAACGGGGCATATTCTTGTAAGGATGCAGCTAAACTTGATACTTTAAACAGAAATTCATTACGACAAACGTTTTTGCAAAGACGTTGGTAACATACGACAAATGAAATACTTTTTTTCTCCATAAATCAAAACTCGAAGCAAACCTGTTGAAAATTCGACAATTAATATACATTATTTGTCCCCAAGTCTGGTGCTTCTGGTATGCATCTAGAGATTCTTGACATTATCCAAAAGAAGAATTTGCAATCTTATTTATCCTGACCAAAACATGTCGACTTAAATAACTTCCCCGCCCTCATAATGTATTTTCCCTGTGCCTTTTCTACAAATCTTTTTAAGACAATTGTTCCAATTGTTATCTCTTTCGAAACTCTACTTCACAAATTTAAGGGAAGTACTAGATTGCCAGCTAGGTCTCATTATTTTCCTGCTTAAATTAATCATTTTAACCGTGTGTCTTATTATAATAGTCTATTCTCTTACTTCTTGCCTGTGCAATGTCTTCTTGCTCCCTTGACACCTACAATCTTAAGCGAAAATTAAATACAACGTCAATTGTCATCTCGTGTCTCCTTGAATCATGTTTTTTGTTTGTCGCCTCAAAGTTTTCTCAGTTTCCTTCACTCTCAGTAACCCCTTGCCTGTTAGTGGATTTATTGAACTGCCTGGAG
The DNA here is from genome assembly GCA_963932145.1 of Acanthosepion lycidas. Lineage (NCBI taxonomy): Eukaryota > Metazoa > Mollusca > Cephalopoda > Sepiida > Sepiidae > Acanthosepion > Acanthosepion lycidas. The sequence goes on along the minus strand of OZ010587.1, from coordinate 58,344,395 downwards.
TAAAACGACAAAAAAAAAATAAAATAAAAAAAAAATAAATAAATAAAATAAAAAGAAACATGAGAGAATATCAGAGATCGTAAATTTTAATATGTAAAATTTCCTACAAACATTTGCAAAAAAAAAAAAAAAAAAAAAAAAATTGGAAAGTTAATTAAAATTCTTATTACTGCCAACATACAACTACCTGCTACTTATGCATTGATTTCATTTAATGTAGCTTTATTTTATTTTTTGAAATATTAAGAATAATGATTGCATGATTTATCGTAGAAATTCCTTCAGTTGCTTTGTTCAGTATTGTTTTTAAATCTTAATAAGATCTCTTAAATGGCGCCTTTCCGCTTATTACTCATTAAAATCCATTTTTTGTTAACTAAAAAAAACAAACAAACAAAAAAAAACACGAAGGGTTAAATGATTCAGATCTACGATAAAATAATACAGCTTTTTACATATCTTCGAGAAATATGCGCGAACGATTTTTCTGTGTGTGTGTGTGTATATATATATATATATATATATATTACACTGCTAATAATGCAATATACCCTTCGATAAAATAGACCCAGTTCTGAGTTAATGATGTGTTTATCGAAAAATAGATACGGTTAAATTCACTCTAACGCCAACGGTTTAGGGGTAGATTGTCCGACTGACGCCAATTCAGCTGGGTTTCGATCCTAGCGTCTAGCTACATTGATGAGCTGTGATAGAGCGAAGCAGTCTGTCTGTAGATGACTATATATTATCGACATGAACAGATAAAACTTATTTTTAATATGAACACACATGAAAAATAATTAAAAGTAATAAATGAAAATCGGGCTAGCTAACTGGTTTCGAACCTCGCTCAACAGAGCTAAATCGAGATTAATGGATAGGTATACATTATCAATAAAAGGTATGGAGAATGCGTGAAAGAGAAAAAAAATGGAAACCTCTTGGAGACCAAGGACAAAAACCTTCCGTTTATAAAGGGAAGGTTTCAGAGATTGAATGTAACAAATTAGTACCTATCTATATTTATGAGAGGAGATATTATGAACACTATTTACATTATTCGGACTATTGTCCTTATCTTTGTCGCCAAAATTTATTACAACGTTTCGGTCGTTGTACGCTCCGGCCTTCTTTAACTGGTTGGGATGTCGAACTGAACCCTTTATTTCTCCACCGTCTTAACCGGGTATTGAACTCACACTGTTTGGGTCCAGTCATTGGATCTAACCAACGCCTTTAAGGACACATAGCACAGTGGATAAAGGCATTCGTTAGATCCAGTGACAGGACCCAAACAGCGTGTGTTCAATACCCAGTTGAGGCAGTGCAGATGCAGAACTTGGAGAGGGGAATTAACAAGGGATAACTAGTAACTGACATCAATTAAAAACATGGCACGTGGAACTAGAACAGTCTACACCAGTTAGCGAAATAAAGGGTTCAGTTCGACATCACAACCACCTGAAGAAGTCCGGAGCGTATAACGGCCGAAACGTTGTAATAAATATGGTGACAATGATGAGGACAATAGTCCGAATAATGTAAATAGTGTAACTGAAATTAGCAGCACAAATGCGGTTATTTATAAGGTGTTCTGCAACGGAAGACCCGTATGTGTTAGTCAGAACATCTGAAGGTAAAACATTAGAGTTCCAGATTTATGTAGGCATGCATTACTTAATCCTAACATCAACTACTTAGTGCGAACTTCAATTATATTTAGATCAATCAATCAGAGATCTGTTATCGTGAGGCTGAAGAACGTCTTTCCGCATAGATGCAACGATAGTTTTTTATAGGGAAAACCACACATATGTTAGAAAAATAGCATTGTCGACCTGCCGAAGAAACCCGATCAGCGTATCTGTCACTAATGTTACCCAGTCAAGAGACATCTCTGTAAAAAAAGCAGTTTTCGCTTTGTTACAATTCCGAAGGGTGAAAGTCTTAGGTCCAGGAACACGTAACGACATTACGGGAAACTGCTTCCAAGGATATTTCCATCAATAGGATTCATTGCTTCACGAAGTTCATAGGTTTACAAGATAGTGCTTTGAAGGTTACAGCAATCAGCAGTACCCAGTGAAATAACAGTTTCCTAAAATTGTCCCACATCACACAAACGTGTGTGTATGTATTATTATTTACCTCGCTAAAAAAAAAGCATACATGATAAATGTCCTAAACAAAAAAAAAAAACCAAAAAACAAAAAAAACAAAAAGCATACATGACAAATGTCCTAAACAAAAAAAAACCAAAAGGCAAAAAACAAAAACCCCAACCCCCTTAAAAGCAAAAAAGAAAAAAAAAGCATACATTACAAATGTCCTAAACAACCCCCCCCCAAAAAAAATAAAACAAAAATACCCCTACAAAAAAAAAAAAAAAAAAAATCTACTAAAAAAACATTGATTTAGAAATTCTTGCAAAAATGAAAATTGTCTGATTGTAATGAAACTTTCAGGACAGAATGAAATTATTTTACAAATTCTTTTAGAAATCATCTTGAATAAGTTGGAAAATGATCCTATATATATATATATATATATATATATATATATATATATATATATATATATATATATATATATATATGTGTGTGTGTATATATATATATATATATATATATAAACTTTATTTTAATACTTCATAAACCTCCGATCCTTGGCTATGATTAATTAATCATGAACATATTTTCATTTATGATCAATTTCATCACGAATCTTCTATTAAGCTTGGAGAGTAATTATATATTCTTATTACTCAAAATATAATCCAATAAGGTTATAAAAACCTCGGAGAATTTTAGTAAGATGTCTAATCATTTTCAAGATACAACGGTTCAATCCTTAATCTAGCCATTAAAAAAATTGCTGTTACAACTGGTATGTCTCCTCTCGATTTCCATTTGTTACAACCCGACAGATCAGCCAAACACTTTTCGGAAGAATACTTAACGTAAAAATTGCGTCACAGTCTCACAAACATTCGTCTACAGGTTTGAATTCACTAGTTTCCTTCTGCAAGACTGTCACCCAAGGATGATTGATGCATTTAATTTCCAAGGTCATTAGGTGAAGTGAACGAAATAGAATTTGAACCCAATTTGGCTATTTCATCTATTATAAAACCACTCTCTCTCATATATATATATATATATATATATATATATATATATATATATATATATATATATATATATATATATATATATATTGTGAGTACAACAGGAAGTTACAGAAGAGGAGGGGTGAAACAAATAAGGAACTAGGGTGGAATGGGGAGTAAAAAAAAAAATGAACTTTCATCCGGGTTAGTATAAACGTAAAATATACTTTTTTACTATGTCTACACACCGACAGTACTTCAGACCCTTCCTTTAACAGCCATTCCCGGCCTGGACACGCCACCACTACCGGGGCTTCAAGTTGCTTATTTTACACGTATTATATGCTATGTTATGGTGAATTTTGAAGTATTATTGAGCACTCTTTTTGTACTACTGTGAACTTTGTGTTTTTTTCTCTCTCTTAAAATGAATGAATTTACGGCTTTTTCATCCCTGCCGGATAGGCATTTTTCTTGACCCTGCCCGCCCCGATTAGGAATATTTTCCCACTTAAAGGAATTACATGCAGTGTCTTTGATGGAAAAATTTGTAACCACAATTGTTGATGGATCAAAAAGGATCCTGTTTTAAATTGTTTTTTGTTTTATAAGATCTCATCTTTGGTGCTGAACTCTCACGATTAGCGTCATATAGTTTCAGAAGCTCCAGATTTTTCCAAGCGTAGCTTAGATGTGGCACAAGACCGAATGTATGGGGCACCCAATGAGACTCGAACTCGCTACTTAGTCGCAATTGTTTTAGCGAGATAAGCTTGCTAGCCATTACACCACCTCGGGGTGTCCAAAACCTATCTTATATATATTTATTGAGTTACAAATAAATAACGTGCCATTACCTGATTGGTCAATTGTGAAAAAAAAAAAAAAAAAAAAAAAAAAACCCTTAAAACTTGCGCACATTTATTTTCACCCTGTATATTAAAGACAGCCAGTTAATCTGTGACTGATATTCAAGGTTATCAATCACATTATAGAAGTAGTCGAGAGATACTTGTTTCTCTCGGCCGTAAATGTTCATTCAAAATTTTTTATTAAAGATAATAGGTTGTGTCGTTCATATTTCTGAAAAGTTTTGTTGGCATATTTTCCGTATTTCTGTGTTGAATTTCTTAAGATATTGACCTTTCGATTAGATTTACTCATTAGATAGAAAAAATATATAATAGACGAGATTTCAATTAATAAATTCATTAAAATCAAATCTTCTATTTAAAATCAATACTGTTTACAAATTCATTTTCTCTATTTGTGGTTATATCTCCGAAAATGAAAAATCTTCGATATTCAAACATAACGCTCTCTCGTAGACTCGCCTGTCTTAATTTCAGTTGAAGCCCTGCAATGTAGCTCATTATTCAGAAACAAATATTGAAAAAAATTACAAACGAAAAATATTCAATGAAATCATTATGGTTCTGTAACAGCCATTTTAAATTGTATTTAAATTCTCAAAATTACCGCCAGAGCTTTTTAAAAAGATGACTCGTAGGAATATCACGCTAACATGACAAAGCAAACGTTCACAACTATAAGTTCAATAGTATTCCAAAAGGTGTAAACTAATGTTTCTCAACCTCTTTTTACTTTAGGGTGTACTTGTAGAATAACTAAAAGTTTAGGAGACACTTTCAAATTTAATAACGAAAAATTAGTCCTTAAATTTCAAAATAGAAAAATGAAAAGGATGTGTTAAATAAGCATTTATTTTTTAAGACATTACATTTTATATTTAAGTATGCTTGTGTAAAAATTGTGCTTGATGTGTAATGGTAAATTTTTAACTTTTTTTATGTTAAACCGTGAAGAAAGCAAAGAGGAAAGGTTTATCCCTTCCTTTTTAAAGATTAAGGAATTTAACATCCAGTTTAACATATCATGACAAAAAACATAAGCTATGTGCTTGATGTCTCTATTATTATTATTATTTTTTTTTTTTAATAAATAAAGATTTTTTAAATATAAAATTACTTGATAAATTGATTTTTTTTTTTAACTTGTGGCGCAACTGGTTACCTTAGAGGGCGCATCAGAGCGTCCGGGCGCACCGGCTGAGAAATGCTAGTGTAAACTAGGGCACAGTCATTAGTTTACATTCAATTTCTTTTCTGATAATAACAGAAGCCAGTCAAGAGCTCATAAATTTGGAAGAACTTACACGAAAACTAATCCGCCAAAAAAGAAAACAACTTTGTAAATATTAAGTAAATGTGTTTGAATTATTCATCGATTCGTTTTCTAAGACTTATTAACCTACTGCGGATTATTCAAAGATCCCCCAACACTACAAAAATAGATAGTAATATTTTTTTAGATAATGATTTTAGTGATAAAAGCTTTACTAATTAACCCATAGCTTTCGGGCAGAAGAGATGGAGTCATGCCTTCCCTAAAGATACTTGTGCGTAAGTGAATACAACTAACCCAACTGGAATTGGAACTCGGCTCTATGATGAAATATTCCGAGCCGTTATCCGTCACACCAACTGAATATTCAAGCTTACAGCACCTGGTATTCCCAAGCGGTCACCCAGCTATGCACTGACGTTGCTTAACTTCGGTGATCGGACGGGAACCGCTCATTCAACGTGTTGTAATTGTGTCTTTGTTCAAAATAGCCGATAATTAGGAAGGTCGTAGTTAGAGACAGTATCGAAGGAACAGAAGACAAGGCAGAGGAAACAAAGAATAAGAGGTTTATTAAATACTCATACAAAGAATAGAAACATTTGAGTAAACCAAAGACTACTCAAATCCTACTCTAATGTGCCTACTTGCCATATTTTTAAGTAGAAGCAGTTCATTGTCACAGTAGTATTGATGAGCAGGAAGCACGCCGAGTCCGACTATACAACACAATGTAATATGGTCGTAAGCGTAAATGGGTCTTACTCTATGTTCATATGCTTTACTAAATTTAACTGTAAAAAGATAATATTGAGTAAGCATCATCTACATAAGATACTTCTTCCTTACAGTCGTTAAGTGACTGTTTAGATAATAGAAACAAGCTAACTTGTCCAAGAGGAATAATGTGACACTAGATATCAGTAAACACATTCATAATAGTTACGGTATCAGTTTATCCACGTCATCCGGTACAAATTTCTTTAGCGATAGGAAGGTACAATACGAGTACTCGAAGTGCGGCTACTGAATCGAAGTCACGAATCACTTGAAAATCCGTGTTCACTATTCCGCATCCTTCTTTACCCGATGTTTTTTCTATTACGTGAATATTCGTTATTTATTGTAAGACCGTTTTTCTTAAAAATAAAATAATGTTGTTCACTAAATTTAAATATCTATTTGCATCCTTTTATCGCCTCTAAAAAGAAGAAGAAGGGCAACACTGAAGCACATCTCTGCTTAACAAACGCTTATCAGAGAGGCATTTTACCTCGAGACGTGGTAATCAAATTGAATCAGCTCGGATCACACGACCCACACAAGACAGATATAGTTCCACCAATCGCACTTTTGCATACAGTAAAAGCGCGTAAATTCTAAAGTCTACCACGCTAGTGGATATCACATGAATATCTATGTTTTATGCGAGTTTGATAATATGCATTGGCCGGTATGAAGTAGAAGTGATGGGTTCATTAATGGAGTATGACAGCGGGGGAAGAAAGTCGTAGTCTTCTGAACAGACCACCCGGAACATCCACACAACACCCGTAACGGCTAATTCACAGAAACGAGCGGAAGCTGCCTTAAGTATCACAACAAGCAGCCAGAAGCATTAGATCAAGACTTTAAACAAACCGTTCGAATATTTTATTTGGCTGTCCGTGGCTAATACGAAATGAACAACGACGAGTTGGTCTTGACAAATCGAAGATTTTATAGGTAGATTAATGAAGTTGAGTGATGAAAGATTGAAAAAACTATTCAAACGTTAGAAATATTTATGGCGATGTTTACATTTATAGTTGGATAATCGTTGTTCTCGCAACGTTTCGGACAATGTTTGTCGATTCGGAAAACGTTCAAAGAATTTCGCAGTGAACCCTTTATTTAACTGACGGTGACTAGTCCTGTTTCCATTGTTTGTACTACCCGACTTAGTATACAACCAAATAGACAAGCGGATTACAGCGTTGAGTCGCGTGTTCATTCCCCTAACCATTTAAGAGAAAGAGGAAAAGCAAAAAAAAAAAAAATAGAATGGGATGGACAGCGAAATGACGAAAATCTACCAAACGGAAATTAAAATAACATTTTTCAAGTTTCGAAGAGGGATACTCCCACCCACAAATAAAAGAAAAAAAAATACTGTCATATATGGTCTGGTGCCCCACTGTACGTCTCGCAGTCCTCGACAAAATCCAGAGACGAATATGCATTGCAATAGGTCCTGATCCGGCATCTCGTCTACAATCGCTTTTTCACATACATACCCTGGCTTCCCTGGCTCTTCTACAAGTATTTTCACGTCAACTGTTCCGACGAGGAACTTTCGTTGGTTCGCAGAGTGCATGAATTTAAGCGAGCTACTAGGCTGACATCTCGGTCCCAGCCTTTCACTGTCGAAACGGTTAAATGTAACCGTCTCTTCTACCCAACCAGCTTCTCTCACACTTCCGGTCTGTGAAACTCCCCTCCTCGTACTTGCGTCTCTGATAACTATAATCTTCAAATATTCACGCGTAATGTCAATCGACAGCTTCTGATCCCTTGATTTTGTTCCCCGTTCTTCTCTGTTCTCTCCCCAAACACGCCTCTTTACGCTTGTCCTCAATCCTCTGTAAACCCGTGCGTGTTACTGACACTCTGCTTGGGGCGAATTACTTAAAGAAAAAAAAAAGTTTAATTTGAACTAAGCAGCATAACTGCAGGAAATATGAAAATTTAGGCATGGGAAAAAGAGTTTATATAAATTGTAAATTAATTTATGCTTGAAAATTACGAAATATGCGCATGAAAGAATTCTCTCAAGAAAAAGTGGATGCATTTTCCATGTCGGAAGAGATAAAAGTCAGGTTTATACAAGTTATTAGCGATCTTTTGTGTTTCTAGAAACGTAAGTATATTTTTGAAAATTGTTTTTTTTTTGTTACAAAACAAAACTAAAAAGCAACAAATAAAACAAACAGACTCTCTAAACGCCAATATAATCAACGATCCCGATGTACATCTTCGAAAATTAGACAAAAATACAATAAAACATTTGACTATTGTCCTCATCTTTGTCGTCATATTTGTCACAACGTTTCGGCCGTTGTACGCTCCGGCCTTCTTCAGGTGGTTGGAATTTCGGACTGAACCCTTTATTTCGATCCCTGGGGTAGACTGTTCTAGTTCCACGTGCCATGTTTGATGGATGTCAGTTATCAGTTACCTCCTGCTAATTTTCCCTCTGAAAGTTCTCCACTGCCTTAACCGGGTATTGAACCAGTGACAAACCAAAGAGTGTGAGTTCAATACCCGGTCAAGGCAGTGGAGAACTTTCAGAGGGAAAATTAGCAGGAGGTAACTGATAACTGACATCCATCAAACATAGCACGTGGAACTAGAACAGTCTACCCCAGTGATCGAAATAAAGGGTTCAGTTCGAAATTTCAACCACCTGAAGAAGGCCGGAGCGTACAACGGCCGAAACGTTGTGACAAATATGGCGACAAAGATGAGGACAATAGTCCGCATAATGTAAATACTGTACATAATACCTGATCTCAGAAATATAGACAGACTCTAAAAAATTTGAATTTAACAGTATATATGTCTGGTTATTTTTATCGTAATCATTTCATATTCACGAATATTTTTCCGTATATTACAATTAAATAAAGCAGGAAGTGCACAGAAACAGTGAGAATCACTTATTTCTTCAAGTACTTTCTATGTCTTTCTGAGATCATCAGGGGTGCTATAAATGGAAGTATGAGTTCTACTCAGTTTTATCAATGTTTAATAAGCATAACTTCGCCAGACACAAGGTTAATTTGCATCACCTTTCAACCAAGTGGTGCTGTAGGTTTAACTGTATTTACGTTTATTACGTGCCCGAGATTCAAATTTGACAACTGGCATAGGTGAGAAATGACTAACTGATATTAGGTTGATGCAAAAATAATGTCGTCTTTTCACATATTTTTTAACGTCAAAAAACGACATTATTTTTGCATCAATCTAATAAAAGAACACGCACACCTGTGTGTGTGTTCTAGTCTATTTTGTCTTGGTCTAACAGAAAAAAGTCTAAAAAGATTATCAATAGAGGACAAAAACCTATCAATACAAGATAGTCAATCAATAACAAAACTTTATGTCTGACTTATTTTGCCAAACACACACACACACACACACATATATATATATATATATATATATATATGAAGGTAACTAGGAAAACATACTTGCAGATAATGACGACGTGATTAAGCAGCTGAAGTCGTAGCTGATTAGCTATTATCTGAAAGTAGGTTTTAGCAATGTACAAAAAAGATCACAAGATGTTTTAAGAGGAAAAGAAAGCACTTGAGTCAACGGAAGTTGGCCCTTCACAGACAGCATGAAAAATGTTCGCATGAAAGCCACTAGCAACGAAAGACAAAACAAACATCGCGAATTTTCTTTGAATGAAGTCGTGACTGAGGTGACAAATAATCCATTAAGTACAACATCACATAAAATTATAGACGTAAACCATGAAATGTATTACTTGGATTTCTGTCATTTTATCGACGTTTATAAAAGACGTCGATATTCAGAGAACTTAAAACGATTATCTGGTTACTTAGTGCATTATTTTACTTACAATTATTGCGACATGTCGCAAACAATAGTCAGTGCATTATTTTAAAATAACTAAATAACCAAAAGTACCTTAGTATAGACATCAGTCACTTATTGCCAATTAAAAGTGTTTTCATATTTACATTAGTAAAATAATAGTTCTAAGTAACGCGGTTTATCGAAAACATAAACATTGTTGTCTGAATTTCTGAGATGATTTATTTGTCGACTATTTACACAGGATGGGTAAGATATTTAAAGACAGTTTTGTGGTCATTGCTATATCTTACTATATATTTTTCAGATAGCAATATAGCAAACACCCAGCTTACTCAAAAAAATGAAACGGCATGCTGTGTGTCTTTAAGGTTGAGCATAGCAGCTTAGAGAGATCTCGATTTTTAAAAGTCGCCGGATCTTTCGTCTGCAAAAATCGTAAGGAGTTAGAGACCGAAGATGGAAACATATCAACAGTATCAAAAGTGTAAAAAGCATTCCAAATTCTGACATCAGAACATCTGAAATTTTCCAGAATGTTCTGCAGACCATCGATGGCAACCCCAGAAAACTCATGAGTTTACTTCCGAACTATTTCCATGTGTCAGAAGGAACAATCAGAAATTTTTTCCACAAAGACATCAGATATAAGCCTTAAGTAATGAGGAAAGCTCAATTTATACCAGAAAAAATAGTTCTAACAGTTATGCACACAAAATTTCCCACAACTCGGGTTTTTTGTGTGGTGGCGTCAGCAACGAAGGACATACGACGCCTCCTCACTTCATTCCAGAAGGCATTAGAGTTAACTCTGCTGCTTGCACTGAGGTCCTGGAAAGAGTTGTTAAGACATTATACGCAATGGAAGCCCTTGTCTGTTTCAAAAAGACTCTGCAGTATCATAAGTCTATACTAACGCAGAAATGGATGGCTGAACATTTTCACGATCATATAACCGCTAACATTTGGCCTTCTAACTCCCCATTGGACTACTACGTGTGGAGCGTTGTTGAGAGTAAGGTCAATAAACGCGCCCATAACACCAAAAATTCTTTGAAAGCCGCCATAGTCAGAGTTATATCCATTACGAATTAAGGCCATTTAAATCGAGCATGTAAACGATTTCGACCCCCCCAGAAGGTGGCTTTTGAATAAAATAATAAAAGTTAATGCGTTTTTATGCTTATAATATTTGTCAATAATAAATCTATTATATATCTGTTTTTCTATAAAAATCAATCTGTCCTTACATACCTTACGCATCCTGTAGTGTGTTATAGAAACTTACCTATAACGATAATGGACTCTTCCTGACACTATAAATACTGCGCCTCTCAAGAGGTATAATGAATGAATGGTGCAACGAGTCGAGACAATATTAGTTCACTCTAAAACCAGACAGACAGTCATTACTAACACATTCAACTTCTTGTACTATATTTATGTTGTAATATATCTTTGTTATGAAACAGTACTAAATGAAAATAAGAACTTGCTAGACGAGATATCCCTAGACATGAGCAGTGGAATGGAAACGGACTATCCAAAACAAAACAAAAAAAAACAAAAAGACACCAAACCAAACACGAAAAACACAAAGAAAGAAAGAAAAAAAAGAAAGAAAGAAAAAAAAGAAAGAAAGAAAAAAAAGAAAGAAAGAAAAAAAAGAAAGAAAGAAAAAAAAGAAAGAAAGAAAAAAAAGAAAGAAAGAAAAAAAAGAAAGAAAGAAAAAAGAAAGAAAGAAAAAAAGAAAGAAAGAAAAAAAAGAAAGAAAGAAAAAAGAAAGAAAGAAAAAAAGAAAGAAAGAAAAAAAAAAGAAATTTACATTATGCGGACTATTGTCCTCATCTTTGTCGCCATATTTATCACAATGTTTCGGCCTTTGTACGCTTCGGCCTTCTTCAGGTGGTTGGAATTTCGAACTGAACCCTTTATTTCGATCACTGGGGTAGACTGTTCTAGTTCCACGTGCCATGTTTGATGGATGTCAGTTATCTCCTTCTAATTTTCCCTCTGAAAGTTCTCCACTGCCTTAACTCACACTCTTTGGGTCTGTCACTGGATCTAACCAACGCCTTTATCCACTTTATCCACTGTGCCATGTGTCCTTGAGGACATCTGGGTATGAATTTCTGGGTATTACAAACCTAATGTTTTCAGCAACCATTTTTACCAGTGCTCATATTGCAATTTTGCTGTTATCATTGCATGTTTTTACCAGAGCTCATATTGCAACTTTGTTATCATTGCTTTTCTCTGGCACTCCTTATTACTGGTTCCCATATTGTATTTATTTCTATGCTTGGTCGGCTCAGGAGATTTTTGTGGCCTAGCATATGTGCTGATTCCTTAAGTTTACGAATTTTAAGTTTACTGATTACTGACATCCATCAAACATGGCACGTGAAACTAGAACAGTCTACCCCAGTGAGAGAAATAAAGGGTTCAGTTCGAAATTCCAACCACCTGAAGATGCCGGAGCGTACAACGGCCGAAACATTGTGATAAATATGGCGACAAAGATGAGGACAATAGTCCGCATAATGTAAATACTGTACATAATACCTCATCTCAGAAATATAGACAGACTCCAAAAGAACACTGGTTCACGATTTTCCGTCAGAATTTCTAGAATGTGGATTGACCGATTGGTTTTCTATGACTTAACTCTGTGCAGCTTATTTAATACCAGAAAATATTTTGAGATAATATTTTTGGAGATAAAGATTTAGTAATGCAATTCTTACTAATTAACCCATAGCTGAGGGGTAAGAGGTGCATTCATAGCTTTCCCAAGGGAAATATAAAGAACGTAAGTGAATATAAAGAACCTAATTGGAATTTGAACTCGGCTCTCCATTTTCCAGTTCCGAGCCTTTATCCACTACGCAACCATCATACCTAAGCTTACAGCAGTGGTATTCCGAAACGATTACCCATCTATGTAATGATCAAGCCTGAAATTGCTTAACTTTGGTGGCCTGACGAAAACCGATGTATTAGGTTGGTGCAAAAATAATGACGTAATAATGTCGTTTTTGACGTATTTTTTTAACGTCAAAAACGACATTATTACGTCATTATTTTTGCACCAACCTAATATCAACGTGATCTAACTGTAAGTCCCTGAATTAGTAGAATTCTTCAGTGCAGTATAAAATAACGCATTTAGTAAGTAAGCATTTATTTTTTTGTTATTTGTAATAAAATCTTTACATCGTTCAATACCATATCGGCCGGTAGACATGATACAGCATCTAGCACTATTGTTTCAAATTTTATTTTTCAATCTCTTATCCAGTTTTTAAAATGTAGGGCTACTCGTACGCACTTTCAAATTTCTGTGTCACTTTCGTTGTCGATCGCTACTCTACACAGTAAACTTCACGTACGTGTTACTACTGACATCCCCAATCCTTAATTCACACATTGGGTTGCCCTTTTTGCTCACTACCAGACATTACGTATTGCATTAAGATGATTCTTTTCTGTTTGCTTTCATGCATTACCATATTAATATTTTCCATTCTGTCATCAGCTACAACGTCATTTGCATGATGTTTAAATTACATCGACTGATAACTCCCGCCATGTCTTCTAAAAGATTTTGGAAGAAGGAGGTTAAATCTTTTTTAATCAATTCACCACAAGCAAGGTAATAATTCCCCTAAGAATGAAAATACTTTAGAAGGAACCGGAAACCCAACCCTAAACAGGAAACAAGGAATCTAATCTTATCCTCTTCAAAAAGGACTGCAGAAATGTGTGGACCGCGCGATAGGAAAATAAAACTTAACATCTGGAAGAGACAGCTGAAATTTCTCGGGCACATAATGAGGAAAGAGGGCTTGGAAAATCTGATGCTCACAGGACAGAAGGTAAGAGGGACAGAGGAAAGCAACGGATAATCAATCTAAAGATATTGTGTAAATGGATAGCAGAACAGGGTTTAGAACAGATAAGAAATGCATATTATTCTATGTATTATTTGACATAGCTTATGAATATTTAGCGCAGTTTTTATCTACTGACGTGTGTCCATACCAATTTACCATTAATCGTATTGAGTAAATCACGATTATTTTCACATACGTAATATATTTTAATGTTTCACCCCAAGCAAGTGGATAATGCCACCAAGACACAAGGGGGTCCTGAGAGTGAAAGCGAATGAAAAAAACTTTAGAAGGAACCAGAAACCCAATCCTAAACAGGGAACAAGGATTTTAACCTATATTCCTGTTCAAAAAAAAAAAAAAAAAAAAAAAAAAAAAGTGTGAACTGGAAGATAGGTCCTCCCTATCTACTCTTATTAAAATTGACCAGAAAATTTGTTTTAATCCAGTATCTACGTTAGTGAACCCAATTCGTTGTCTATTTGCATAGAACACATTTATTACCAACACGGATTTTCCGTACCTTCTTTCCAGGTAGATCAAGTTTTCCTAAAAATTGAAGAGGTTCTTCGTTATCAAATATTTCGTGGACAACCTATGAAGTACAGTTGTAGATTTTTTATTGTTTGTTCTCAAAATCATCCTGAGCATGGGAATGACATTTGTCATTCACGCATCCTATTTCTGGTCTGAGCTCTGTTCATGAGAATCGTAATTATTTTTGTGACGTGCCTCGTCAAACTGATTCTTCTACGGAGTTCGCATTCGTTCACACCTGTTTATTTTTGGGGGCAACTCTGTGAAAGCTGATGTGTCCAAGCGTTTAAGAAATAATTCTACACACTTTAGAAAAAATAAAAATCACTTTTCATTTTCGGTTATTTCATCGTTTACAAGTCGGTCGCATTCGACAATAGATAGTTCAGTTTATTTTCATTGTTTAATGTCATTTTTTTAAATACATAAATTGAAGTTTATAACCAAGCATTTCTTAGCCTCACACACAAATAAAACCCAGTTTTCTGATGCACCTTAATATTTTTGTCACACTTTGCGTTGTCGATTATTACACGACGCAGATAGTGGGTTTTCCATACATATTAATACTAACGTCCTCAATTCTTTATTCACGACCTGGTTTGTCATTTTTGTACATCATCACGCATTCCGTCTTGTACTATTGCCAAAGTTCCTGCCCTATTAGAAAATTTAAAAAATTAAGTATAAAAAAAATAAATTATTCTCCATTGTTGTTAAAAACTGTCTCCCATTGTTCTAAAACCGTGTTGATGTCGTTTTCATAGATAGAAACTTGGTGTTTCTGTTGGAAGAATGGTGTAATATAGTTTGCGAATGACTGTACAGAGTCAATTTTTTTATCATTTAAATTGTTTTGTAGACAGCAGAACGAAAAAATCTCAAGTAGCCAAGTCAGGGGAATACGGTGGTTGCTCGTGGGTTGCACATTTCAACTCTTATTTCAAAGCTTCTAAAAATTCTGTTTTGCAACACGCAGTATTGCGTTCTCGTGGTGAGAAATGGCAACATTTCGATTTGCCAAAAAACACCTATTTTTCTTGAACGCATTCTTCAAATGGCAAAAGGCGGTTGAGATATCGATTTTCAAACCCTTAGCAATATCGTTCTTCGACATCTTTGAATTATTCTCCACGGTGGCTAGCGAAGCGTCTTCATAGACGTGGCAAGGTCGCCCGGAGCATGGTTGATTGTTTAGGTTAAAATCAGACTGACGAAATCTGCCAAACCACTTTTTGACCCCTGAAGAGATGGAGAACAATCCAAATAAACTTTCTGAATGTTTTCGTCACAATTCCGACACTTACCGAAATATCTAGTGAAAGTCAAATTCTCCACGCCTTTTTTCTTCATTTTCAAGAGGTTTTCCCGATTTACATTGTTCAGACTATCGTCCACTTCTTTGTTGTCATATTTATTACAACGTTTCGGCTATTGTACGCTCCGACCTTCTTCAGGTGGTTGGAATATCGAAATGAATCTTATTTCGCTCGCTGGGGTAGACTGTTCTAGTTCCACGTGCCATGTTTAATGGATATCAGTCATCTCCTGTTAATTCCTCTCTCCAAGTTCTCCACCGCCTTAACCGGGTATTGAACTCACACTCTTTGGGTTCCGTCACTGGATCTAACTAACGCCTTTATCTACTGTGCCATGTCATACACTTCTTAGCCACCCGAAAAAATATTTTACTGGAAATAGTCACAACGTAATTAACTTTCGTATCTGTCTATATTTCTAAGATGAGGTATTATGTACACTATTTACATTGTTCGGACTATCGTCCTCATCTTTGTTGTCATATTTATCACAACGTTTCGGCCGTTGTACGATCCGGCCTTCTTCAGGTGGTTGGAATGTCGAACTGAACCCTTTATTTCGCTCGATGGGGTAGACTGTTCTAGTTCCACATGGCGTGTTTAATGGGTGTAATCAGTTATCGCTTGTTAATTTCCTCTCCAAGTCCTTCACTGCATTAACCAGGCATTGAATTCACACTCTTTGGATCCTGTCATTGGATCTAACTAACGCCTTTATCCACTGTGCCATGTGCCCTTAAGGACCCAAAGAGTTGTGAGTTCAATTAGGCACGGCACGTGGAACTAGAACAGTCTACCTCAGCGAGCGAAATAAAGGGTTCAGTTCGACATTCCAACCACCGGTCGAAACGTTGTAATAAATATGGCAACAAAGATGAGGACGATAGTCCGAACAATGTAAATAGTGTACATAATACCTCATCTCGGAAATATAGACAGATACTGAAGTTTTTTCCATGTTTGTTGATTTAAGTAATGTTTTTGAAAGTGGGTTGTTCTAGATCCTTTCTACATCTGTCTCGTATTTTAGAGATAAAAATTCATTAAATCTCATTAACATAATATGCATACTTATCTGACGTTACAAATCTTTCATACATAAAAATACTGTTTATTACCCTTTGAACATTGGTTTTGTGGGGTTCTTTATTCGAACATTCTAGCAAGGAAGTCATGGAATCTTTTCTCTTCAAAAACATGAGCGAATTATATTTGTTAATTGTATATTAAAAATAACGTCTGCTCTAAGTATAGCAAGTTAGCATAAGTTTAGTGAAAGAATTTAAGATACGACTGTCGTAGCTAATTTAATCTGGAATATATTAAGTTATAATTACTATACTTTTCTGTTTCTCGTTTTTATTTGCAACGAAACTAAATGACAGTTATGTTTTAATCAGATCTATATTCACCTTTAATTGCAATGACTTGTCATTTATCAGGCAGCTCTTTAATAAGTTTTGAGTAAAATTCCGTTGGTTTTAATGTGAACAAAGTTTTCGTCGAACTCTTGAATCTGCCTTTCATCAGAGAAACGTTGCCACCTCCATTTTGCAGTAATCAAAATAGGTTGATCCATCCATTGATGCAAAATGAAGTGGATTTGGCGACTGAAAGTACAGACCAACCAAATTCTAATTTTTATCTTTCTTGTTTTATTTTGTTATACACACACATGGTCAAAATCTTAAGACCAGATACAAAACGAATATATATATATATATATATATATATATATATATATACACACACAGTGTAACCTGGATATAAGAGAAACCAGGATATAAGAGAGATTTTCTCTGGTCCCAAATTAGAGCCTGCGTTAATGTATATAAATTAGACCAAACCCGGATATAAGAGACTTCTTCTCCGGTCCTGACAACTTTCTTATATCCGGGTTACACTGTATGTATGTGTGTGTATATATATATATATATATATAATGAAATGAACAAAGTTCGACAATTACTTTAAGACATTTTTATGTTAATACATTCTTTTTATAGATGGTATTTATCAATCCACTCACGAGGATTGAATGTAGCACAGGGCCTTTTTAATGTGGGTATCTCCGAGCCCGTAGGCCCAGCCAAAAATAAATAACCATCCAAATCCCCCGAGAGGGGCCAGTTCCGTCAACCTCCCCCAACGAAACACTACCCTTCGGCGGAGCTTCGTCAGGGTTCCTCTCTGCAAGCAGAGAGTTCGACAGACACCCGACCCGACAGCTCACAAAGCACAGATACTACACTTTGACCCTAGCCACCGGGCCGAGCGGGCATGATTTTTTTTACATACAAATATTTAAGTAAATGCTCTGTTTATAATAAACAGCATTAAACAACATTTACCGGCCTGAATGTCCGAGAAATTTTCACAGAAAATATTCGTTACAGAAAATTTCTCGGACATTCAGGCCAGTAAATGTTGTTTAATACTGTTTATTATGAACAGAGCATTCACTTAAATATCTGTAGCTATAAAAAAGAATGTATTAACTAAAATGTCATATATATATATATATATATATGATACTGTTACTTTAATCAAAATAAATTTGTGAAACATTTACAAGTAATTAAAAAATTAAGTTTATCAACAAACAAGTGAACATTTTTAGGCTTTAACGTACCAATCAAATGGTTAACATGCAATTGATGATACTCATTCGTGGTGGCGGGGGGTGGAAACCAACCTAGTTTTCTTCTACGTGCTTTGTTCCTTCAGGGCCTAGACAATCATGATTTTCCATAATGCCCTGTCCTTTGCAGCCTTTAGTAAATCTTGTCTTTTTTCTTATCTCTCCTAATCCCTTTTATGCCAACTTAAGCTCGTTAAGTAGGTTATACGCTTATCTCCTTTGTTCTTTCAATCTATCCTGCGCGCGCCAAAATTTTTTAAGCCCTCTTTCCTCATGTCCTAGAAATTTCAACTGTCTTTCTCCGTTTACGTCTAAGTGTTTTTGTGTTTCCATTTTAACTGAAACTTCGTTGCTCACGTATTCAGTCCATAGTATTCTCATCATCCTTCTGTAGAACCAAATCTGTGGCGTGATGAGATGGTTCAGCCTTCGCTGCTATATGGGAAGCCTGGTACTGAATAACAGTTCAATACTCTTTTTTGGTTTCCAATTAAATTTTCCTGTTTTATAATACTTTACTCAACTTTTGTAAGGCTTCTTTCGCTATCCACTCCGCCTTCGGATTTCGTTTTCGCATTTTTCTTTCTGTTTAAACACTTTCTAGAAATTTAATTTCTCGCACTTGTTTTATTTTGGCATCTCCAATTTGTAATTCGCATGTTAGCCCGGTTTCTTTTTGTTGAGAACCAGACATTCCTTTTATAGTTGATGTTTAATCATTTCATCTCGCTTTCCTTGAGCTGCTTTACGTGAGAGTTCCTGTAGTTTCCTTTCTGCATCTGCTATCAATACTGTTTAATCTGAATATCTAACGTTGTTATAATTGTGACCGCCGATAATGTATCCTGGTAGGACTTCTAATTCTCCCAGGATTGCTTCGATGTAAAATGGATTAAAAGGAGAAGAGTGAAGAAAATCGCCAAATATGTCTAAAATCAGAGTAGTATAAAGGCAGTGGTAAAAGCTTATTAGCTTAAGAGATTCTGAAACAAGAATATGCTGTCACATGTAGTCCGGTGCCCCTGCTATTTACCTGGAGCTCCTTGAATTTTCCAAAGAAAAATCAGCAATATTATCGGTCCTGATTTAGTGGCTCAGCTACAGTCACTTTCTCACCGCTCTCTGCGTTTTTTCTATACATACTTTCATAGTAATTGTACTCTTCACTGTGGTACCTGAACACTTTAAGTTTAAGCGCAGTACTCAACTGGCGTCGAGATCTCATCAATTTACACTTAAGCTGGCTAGATATGGCCATAAATTCTCTAGCAGTTTCTTTTCTCGCATGTATGTTCTTGCTGAACCTCTTTCTAGTTTCATGCTTTCCAGATAACTTTAATCTGCAAAAATTAAAATGCAATATCAATCACTATCTACTGTCCTCCTGATTATTTTTTCTTCTCTCGCTCCTTAATGTTTCTTCCACAAACAGTAATCCTTTATGTCTTAGTGGCTTTACTGCCTTTTATGGAATGTTACTGATTAAAAACAATTCTGAAGTTTGATAATCGTCAGATTTTGGTCGGCAGGTTATCTTGTGAACTTTGTATCATTCTGCATCGTACATGCAAGTCTTGTGCAACGTGCAAAAACGAACGTTATTAATAATAAATATTCACGATCCTTGACAGCTGTGGTTCATTGTTGTAGTCGGAGCTGTGAGCATTTTGGATCAGTTTGATTTGATTTTCTTTTTGGGGAAAAAAATTGGCAGGTGGTTGGAAAAACGTTTAATCCGATATCATACCTTGGAGAGACTACCGAAGACGAAGATATTCGTTGGAACTGGCTCTAACAGACTCAGCTTTTTTAAGAAAATCTGTCTCTGATGAATGGTAAAGTTTTGGAGTAATTCAAAGACTTCAAAACAAAAGTTTAAATCAGATTTCACGTAGGGTTCTCGTGAGAAAGCATATTCGTTTGGTTTGTATAGTTTTATGGCATATCAACACCTCAATAGGGTATTTAATGCCGATAAAATTTTTATTGTTGGTAATGTTTTTTTCTTCAAAAAAACTAGTTCCGGGAATATTTTTCCTTGAAGAAATCTATAGCTGGTCATATTTTTTTCCAAAGAATGTATTGCTGGTATTTTTAAAGTATTGCTGATAATAATTTTCCTTCAAAAATTATTGCTGGTAATAATTCTTTTTATTACAAATTATTTCTGGTATTAAAACCTATTTTTACACAAGTTTGGGTGTTAACTATTTTCCTATAGATGGGACCCAAACAGGTGCTACCACCCCGGGTCAGGGTGGACCTGGGAACATCAGCAATTAAGAGGTGGTTCCACGTTACTCAAAATCAGAGGCCGTGCTGCTAGATGTAGTTTATCGTCATACCCAGGACGCGGATGTAGTTTATCGTCAACCCAGGGCGGGAAAGCATATTGGCAAATACATTTATATGGGGTTGCTTGCATCCAAAATTGTTGTAATTCTGAAATATCACTGAATTTCCATTATTCAGTGCTTCAATTATCGGCACGGCCGTGTTTTACTTCCTGAGGGAAATTGTAGACTTCTCTCCTGATAGATTTGGCAAGAAGGATTAACGTGTGACAGTTTTTGCCTTGATGAAAATAATTTGATTAGATTGGGTGATCTACTTCAATACAAATCCCTGAGAATTTTTTCGATTCTTATTCAATGAAAATGTCAAATTGTGTGTTTTTTTTTGTTTGCATGTTAAACATCATTATTTGTACAGTTCACAGTCAATAGCCCTTCCTACAGAGTCAGGTCTACATTCGAACACCTGAAAAAATCTGTTGCACTCATTTATCAAGTGTTCTTTGTTTAAGAAGATGTCAATTATCTCACCAACATTCTCATAAAATGTCTTTGTTTCATAAAAATATTAAATAAGTTAATGTCGGAAAAGGAACAAAAATTTGCATTTTTTGATTGATATCTTCAGTGACAAGAGACATGATTTGGAAATATTAGTTCATAAAGACATCACCTTACATCACTCTTATGCACACAAATGCATGGAAAAATGTTATTAAAATACAAACAACAATTTTCACACATTGAAACGCACGTGTAGGCGTTCTAGTAGTCCTTCAAAGAGAGAAAGCACAGTCAACCTTGAAAAGAGATTTTCCTCCAATCCCAATCAGTTATTGTAAATTCAAACGTGAGATCCAGGATAAACGAACTCATCCGTAAACAATGTCTTTTCGCCTGATAACCAACCAAATATCTGGTTTATATCTAAAGAGCTCAATGGTTACAAATTTAAAAGAAAACTGTAGCTTCTAAAATGAACTGTTCAATTCCAAAGTCACGAATAAAAACTGTTTAATTTAAAAACAGCATAATTTAAAAAACAGCATAGTTTAAAAACAGCATAATTTGAGTTATTTAACTTCGGAACTGATGCGAATGAAAAGCAGCGAGGAAACTCAACATGTAATGATAATTAGTTTAACAGAATGATTCCAGTGACCAGAGTTAGACTTCTTCTAAGTGCCTTTAAAATACGTGTCCTTATGCAAAGCTTATTAAATAATAAAAACAATTAATATCAAAGTTTAATAAAGCTTTACCCATCGTAAGGGTAAAACTGTCATAAAACTCGAAACACCAAGCTTATCTGTTCATGTATTGAACATCCCTTTCGGATTCTCATCCTGGGTATGACGTTAAACTACATCCGGCAGCAAGACCTCTGGCCCGAAGGTTCTGAGGAACGTGGAAGCAACTCTTGATTGCTGTTGTCCCCAGGTTCACCCTGACACGAAGCGGTAGCACTCGTCAGGGTCCCAGCTATGGGTAAATATGTAATCCCCAAACTGGCGTCAAAACAATATGAAAGTGCAAAGATATTTTTATTTTATAGTGAAAATACCACCAATATATTTTTGAAAACAAAAAATACCAGCAATTCATTTAATTCTCGCCAATAACACTCTTTACAAAAATAGGTCAGTGAAATATGATCTAAAAACTTATTTCATACAAAGAATACATATTCTTCGGACTATAATTTAAATAATGTACATAATACCTCATCTCAGAAATATAGACAATACATATTCTATACAAACTAAACTATCCTAAAATGCGTCGGCATTAAATTACCCATTGAAGTGTTGATATGCCGTAAAACAAAATAAACCAAACATTTTTGCTTCTGACACCTTCATATAAGATGAGAGTGATTTTATCATGATTTTAAGCGTTTGGTGTTTTATAACCAGCGAGTCATTTGTGATATATAGTTTCAAAAACGATTAACTACTTGGCCAAAACAGAATAAAATGATGAATTTTTTTTTTTTGTTTTTTAGGTCAACCGACAACAAACCGGAAATCGACGATTTCACGTTAGCAGTCACAGTTTGGATCAAATCAGTTATGGGCCGCACTTGACGGAGTGCAGACAATATCTTGGCTAGCTATGAGGCCATCCACGTTCGATTTGCCAACCACGCCTCGCTATGTTCTAGTTGGTAGAGTGTTAGTAGAAGGAATATTCGAAGGAAAGAACTGAGTTGTTAGTCCAACAGAAAGTGACATAGTGAAACCCAGAATAAAAATCCTAAAAACATTGGAAAATGGATTTGGGTTTTCATAGCACACTGATGCATTTACTTTCGTCTCCTTGTGAATATGCAGCAGGATTTTCCCAGATTTTGGTGCACAACGAAGTTAACGAGAATAAAGAGGTAATGTGGGGGCAATGGAAATACTATCTTTCGCAAATTTTTTTCGTGTTGAAAAGAACAAACATGCGTGGTCGGGTAGTTAATGTTAGATAGCTGGAACTGTTCAAAAAGAGTTGTTAGTTGTTCCAATACGAAGTTACAAGTGTTCGTAACCGAGTGTTTTTAGTATATTGGGCTTGTTCAGCTAATGTTCACACGCTATTGCTGGAAATTCTCTTTAACCACTCGATGGAACGGGGGACTATTCCCCGACGTTTCACCAGGGGGTTTGGTGAAGCTTCTACGCAAGGACATGCATGGACGGGATGGGATAGGTAACTTTATGCCCTTAAAGATGCAGTGTTAAATATTTGGGCCAAAGTCCTTACGAACCCTTTGCAGGTTGTGCTCGATCGTCTGGTATCTCCTGAACATACTTGTGCTGTAAACTGTCGGATGATCCAAGATAACCGTCACTTGATTCGCACGATCATAGAAAAAGTCGACGGAGATGCCGCGCTGATCAATTTGGATCAGTCCAAGGCCTTCGATAAGTGGACCATCGTTTCTTGGTGGCTGTGTTGTCTGTGGTCGGATTCGAGCCGAAATTTTGCTCCTGGATTTTCTTCTATGCGATCCCGTGTGCTATGGTCGAAGTGTATAGGGTAAGATCGAAGCCCTTCTGCTTGTCCAGATCCAATCGTGCATGGAAAAGTTCGTCCAGTTGGGTATCTTGTTGAAAGGCTCACGGCTTATATTTCCATTCAACCAAATTTTTTGTCAGGGTGATTTTTCACTAATTCCCCGTATTTCATGAGAAATGCCTCAACCTGTTGTCCTGAAACAAAACTGGGAATTTCAAAAACAGGCATTTTCGTTCTGTGTTGTCCTGAATATTCAACTCTAATGATGCAGTTCTGATTTTGTAGATACCTCCTTGTCAGATCTATGCAATCTGGTTGTTGGCAATACAATTTCCCACCTGGGGAAGATTCTCCCCTTCATTGTTTGTCGGATGTTAACGCCAAGTTGGCCAAAATTTTAATGTAATCCTTGGAGGACTTGACAATTTTGTTTAGTCTTTTATAAACAAATAATTTCACGATTCTGTCTTCGACGGCCTCGAGTTCTGGCATATTTACTATTATACTGTTTGGAGCTACAAGGTGAGCATGTTTATCTGCATCTTTAGCAAATTCTGTCACATTAATGATGAACGTCGGAGGTGTGTTCCGTGAGAAAGATGAGGATGTTGCATTTTTAGCCTTCAGGTCATTGTCAGTCAGTAAAATTGCATTTTTGGCTACTCCTTTTCTTGGGGTCCTGTAGAATTAAAAAAAAAAAAAAAAAAAAAAAAAAAATCAACGTTGATCTTTTCCGGGGTTGCAAAGCGGGCTTTAATAACCCTGATGTCTTCGTCAATGAGGACAGGGTAGTAAGAATTCACACTTTAAGTGCAAGACAATATAAAAAAATATCAATCTTACAAAAATAACTTGAATAAAAATCCGGTAATTGTCAAATCAATGTCCGTGAAATAAAAAATTTGACCCGCAATCACTATACAATAACAAAAAAAACAAAACAAAAAAAACAAAAAAAAAAAAAACAATCGTCATAGAAATGAATATTTATTTTTGTAATTTTACAAAAATTGTGGCACAAGGGTTTTGGGTAAAGGCTGGTACTCAGAAACTATCCTAGTCAATCACGACCCATTCATTCAATACAATATACTCAATCACCACAATACCTTGTTCAACTCCAAATCCTACTCTTACCAATCGTCATAGAAATGACAGAACATTTGTCCCTCCTCTTTTACAGGCAAAGGCATAATGCTGGAATTTTTTCTTAGACCCGATTCGCCTTGTTTAGAAGACTGAATGCTACGTTCGCTAGTAAGAATTTACTTTTGTGTACCGACGCCAATTCTTAGTCTGTGAACTTTTTGCCTTATTACTCTCAATTTGCCTTGCATATATTGTTTGTTTGCTTGCTTGATGTCATTTTATTTTGCCCCGTTTCCTTTTCTTTTGATTGGAAGGTTTCTTAATTCTGTTTGATGGAGAGTTCTGTTATATATCTTGCATTTGACCATGGCTACTCAGTCTTTTTTTAAAAAATGCCTCATGCTAATAGGGATTTTCCAAGCATAACTTAGATGTGACACAAGACCGAAAGTAGGGTGGGGGGCATCCAGTGAGAATCGAACTCACTACTCAGTCGTAATTGTTTTAGGGAGACAAGCTTGTTAAGCATTACACCAAAGGTGCCCAACATGCCTCATGCTAATAACAGCAACGGGTAAATCATCTTTTGGCAAAATACACAGTGTCTGATGAAATCGGTCCAATGGACATTTTGTTCCTAAGTTGCTGTGGTTTCAATTATATCTTTCAAAGCTTTGTTTTAGTTTTTTTTTCACTTAAAAAAAACAAAACAAAAAACAAAACAAAAAAACAAAACAAAACAAAAGCATAATTATTTAACACCAGTCGGTTTTACATGCGAAATAATTTCACACTTATCGCTGATTCAGGACCGCATACACACTTCGGGATATATATATATATATATATATATATATATATATATATATATATATATATTACACACAGAGATACATCCAGTCTGCCAGTCTCAGTCTCTCACAGACAGGCAGGCAGATAGCCAGCCAGAGAGAGCAAAGAGCGTGTGCAGAGACATAGAGAGAATGACTGAATAAATTTGTTATTGCTTTTTCAAATATTCATCTACGTATGCTTTCGCTATGTAAGTAGGTGCAAAAATCGAATTTTTCCATGAAAGAAACTTAAAAAATCCATTTTATCTTATTACCGGTCAGTGCATCGAAGACTAACTATTCTGTTCAATGAGGCAGTCTCAATGGCTTCATTTTTAACATCCCTTGCACGTAAAGAAAACTTGACAAGTCCTGATCTTTACTACATTGCCACTCAATGAAATTCAAAAGAAAGGAAAAGATGTGAAAGGTGGGAAATGTTGAATGGGTGATGGTCGAATATTACACAAAGAACTGAGAAACTTGTTTAAGATTCCGTGTTGGAGCGAAATAAAGAGCTAAGCTGTCAATCAAATAAGCAAAGGCCCAGGCCAGGTGAGAGCAGGTCGTGAAACTGAGTGAACGATCGAAATCAAGGCCATCATCAACATGAGATTCGGCTTTGTGATTTGAGTACCACACCGGAAGCCGAAGATCCGATTACGAAGATCGAAGGAGGTGAAGGTGACAGAGGGACGGCCAGTGAGAGAGATGGAGGGGACAGTTTACATTTATTACTTTCTTCAATTTCTTACCTTTGCTCAGATTCGTAGTATCTCCCTCACATTCTCTCGGAGATATATATATATATATATATATATATATATATATATATATATATATATATATTTCTATTTCTTAGTGATTGCCGACGCGTTTCGTCAATCCAACATTATCAAGGCAAATTTAAAAGCGAAATATTTTTTAATTACATTATGTTCAAAATATCAAAAAGAAATATTTTCCAATTATCTTTTTCTCCAAATATAAATAAAAAGTATATATATATATATATATATATATATATATATATATATATATATATATATAATTTGTCACGTCGACCAGCGCATCATGTACGACCAAAATATAATCAACATGAGACAATTTTTTAGTGTATAACGCCTAAATACTAGTCAGTACCCAATGCAAGGAAAAACTTAAAACCCCCGAAGTTATTATTATACAAAATAAACAGCCCACATCAAATAAAATATTCACCACAGGAGACGGTATCTCAAAGTGCGTATAATACAATTAATGTGAGGATATATTATGTTAATATGACAAATGAAAGAAAATAAATCGCATTCATTTTGTGCGGCCTCATTCCCAATAGTCGTTACACATGACGTCACGCAAGACCATTTCAAATATTCAGTTTCCAAAAGAATACCAGGATGTAGACAAAGAAATTCTCACTACCACACGGACACCACATTGGTTCTTGAAAACGACCGCGATTGCCGAAATTGCTTAAAGAAGAATATATGAATTTCAAGAACTTCGGATAATTCATCAATAAGAAAGAAAATTTCTATAACTGCCCTTCATTCTGCCTACGAAATCCAACGATAACCGAGTTGGGTATTATAAGCC
The DNA here is from genome assembly GCA_963932145.1 of Acanthosepion lycidas. NCBI lineage: Eukaryota > Metazoa > Mollusca > Cephalopoda > Sepiida > Sepiidae > Acanthosepion > Acanthosepion lycidas. The sequence continues at coordinate 58,317,313 of OZ010587.1, read as the reverse complement.
AGAAAATTAAACAAAAAATATATGGCTTGCTGAGAGTGGCTACACAAGTTAATCAATGACAGAGGACAATTGAATGTATCTAATGACTCAAAAAACAAAAATGTTCTCATTTAACCACAACAGAGAACCCCCTCTGCCTCTCATGATAATCTGATGAAGAACTCCACGGACCCCTTGTTTGGTGGTTGGTCCTGGTCTGGCATTTCAGCCCCACCCACTCACTGTTGTAACGGTTAAATCTAGCCGTCTCTTCTCTCCAAAAGCTTCATGTCTTGCACTTCCCATCTGTGGAACTCCCTTCCTCTTACTTGCTTTCCTGACAGTTATAGCCTTCAAATGTAATGGTTGATTGGGTTTTATGGCATATCAACCACTGTGGGTCATTTAATGCCAAATTAAGGCATATATATATATATATATATATATATATATATATATATATATATATATATATATATACACACACAGACACATATATTAAATATACAGCTGGCAACATTATTGTTTCAAAAATACACAGCTGGCAACATTATTTTTCCGAAGACATTATCTGAAGCCTTGTTGTTGGACGTAGTTTACCATCATACCCAGGACGCGGATGTAGTTTATCGTCATACCCAGGACGGTTCAAATGCAATGTCAATCGAAATCTTCCGATGCCTTGATCTAATCCCCCCGCCCTTCTGTTTATCCTGTCCTCAATCACGTTTCTTACTCTCATTCACTGTAACTCCTTGCGTGCTAGTAGTACTCCCACCTTGTTTGCGGTGAAATGCTTAAAAATTTCTCCTAGTTTAATAGCATTGCTAGTAAGGACAAACAAGTATTCTTCAAGTATGATATAAAAGATTTCTATATCCAGCGATTTCGGAGTAAGAATTACTGGAAGAATTATATTATACCAAAAGCTTTGTAGATATTCCATCGGAGTAGATTGAAATGATATTAAAATGCCGAAAATCAGTTTTGATTCATAATGGAGAAGGATGGGCAAAAAAAAATCGAATAAAAGCCGCCTTTGATGTACCACAAGGACCATTTGATGGAGCCGAGGTTTCGGAGCTGGTGGGTGTCTTTATATTGAGAAAAATTAACAGAATTGTTCATACAGGTAACCATGACCTATATAGAGATGATGGCTTGATCGCCGTACCTGATAAGAGAGGCAATGATGTCATTAGAAAAAGGCATTTTAAGCTCTTCGAAGATTTGAACTTTGAAATGTAAATTGAAATGAACACAAAAATCATTCAATATTTAAATGCCGAATTCAATTTTTGACAGGAACCGTTTCTCCATATATGAAACCAAATTCAGTGTTAAAATATGTAAACTAAATCCAATTACCAGGCAAGTATAATCAAACACATTCCAAAGGAAATTGAATGCAAACTGTTGTGAATTTCCTCGTCAAATGAAATATTTGAAACAAAAACGTATAGGTAACTACATTGGAGTGGGAGGGACATAAAACGAATCTAATTTTCAACCTCCAAATAAATGAACAACTGAGAGATAACAGGGGTAATAAAAAAAAGGAACATAATTTGGTTCAACGCCCGCTCTCACTTAATCTACATGCGAAAAAATAGAAAGAATTATATTTAATCTGATCAAAATACTTCCCGAAACCCGACTTGTAAGGGATTTTCAACAGCAACACTGAAATTAAGTTATAGCTGTACTGGCAATTTAGAAAGCACGATAAAAATGCAAAATGCGAGGACTTTAAGAGCAGATATACAGAGGAGTTTTTCATTGTTGGGAAAAAGGGAAAGTGACTGTAAATGCGTGCTCAAAAATTAAGGATCATTTAAAATATTTGAAGAGTTTGAAAGAAGATTTGAGAATTTTAGAGAGATTGAGCTTAAATTCAACTTTTTTTTCTCTACGGACTTTATGCAGTACACGATTAATGACAGTTTGAATTGATAGACATACAATCTGACCATTGAAGGAAATGATTCACAAGTTACTCACTTTCCATGCTTAAGAAATGTTGATGTCAGATTATTATCTAATTTTGGTTTCACTTATATATGTGAGCAGAGATTTTCCTGTATGAAGACGAACAAGTCCAAGAACAGGTCCATGGTGTCAGACACAAACTTAAATGCAATGATGACAGTTTCTACCAGAAAACTTGTGCTTGACTTGAAGAGAATTCTAAAGCAGATTAATTGATAGTGCTGGATTATGATTTTTTTTTTACTATGCTGTCGATATATGTTGTACTATCTTAGAACGCACTGCCCGATTTTAAAAGATATCGCTCACTGATGCGGCCCTCGCTCTGAAAAGTTTTCCCACCACGGGATAGTGATTAATATAAACAATATACGTTTTAAGGTATTAACCTGATAGACACGCCCAATTCTGAACTGTATATTCAGTAGTTTTAAATATCCGTGTCCGGCCTGGAATAATTTTTTTCTACCATATATATATATATATATATATATATAAACATTAGGCAGCATATAATTTACATACGAAGAAATAATCACACGTGTGATTATTTCTTTGTATGTAAATTATATGCTGCCTAATGTTTTATGTTTATAAAAAACTATTGATCCGCAGTACAGGAAAATTCCTATAAAAAAACCTACTACTAAGACACTACACTATATTATTGAACTATATGCTTAGTTCATGCCATATAAACTGAATACACTTGTAAAAATAGAATACGTGGATTTAACACATCACAAGAAATATTTAAATAAAATTCTCACTTAAAATTTTGAAAAACTTAGCCTTGCGTCTTTGCCCGTTCCGAGATTGTTCCTAACCGTCATTAATAGCAGATATTCAAAAAACATCTTTCGGTCGACAAACAAGTATTTCGTCTTCAAGTTTTTGATTTTATAAGGAAAAAAAAACACATGCCTGATGATGAATAGAGGACTATTCGTAAGTACTAGCATTTTAACATCAAATAAACTGAAAGCTACAGACATCAATGGTTTCGACGAGGATCACTTCACTATGGATTAGCAGTATTTTAATGCATATATTATGTTTCTAGTGACGGGTGACACCATTAATCGCATTAATATTTCTGATTGATTCTATGTGTGATTATTTCTTTGTATATATATATATATATAAAGAATTATCTTCCATGATCCTTAACGCGTTTAAATATTTTATTAATTGTTATTTTAATTCTTCGTCCTTAAAATTTGGAATGATGTTTGTAAATAATTATATTACAGGCAACAATAGTGAAAAACAAGTCTTAATTTTAAATCATCATTACGAAAACGCGGATTTGATGATGCTCAAAGAATCAGTCTATATTTCGCAAAGGAAGAAGTCTACGTTTGCATGAAACTCAGTCGTATTATTGACGTTGCATATTATGTATAACTAATATTAGGTTGGTGCAAAAATATTGTCGTTTTCTCACATATGTTACTATGTGAGAAAACGACATTATTTTTGCACCAACCTGTGTGTGCGCGCGCGCGTAGCGTTTGATGGGTAAATGGGTTGATGGGTTATATTTTTAATTTCGTCGACTGCAACTGTATTAGTATGGTGATTGGACACCTTACGAAAGAAAAGTGCTTCCACCAGAAATTTGGAAATAGCATGCTGTATTGACATAATTCGATGCAACACTTGTTAGTCAGTATTTTTTAAATAAATTAATACAAAAAATGACGTTTTATGTTTTTAATTATTTTTGATAAAGTAAATAGACATTCTAAAACATTATGAAATACTTTATTGAAAAATCAACAAAAATACGTTTTATAATATTTTACATAATACCTTTTCAAATTCTTATTTGAAAAATATGATCCCATTAAAGTTTTAATCCTTAAATTAGTTTTATTCGGTCTATCTGGTGCTCGGTTGCGTCTCTCTCGGTCCCAATTTGTCCCGGTGTTGAGGTGGAGAAATTGAGTTTTCCTGCCTCTACCGTCAGTAGCCAAACTGTAGAGATCAATGGGAATAGAATTAGCGCACGGAAGGCGTAAACTTCGTATATAAAAGGAGCAAGGTGGATTTTTGAGCCATTTTTATATTAGGTTGGTGCAAAAATGTTTTTTGACGTTAAAAATACGTCAAAACACGACATTACGTCATTAGTTTTGCACCAACCTAATAAGAATAAGCACATCATATTTTCTCTTTCTCCCCGGCTCGAAAATTGTTCACTAACATGAAAAAGTTTTCACCACAGCGCTTGTCTTTGACCAGACGTATTTATTTCTTAAACTAATTCGAGGTTTAGTGATGAATCTGCGGATCATCGCTGTTCCGATCATATGGCGATTGTTCGGAGGTAGCACGCTATGGCCCGGAGTTTTCATGTTAGTTTTATTAGCCTAGTCTTCCGTGTTTGTTTAGGGGGAAGTGGAAAGAGGGCGTCGTACTCTGACACTTACTTTGGAGAGATTTATACACAAGCAGGTTTCAGAAGGCTTTCCTAATTCGTAAAGGGTTTTATACACGCCAGATCCCAAAATGGAATTTTTACCATCACGATATGGTTTTTATATCGGAGATTTCCATTCGTCAGAGACAGACTGTCTTAACTAGTTTTAAGGAGCTTCAAATTCCTCATAGTGCCCCTCACACTGGAAATACATGCATTCCACATAAAACTGTAGTTGAAGATCTGGCAGCTACGATGGATACAATATAGTGATACCCTATTTTTCTGCAGCTAAAATCAGTAACGGTGGTTGCCTGATTAACGCTGTACCTCTATCTCCCTCAGCTACCTTCCTTCCCCATTGCTGGTGGCTGAATCCTTGGGTCTCATCAGTCGGACTTCACTTCTGGCATCCCGAGAATAATTGTATGTATAGGAGAGTTTTATCGAAGCCAACACTGTAGCGGAACTGAAAGGCAGCAGTCTGTGGGTTCTGCTGAACATGTCTACAGTTCGCCGTTCTAAGAGGCAACGAGTGGCATGCGTAATATGTAAGCAGAATAGTGGACGCTTACGCAAATGTAGCAGCAGTCCCTAGCAAAATGAAATTCTGGACGGACGAGGAAAGAAAAGAATGGCCTACCTTGGAAACGTCCACGAAACTGTGCGTAATGTAAAGTCCGGTTGCACGGTGGCGAAAAAAAGAATCAAAATGGCGTCGCCCATGTTTTATGACAGCCGTCTCGGACGACTAACGCGAAATCTCGTTGGCTAGTGATTCGTATGTAAATTATGGTCGGTCCTCGGCTGTATAAAGCGAGCCGTCTTTTGGGAGAGAGAGAGAGGCGTTCTTGTTGGCGAGAAGCAAAGGCTGCGTGTGTGACCCAATTTTGCCGTCTCTACGGGGCCAGTTGGATTTTTACGTCGGACAGTCGTTGAACTGGATTTTGGCTACATGTGTTGCGGTTGAGAGACGAATCTGTTGCAGACTTATTCCTACCGGAAGCTGATACTCATTATCTGTTTTCTTTTGCTTTTTCTTCTTTTCTTTTCTAGTCTCGCTACGTGACCAGTATAAATAGAACACGTGTGGTTCTTGGTGAGTCTAGAATGTGGACATGATGAAATTACTAGAGTGCATTTTTATAAGAACTAAGAGGAAAATGTGCTGCTGAAGCGCATGACTAGGTGCAAATGATATCTGTATATGACCCGAGATTCGACACCATATGAAAAGGTAGATACAACGATATTGTTTTTGTGATATCTGTTGCCAGGCTCGATTAGCATTAGAGAGTTTTCTAGGATTTTTTTAGGCCAATGAAGAATGAGATACTTTTAATTTGGTGGTGGTTAATAAAGAAGCAAGTAGTTTTTCTAGAGTAGAGTTGAGGGCCCAAAACCCAATCTATTTCGAACTTAGTAATAGTTTCCATAAACTGGCTGCCAGTCAAAAGCTAGAACGACCGGCTATTAAATATTAGCATAGACCAGGAAAAACTAGACAAATTCATATATTTCAAAGGGTATTAGTGTGAAAGCCATCTAAACTGCTTTCGCTGGAATTAACATTTTAGACAGCGCTTCGCGAAAGCTATATAAATGATAGCAAATGTGCAGTGGTACTGCTATGTTACCTTTTTATAACAAGGTTATCATAAGCCATAGCAGTTCAGACGTCTTGGCATTTGTATTTTGGCAGAAGAGAGATGAACAGTCAAAAGGCAAACGTAGATATGTATCAATATAAACAGGGATAAACAAAGCAATTTAGGGTAGAAAAAAAAATCACCATCAAACCTAGACTCAAAGAACAGAGTGCTCAATTGACCAGACTAGTAAATTCGAAACAAAATAAAAATCCAATTTGTAAAGTGCAGGAACGATCCAATACAAACCCGAAGGGAGATCTCTAATGTGATCAGCAGTTCACCACGAAAATCCATCATGAGACGGTGAAAAGAACTGAATCAAGATCGGCAATGATCAGTAACTTTGGAGATATAAATCTCAGACATGTTTGGTTAATAAGTTCTGTCTATAAATTTCTTTAATTTTTCAAATTTCAAAATTAGTTTTATGTGTCATCGGTAAATTTGCCTAAGTTCATATTTGTTTTAATTTTATATTTCCTTCGAATACTTTCGAGTGTTGCTACATTTATTTTCAAGGATTTTTCTGTGTGTCTGCGCAACTTTTTTTGTTTAAAATCAAATGTTGTCACGTTCGATAGAACCAATTGCAAGTCACTTAAGGAGACGCCATATAAACGGTCAAACATAAATTATACAGTGTAACCCGGATATAAGAGAGTTTTCGGGACCGGAGAAGAAGTCTCTTATATCCGGATTTGGTCTATTTTATATACATTAACACAGGCTCTAATTTGGGACCAGAGAAAATCTCTTATATCCGGGTTTCACTGTATAATGTGTGTGTGGAATGCATAAACTTTAAAGTTTCAAATTATCAATTTTTGCTTCGCGTATTGGCCAACAACTTTCTCAAACAGAGGGGCGGAGAGAAATAAGAGATTTTGGTGTGTATATATATATATAAAAAATAGATAGATAGCTCGGCATAGAAATTTGCACCTCAACAGTGTCAATTTACAACTTGCCTCGATCCTTAGACCATCCAAAGCGCACTTAAGTCGTGAAACTGCCATTTACTATACAGTATTTTGAAATTCTGCTCTATATCTACAAACGCCCTTCAGTTTTGTGTACTATATATATATATATATATATATATATAGGAAATTAAATCAATTTTTGCTTCGCCTATTGGCGAACAACTTTCTCAGATAGAGGGGGCGGAGAGAGATAAGAGATTTTGGTGTGTATATATATAAAATCCGGCATAGAAATTTGCACCTCAAAAATGTCAATTTACCACATGCCTCGATCCTTAGACCATCCAAAGCGCACTTGTATACAGATTTTTAAAATTCTGCTCTCTCTATATCTACAAACGCCCTATCTTCGATATTGAGTAATATATACATATATACACACACACTAGACAAAGAAAGAATGTGGAAAAGAGTGGATATAGAGTATGTATATATATATAGTTATGAATAAATGAAATTTAAAACCAAAGAGCAAAATTGTTTAGAAGCCAAAAAGGCCCATAAATTGAAACAAGAATTTCTACTATTTTCTCCGTTTATTTCTATTTAAAGTATACAATCGCATTATGACTTTCACTGATACTTTTTTTTTATTCATTGAATCTGACATTTAAATCGTCTGCCTTAGTACAGCAATAACATTTTTCAGGATTAGTCAAAAATAAATGTTAGATATTGTGTGTTCGAGAGAGAGAGAAAGATGTATTAATATTGGATATCTTAGAAAAGTTGTTATAAACTAAAAACAGTCGCACGTTAGGAATGATGTTGAAGGTCAGAATAGATTTACTGGTTTTTCAATAAAGCTGAATCCTTTCTCAGTTATCACATTCACAGTCCCAAATACCGAGTAACCCTCACCAGTAGGAAATCAGTGGCAGACATTTGATTACGTTTTGTAGATTGTTATGATCAGCTCTGGCCCGGTTCCAGGTTTATAGCCAATAAAAAAGTGCTACAAAATATTGCAGCCAAGAATCGATTAGTTCGAAAAATTGAGCATAGAATTAAGTGGTATAAGTCCAAGAGTTGTTATGACTATTAACCTTAGTCTTTGCCCGCTACCTATTTCTGTAGAGAGAAAATAAGACCTTTCAGTTCATCGGGATATCTGAGTCAATGTGCAACAGATAGTGCATACTAGCGATCGTGTGCAGTGAGAGTGGGCAAGCAAGACTAACAATCATTAACAGAAAGCAATAGCCGGTCTTTCTCCAAAGATACTACTACTGTGGAGATTCTAGTATAGAAAAACAATGACTTTTACTATAGACGTTTTTTCATAGAAAGACGAGCAGATCTGAACAATAATTGCTTACAATTAGAGTGTTTTATTTTGAAGAGACAAAAATAAGTTCCCTGAAATTTGTTAGGGAGACGCACAATTAATTTAGATGACCCCTTTCAAAGTCATTAACTGTTGACATCCTCTTCAAAGCAAATCTAAGAAGTAGAAATCGACGAAAAACATTTGGAAATAGACCAGAGAAATACTAATATTCTATCAGGATTAAATTCGATCTCGTGTATCTTTTGTGAAAAGGCAAACATTGTTACAACTTGGCTGTGAAGTTTTCAGTCATTTGTTCCCCTACTTATTACGTCAGCCTCATGTTGTTTTACAGCATTGTCTAAATAAAATAAAAAAAAAAAAACTTTCAATTTCCAAAAAGACAAGACAACAGTTCTTTGCGGAAAGGGATAAAATGTTTTGAAATGCTAAAATTATGAAGATGCCTGAAAGCGAAGATGGTAAAAAAAAAAAAATAAAATAAAAAAATCTGTTGAAGTGAGAAAAGTAAAAAAAAAATGTATTTCATTTATCTCCCTTGTTAAGAATAATCAGAAGAAGAATTCATTTTTTTTCTTTCGGAATTTCTGGGATGAGAATTTGTTTACCGAGATACCATAGATATGGACAATGGAACGAAAACAGTCTACCCCGTGGATTAAATAAAGGGTGCAGTTCAAAATTCGTTTTATGTTAAGCCGGATCGATATACATGTAATGAATAACGGCCGCAACGTTTTGATGATAACAATGATGAAGACAATAGTTCGAATGTAAATAGTTATTTTTTTTTTATTTTACTAATAAACCGAACATTTTTATATCATTTTATTTTCCTAATAAACCGAACAATTTTTTAAAAGTTTGTTTTATCAATAAACCTAACAATATTTTTAAATTTGACATTTTTCCGCTGTTGCCCCGACCGAGTGCGATAATTTGTCCCCTAATGTATGCGCAACAGAAATTCCTAGTGTGGATTCTGTATCATGACATATTTTGATGTCTTTTCAGATTTATGTGATCGTTGTTATTTTCTTGGCAACTGGTCTAACGAGCTTTATCCTTTGTACCGTGAATACATTATTTTAATCTTGCTTCTAGATTGGCATTTCGGTCCAACCCTTTTACTAGTATACTGATATTCGAGATAGACTCCACAACCGTTAAAGCATTTGTTCCCTTTCCCAAATCTGCAGTGTTCAAAATAGTATGTTTAAAGCCATGTCTAAGTCTAGATCTGTTCGAAACGATTGACCCTCAGTCATCGCCTTCAGACGCCTATAAATTGGATAGAGATGGTATTTCATCCCGATGTATATTTGGGGCGTTGTATTTTGTTATAAACTACTCCGTAAATCGATATAGTTATAGGTGCTAGGGCTTGACATGACCAGGCGATTTATCGGATCGGACCACTCCGAACGCCCGTCCTGTCCGAGTAAGTGCCAAAGTGCTGTGTTTGGAATCCGAATTATCTAACTCAGACTCCTGAAGCCCTCAACTATCGGGATCCGTCCCCATACATTACGTCGCCACCCATCGCAAACACGCGGTCTCGTTGTGGGGGAGGGGCGTAGTCAGCGTATTCGGAAACCCCAGCCAACAGAGCGGATAGATTTAGGTAAATGTATTGGCTGTCTATGGTTTTGGGACAAATATTAACCAACCAGATATCCTAACTCGGTATGTACGGTGATCTTTGTGAGGCCGGGAGTTGGGATTTTTATGCTCTCCAGTCCAAAGGTAAAAAGGCATCTCCATTTCAGTCACTTTTTCAACGACGTGACGTGGCTTTCCTCCGTCTTTTCTACAAATATTTTCATGACAGCGAGGAAAAGTGGATGATTTTAGCCAGTACAGTAACCTCCAGTAAATCCTGTCCTCGCTTAATTTAACTGAGGCGTTAGGAGTTTGAGGCGAAAGTTTCTTTTGAGAAATACTTTTATTTATTTTTTTCATTTATCAGGTTTTGTAAAAGAGAAATTTCATTCTGTGGAAAGGAAAAGAAATCGAAAAGAAAATTTGTCAAAGATTCAATGCGAAATGTAATTTCTCTTATCTTGATCGAGATGGGAACATTTTCCTACTATTTTTTTCTTTCTTTAAATGATTTGATCCGAGAAGAGAAGCCTGCAAATACGTGTGTATGCATAGTTTCTATTTATATCGAACCTGTATCTAATCATATACTCTAAAATATCCCCCCTCATTTCTCCGTTGTACTTACGTGTTTGTGCATAGTATAAACATTTATTCAAGAAAACTACACATGCAGCAGAAATTCTAACAAAAGTTGATAAAATTGTGCAATTATTATCTATATATTTCTGATATTTACCTAAGATAATATAATACAAATATAAATTGTCCTATAATTACATCTAAATGTAATAAATATTTTCATGTTATTATATTTATATGTAAATATAAAATATATTTAAATTATATTTGTATTATATATTTAATAACTATAAAATGAGTATCTTATACATATCGGCGTTTAGATTCGCATTATCTTCTTGAAAAATTAATGAATTAATCTTTTTCATGGCCTCTCGATCATGATTAAATAGTAGGGTAGACTAATCTTTCTAGATTAGGGTGGGCGCCAATTTGAAGAACTACTCAAATTTCAAAACTGGAGGAGACGGAAAATCACTCCATTTTAACACAACGTTCACAAAAAAATACAAAATAGAATGAAAAAAACTGGGCAAACTAGCTTGAGAGAAGAGATGATCCGTACCTTTTCTAAAGGTCAATCCAAGCTGTACAGAAGTGAATTAAGGGCTTTCGAAACAACGTGAGCAAAAACGAGAAAGGCGAAACAAAAACAACGTGAGCAAAAACGAGAAAGGCGAAACAAAAACAACGTGAGCAAAAACGAGAAAGGCGAAACAAAAACAACGTGAGCAAAAACGAGAAAGGCGAAACAAAAACAACGTGAGCAAAAACGAGAAAGGCGAAACAAAAACAACGTGAGCAAAAACGAGAAAGGCGAAACAAAAACAACGTGAGCAAAAACGAGAAAGGCGAAACAAAAACAACGTGAGCAAAAACGAGAAAGGCGAAACAAAAACAACGTGAGCAAAAACGAGAAAGGCGAAACAAAAACAACGCACAACGAAAGAAAAATATATAGATCAAAACAGCACAAATAAGCAAAAAACAAAATAAAACAAACTTGATGTGAGGAATGAATCCCCCATCAACATCAGAACGGGTGATAAAGGCTAGTGGACTTGAGAAACGTAGTCTTTTGAAATATTGTTTAAAAAAATTCCAACCAAAAGTAATACGGGTTGCATGACGGTCCTGCTTTAAGTTTTACTGTAATGTTTAGAGTACTATATCATCAGGCACCTCTGCGCGATGCAGAAGCCCAGACACTTGGCTAAAAGCGCCTACCTCGCGGCTTAAAGTGGACCGAGACAAGCGAGATTTAGTAAAGCTGGTTGCATCGAGCTGTACGATACTTGGTCTCTCAAGGTCCGCCTTGGTTCCGCCAACCCGACTGAAGCTGCCCTCTTCCACCAGTTTGGCCGTCGAGATATGTAGGTCTTTGCCTATTCTGCCGTCAGGAATTTCAGGTGTTAGTCTGGTCTCTTCCTCTTTGACCTTACCGCTAGAGATGGCCCTACAGGAATTTGAACACCAAAACACTTCGCTCTTGGGATCACTTCTACTATGACAACGAAATACCATATAAAAATGAGCTATATATATATATATATATATATAGATATAGATATTATTTCTTATTGTAACACATTTATTCGATATACGGATTTTAGTCGACATCTCAGATTTTAAGTCAATTTAATCTTATGTGTAAACATAGATAAGGTTACATTATTTTAAATATATAAATATACATTTATTTGAGAACACACAATTTGCCAGTCACAAATGTTAATTACATTTCGCGATTAACATGACAACTTCCAATTTGATACAGGAAATGAAAAGGCAAACCGAGGACTAGCCGTCAATCATACAGACTCCGAGATATTGAAGTTTCTGGAACCTGACTGAGTGAATAGGAGGATAGCAGGTGAATTTGCGCGGCCCAAACAGGGGTAGGCACAGAGATTCCCACTAAACTCCCGTCATCTATTGAACTCAATGTTTTGTCATTCTAATTTATCCGATATTGAAGTGTTTGAGATTGCGGTCAAGCACCGAATCGAAGGGGTCTCCGTACGTCATTCGCTTTCACACTGAAGAGGCTGCTTAGAATTTTCACGATAAGGTTTCCGAGAAAAATGTGTCCTCCTAGCTTTCCTCGGACGGATATATATATTACACACACAGAGGATTGAGTTCTCTAGGTCACTGTCTAAGAGTGTTTATGAAATGAAAAAAAACAAAAAAAAAAACATGCAAAAATTCGCCTTCCTTCCAACCGGGCGTCGATAGCCCAGGAGTTAGAATCTCCGATTGATGCTAAATCGGTCGGGTTTCGGTCCTGGCTTGAAGCGATATGATATCAAGTGACACCGATGAGTAGTCTGTGGATAACATACATACACACACAATATATTTTCAGTCTGCTTGTCTGAATGATCTTCAAGAAGCGAGAGCAAGATCTAAAAGGTCAGCCAATCTAACAGTGATCTCATCACAAAATCCTCACACTTGCTCCATATGTGTCCTCCTTTGTAAATCACTAGCGGGTCTTAAATGCCACTTACGATTATCGCACAAAATTTCATAACTGAATCAATAGGCTGGCAGAACCTCATACGTCGAAACCGACGGGAGAGTCCATTTGATATATATATATATATATATATATATATATATACATAGATAATATGCCATGTTTATTACTTCAAACGTTATTTTTAGTGGATGCTCGTATTTGAAATTGACACTGGAGTTTTATTTTAAACAGTGCTTAATACTTATAACGTAACTTACTTTATTCACATTTTTAAAGAATTCTCAGATGTGCAGGCCGAAAGACGTAATACACTTGAAAATAAAAATTAGGCGTCTATTTGAATTACAAGTATTCACTATAATAACGTGTCATATATATATATATATATATATATATATATATATATATATATATATATACACATACACACACACACGAGAGAAATATAGTTGGTGAATCAGACTAACGATCAGTCGAATCCGATTAGCGTGTAGCTGACAGAGGAATCAAAGTACAACGTAAAGCTCGTTCAAAAGAATTTTCTAGTATCAAGTGAAGTTAATGATTACATGTCAGTATGTAGACCATTTATACACTGATTTGAAAGAAAAAAAGAACCATTGATATTCGTGTTTGTTTAACGGCACATCAACTTGATCTTTTAATGCCCAAATTGCCTTGGGAACTTTGAAGTAACTAAAATATTATTCTGCTTTCACAATTGAAAGCATGTTACATGATACTCAGCTTTCGTGCATATAAGTGTTTCTGTGGACATAATTACAAGAGACAGTGATGTGGGTTTTGTGTTCTAGTTTGTTATATTTTAGAAAACAGTTATTTCTTTAAGAAATTGTAGAATATTATATGGATTAATGTCATGAAAGAATTATTTCATGTTGAATGTTTGGTTGATTTTGTTTAGTGGCACATCAAGAATTTTGGGTTATTTAATACCGAAATCTAAATATTTTGAACACAGTTTTATGGCTTCAACTAAGTCCATTTTGGATGCAGTTGCATGCATTGCTACAAGATACATTGGCGGTCATTTATCTATAAATATGCATTATTTGTAATTTTAATATAAAAATGTATTATACTTCCAGTGTTTCGTTTTTGTTTGGGAGTTCACTATTTTTCTATAGTTGGGACCCTATCAGGTGCTACCACTCCAGGTCAGGGTAGACCTGGAACCAACAGCAATAGACAGGTGTTCTGCGCTCCTTAAAACGTCCTGATCGGAAGCCTTTCTGTTGGATGTAGTATATAATCGTAAAGTTACTGTACTCCATCGTAATCATGCCCTTCTTCATGTAAGATTTTTGTAGTATCGTATGTACATTAGACAGACAAGTATAAATAGAGAACAATTGGTGAACATGAAGAGGTCTATGTCTAACAAACCCGGTTGAAATTCAGGACATTGAGAACTGTACTACTATTGCTACTTATTGTAGAAAATTGTTTGAAAAACAATTTTCAAGCGATTGAAAATGTTGGATGGCAAAAGAAAAAAAAAAAAAAACCAAAAAAAAACCAAAAAAAACACTATATTTTCCATATCCGAGTTTCAGTCATTCAAGAGCTTATAGAACTATCTCGACACACGAGTTCTTAAGACAACGAACTGGAAAATATTCCTTCCCTCCAAAACCAAAAGTACTTTTAGGAAATCGTAAAATTCATTTATAAAGATTGCGAATCGTTGGAAGAAATAAACACAAACACAGACCGGCTAAAGTTTAGGGAACTCACTTTTCAGTCGTAATTGATCTAGCGAGACAAGTTTTTTTAACCATTACACTACGTTCAAGTACCCAAATATGATTTTCTAAGCGTGGGTTCAATGTGGCACAACGCCGAAAGTTTGGAGAAACCAGTGAGGATCGAACTCAGTTGTAGTGATTCTGGCAAGACACGCTTGTTAACCATTACACCGGGTCGAGGTGGTGCCTAACACGATTTGTTTAATTAACTATTTAACATGTTTAAACATTTCTCCCTCCTATTCAACACAACACCCAACCCGTTCAGCAAAACTTCTACAAACCATTTGATACATTTCTACATTAATTTCAGAAAAATTCATCAGAAATTGCTCGTTTTAATTCAGCAATTGTTTTCGGTTCAAACCTGTACACAAGATCTTTCAGTACACCCAACAAGTTTGATGTTACTAATTCTAATGATCGTGATGACCACTCAATTTAGCTCGAAAAAGAAAAAAAAATGGTTTACTTTTGCTGCTCTCTGTATATATGATGTCAGCATGGGGGGGGATATTTTCCATATTTAACTGATTTTCATTTATTCCAGAGCTTATAGAATCATCTTGATGGACAAGTCTTTACAAAGACAACGAACTGGAAACTACCCTCTATGGTTTCTCTTCAAACCAAAAGTGCTTTTACGACATCGTAAAATACCTTTATGAAGATTGTGAATCGTTGGAAGAAAGCCATTGATAACGAGAGAAACTATGTTAATGAATAAATTGAACATGAACCTTTTTCTGACCCTAAACTTTGACATGATCGATGGAGGTGACCTGATAACGTATTAACGCACAAACGTTATGCAGAACGCCAATATTTTACTCTGGTTCTATGAAGGAAAAACTTACAGACATTAACAAGATAAGCGAAGGAGAGGTATATATTAGGTTGGTGCAAAAAATAACGTCGTTTTCTCACATATGTTACTATGTGAGAAAACGACATTATTTTTGCACCAACCTAATAATATTGACAGGGAAGCCGGAAGAGAGTTCTACAAGGAAACACTGCAGATGAAGAAACAATTTGCATAGAACTTATGGTTACAACTAGCAATTTCAATTGTGAAATTATGAGACTTAGCCACCAATCTATTAGGTTGGTGCAAAAACAATGTCGTTTTCTCACATATGTTACTATGTGAGAAAACGACATTATTTTTGCACCAACCTAATAATATTGACAGGGAAGCCGGAAGAGAATTCTACAAGGAAACACTGCAGATGAAGAAACAATTTGCATAGAACTTATGGTTACAACTAGCAATTTCAATTGTGAAATTATGAGACTTAGCCACCAATCTATTAGGTTGGTGCAAAAATAATGTCGTTTTCTCACATATGTTACTATGTGAGAAAACGACATTATTTTTGCACCAACCTAATAATATTGACAGGGAAGCCGGAAGAGAGTTCTACAAGGAAACACTGCAGATGAAGAAACAATTTGCATAGAACTTATGGTTACAACTAGCAATTTCAATTGTGAAATTATGAGACTTAGCCACCAATCTATTAGGTTGGTGCAAAAATAATGTCGTTTTCTCACATATCTTACTATGTGAGAAAACGACATTATTTTTGCACCAAACTAATATTAAAATAAGACAACGGAATTTTGATGGTAAAACATGCAGTGAAAGAAGCTAACATCAGTTGGATTCCAGATCAGAAATACTTCAAGTATGGCCTGGGTCATCGTATGATTCATTAGCAAAAAAAAAAAAAAAAAAAAAAAAAAATTCGACCTTTCATTAGCCTATAAATTTAGTTGGAAATTCTGCGTTGAATCTCAATACATTGTTTCAAAGCCTTTCTTGTATTACATTAATATTAAACTTATATTAAACTAATATTAAACAACCATCGTCATTTTTGGTTTAATTGATTTGACGGCATATCAACGCCTTATGGGTCGCTTAATGCTGAAATTTAATTTCCTTGGAAGCTTTGTTCGTTGTTCCCCCCCCACCTCCAAAAAAAAAAAAAAAAAAAAAAAAAAAAACACAAGTTTTTCCCTTTTTCGAATAAACGAATAAATTGTTGCTGGTATTTTTATACAAAAATGTATTTTTATATTTATTGTTTTGATACCAGTTTGGAGGTTCACTATTTGCCCATAGATGGGACCCTAATCACGTGCTACCACCAAGGGTCAAAGTGGAACTGTGAACAGCATTTACGTAATAGTTTCACACTCCTCAAAACCTAATCAGAAGCCTTGCTGCCGGATGTATTTGTATCGTCATACCTAGGACAGGTCGTTATTTCAAGAGACACCGGTAAACGTCTGTGTATGTATTTCTTTCAAACGATTCACAATTTTCATAAAAGTATTTTACGATTTCGTAAAAGCAGTTTTGGTTTGGGGGGAAACAATAGAGAGGATAGTTTCCATTTCGTTGCCTTTCTAAGAACTTGTCTATGAAGATGATTCTATAAGCTCTGGAATAACTAAAGATCAGTTAGATATGGAAATATAGAAGTTTTTTCTCGCCCAACCAACAATCTTTTCAAAATATATACAGAGTATGACTAAAGTAATACCCACTTTGTTTAAAAAACTGAGATGAATCGGATGACTAGGAGCAACTGAGTGATCACCAGAACTAACAGATCTTGTTTACAGTTTCAAACCGAAAACAATTCCTAAATTAAACAAGCAATTACTGGTAGATATCTTCAAATTAATGTAGAATATGTCAAATAGCTTTTAGAAGTATTGATCATAAGGTTAGGCGTTGTATTAAACTTGGAGATAATTTGGAACGGGATAGTTTCTTAACGGTAACAAATCATGTGTGGATGCACAATACTTATAAATTTTCTTAAACTACTGTAATTTATTTTTGTTTAATAACCGTTAATAAAAAAGGGCGTTATTTTTGTGCACACACAATATTATATATATATATATATATATATATATATATATATATATATATATATATATGTGTGTGTGTGCGCGTAATATATATATATATTATTTTTGCACCAACCTTATATATATATATATATATATATATATATATATATATATATATATATATATATATATATATATATATACGTTTATCAGTATATCTCCATAAATGCCTACGCGCATTCAAGAATGGAAAGCAGTTGAGGAAGTGTACGTATGTTGCACATGCCACGGTTTAAGGTAATTTAGATAAATATTTAGATAACCATTTATAGATCAATGTTTTCACATGGCGAGCACGAAGCTGGTCCTAAAAGCGATCTCAATCATTATTGTTTGCCGACTGGCTATTGTTAACCGCTTTATGCCAGAGCCTTGATTTTATGCACAATATATGGCACCCCAGCCCCCACCGGCCCCTTGTCAATGGACGTCCTTCAGCAGAATTAATAGTTGCCTTCTCCAACGCTCCCGAAACAATGATCTGGAATAGTGAAAGTTTCTTTCCTTTTTTTTTTTTTTTTCTTCTCCCAACTCAGTATATTTTTAAATCGAGCGAGGAAATTCAATTTTATTTCAAACGGTATTTTTGTCAAAACCCCGAGGATACACTATTCCTTCGCTTTTTACTGTGTTATCCTTTTTATTTCTATTTTCTTTTTCACTCTCCATTGCGTTCTGATTGATTTGCTGATACAAGTCCTATTAATTAACCCATAGATGAGGGGAGAAGTGACGGATTCATATATTTCCCAAGTTATTTTAACAATTCCAATTCCACCCGTCCATTCAAGATTAAAGCACCTGGTATTTCCAGGATGTCACCCATCTAGGTACTGACTAGACTTGACGTTGCTTAACTAGGGTGATCACACGGTAAACAGTGTTTCAACGTAATATGGCCGTAAGCCCCCACCATTGAGTTGTTAGTGATAGTACCCTTATCTTGATTGTTACAACCGTTGTACACGATAGGCTGCCTTTCTCAGGAGTATTTATATTAGCACAGTAATATTTTTCATCATACCATTGGCAAGATTCCATGATAGACTGCAGCTTAAAATCTTCAGAAGCCACTGGATACCACGGTGGGGGTCTTTAGTCTAACATATATATATATATATATATATATATATATATATATATATATACACAGGGCGTTTCAAAAAGAATACGCCAAAATCATCACGTGATGTGTCAAAAACGAAAAAAATTACAAACCTCTAGCATGAACACATGTGTTGTATATACATTCAAGTTTCATTTCATGTTTTATAAGTGCTCAATGTGGCCACCACCGGCAGAGCGGACAACATCAAGCCGATATGAGAATTCCTCCCAAACACGCCTCAGCATGTCACGGTCCACCGTGTCGATTACAGCTGTTATTCGATGTTTCAAGTCATCGATACTTGCTGGAAGTGCTGGAACATAAACTTGGTCTTTAACATACACGCACAAGAAAAAGTCACACACAGTGAGGTCCGAGGATCTGGTAGGCCAAACACAGTGAGGTCCGAGGATCTGGTAGGCCAAACACAGAGAGCAAGGTCTTTAGCATCTCTCCTCCCAATCCATTGCTGAGGCACGTTTTCATTCAGATAAGCACTAACCCCAAGATGCCAATGGGGTGGTGCTCCATCTTGCTGAAAAATGAAGTCATTCGAATCTGCTTGCAGTAAAGTGAATAGCCAGTTTTGGGTGCTCTGTTCCCCAAATGCACACATTGTAACGATTGACTGTGCCTCTCAAATGGAAATTCGCTTCGTCACTAAAAACTAAACGTGAAAAGAGATTTTCATCACCTTCCTCCATCTCCAGCATTGACTCACAGAATGTCCTTCGCATCACCTTGTCATAATTAGTAAGTGCTTGGACGAGGCTTAGTTTGTATGGTTTCATGTGTAATCGTCTCTTTAACACATGCCAGACAGAGGTATGAGGGATGGCAAGCTGAAGACTTGCTCGACGTACGGACTTACGTGGGGTGCTCTCAAATGCATCATGAATCCTCTCCACTTGCTCCTCTGTAACACGTGGTCTTTCCTTTGCACAGGCACCCACTCTTTAAACTGTTTAACCCACCGTCGAATGCTCTGACGATGGGGCGGATCAATGCCGAATTCTGTTCTGAAAGCACGCTGCACCGTGACAATGGCGTTTGGTTTCGCGAACTCAAGCACGCATAATGCCTTCTGCTGAGGAGTCGCCATTTTGATTGATCTTCCCACAATTCAGCTGCACCAGAAGCGGTGAAACTGACACCCAATCAAACTTTGATAAGTACTCTATCAAATAACCACTGATTCAGTCCACTACAATGCTATAGACCTGAAAAAACAGCGTAATGATTTGGGCGTATTCTTTTTGAAACAACCTATATATATATATATATATATATATATTATTTAATAAAAAGGCTTAAACACTAATATTCCATGGTCATAATTTATTCCATTGGAATCGTAAATACATGTGTATATATGCATCTGTGGATTTTGCATATATATGTATATTTACCACTAATATTATCATACGATTCCAATGGAATAAATTATGACCATGGAATATTAGTGTTTAAGCCTTTTTATTATATCCTTACTCTGTCCTGGACATTGAGTTCTACCTGGATTTTATCCTCTCGGAAATTTTTTATTCTAAAATATACATGTGTATATATGCACCTGTGGATTTTGCATATATATATATATATATATATATATATATATATATATATACGCATATCGTGCAATGGTTAACAAGTCGGAAATAAAACCGGCGAGCAGAGATCAAATTCAATGCGTCTACTTTCGCACGAATAGTCTTGGAATAAGTATGAACTATGAAGTCACGTATTCTCCCGCAGTCTTCATGTTAAATAGCAGGGCTGACTGGTTTCTTGCCTGCAGGGTGATGAGCTGTTTAGATATGTTGCCCAATACACACCAGTACATCTATGGTCGCACTATGTGTCGGCATTGAAATTAATATGTGCTCACTCACCTGGCGGCCGATGGGAACATTGTAAAAATAAAAATAAAAATCATCTAGTGCCTTTTATGAACACGTGTTTTCTAGAAACCCTCCCCTCTTTCGTTATAAAAGATGCCGCCTGTTGACAATGGCGGGAACGAGTTTTGTGTGTACTAAATGAGTCAGAGGAGGGCGGATCTACCCAATGTGTATTGCTTTTGTAGGAGCCTAGACTTTTTGTAAACTTTACTGTTAACTGCGTCTACTCGGCGATATGCCGCAACAACAGACTTTGTTGCAACTAGCTTGTCAACCGCATTCACTCGTTATAGTCGGTCGACTACCGGTAATCATCTATTACCAATAGTTGAGTGAATACGGAATAGTATCTCTAGGATTGGTTGGTCGATTTTGTTTAGAAATATATCAACTCTTATGGATTATTTAATACCAAACTAAATATTTTGAACGCATTATTATGTCTTCAACTACAGAGAAAATGTATTGCTGGTCATTTTACTATAAAAGTAATTGTTGGTAGTTTTTTTCATATAAAATATTCACTGGCATTCATCGCTGGCATGTATTTTCTATACTTTCATAATATTTTTGTTTGTGGTTTACTATTTTCCCCATAGCTGGGACCCAAACATGGGGCTACCACTCCCAGGAACAACACTATGTTTACTCTATGATTATAATGGGTTAGGAGACTATTAGCGAAAACATCAAAATAAGGCAAAAACTCTTTCCTATACGATTCAAAATGTTGATGCCTTTGATCGTGAATATTTGCCTTACTACTGGAATCATTTGCTCATCTCCGTTGTTAAACTCTTGACATTTCGTCTCTTCTATCTTCCAGCTTTTTTTCAAGTCTGTCTAACTTTTTTTTCGGAATATTGAATTGAGCCATTCAGTCAATACACTGAGAGATATTGTGTCTTATCCCGATTTCTGTGCTAAGGAGATTATCTAGTTTCACTGAATTCTCTTTATAATCTTCTATTCTTTCAATTTTTCTACTCAACAAGACGAAGTGACAATTCCTCACAAAATAACACATCAGGTTCACTGCACATTGCGCCTTGAACAAATCACTCAACTCTCTAAGATGGGCGATTTCAAGTATTATTTGGAGGGTGGCCTGAGCCAGATTACGATAAATTGTGTATGCTTCAAACCCTCTCCGTGTATATGTGTGTGTATGAGATTCGTTTTGTCCGCGTTTTAGCGTGCTTGCGTGATCTGCTTTGTCCGCATTTCAGTGTGCGCGCATGTGACGTTTCTTTGTGTTTTTCTGTGTCACGTGTGTTTTGCGTGTGTTCCCCTGTGTTTTTATGTCATTTGTGTGTGTGTGTGTGTGTGTGTGTTGGCCTTTTTCACTGTTGCATCATGGTTAACTCCTTTAGTCGTGAATTACGACTATGTACAGAGATCGATCCTTCGTCGAGGTCTCAACCATATGGCCTTCAATAGGACGACGAGCGGTTTAGTAAATACAGAGTTTATGTAGATCACACATAAGTACGTGCTTTTAAGTTGATAAGTAGCCGAGTTACATATCTTCTCATCTTCCCGATATCGTATATTCTACTTTTATTCGGATCCACTTCCGTAAAGTCGCACGCACATGATACCAGTTCGTGACTGCACGTTCTCGTGTTCAAGTATCCCAATCAACAAGACACGGCTCTTTTAGCGATGGGCTGAATGCATTCGACTAAGGCAACGCTTTCTGTTTATAAAATGAATAGCTCGTAACCAAGAACGTGATATTTTCTAATCAACTTGAACACACGACTAAAAACAAGATTTCAAATGTTGATTTTGAAATAGAGATCAGCTCAAAGTAATTTTCATGTCCGTTTTCACGTTTTCCGCATGAATGATGTCGCTGTTCTTCACTCTCTATATCTGTGCTTCTCTCTGCTTCTTTCCTCTATGATAACCTTTCCCACTCCGCAAAGCTTATGTAACCAAGCTTACCGTCTTAATCCTAATGAGAAGAAGAACCAGACTGTTGGTGTATATTTAATTATCTTTCCTAATCTTTGAAATAAAAGATAGGAAATTTTACGAAATCCATCTCGCATCGATCGCCGATAATTAGTATCGAAGAGAAATATACAACTACTTCACACATCGGCCCCGCCAAAAGTAAGCTCTTTAAATGTTTATATAAAATATTACAAATGTATTAGGTTGGAAAGAGTCCCGAATCATTTAGGAAACGGAAACAAAACTTGATCTGTTTGGTGGAATTTCCAAAGAGTATTGCATTTTGAGCTTGTTCCACACGGACGCGCCATCGACGTTAAACTGTATCGTCAGCAACTAGACCGCGTATTTGAAAAACTAATGGTGTATCCTGCTTTGGTAAGTCGAGGTCCGGCTTTGTTTCAGCAAGACAATGCGTGACCACAGACTGTCAGGTTGACTATGAGGAAATAGATGGACGGTGTTGAGATTCTTCCACATCCACCGTTCAGTCCGGAGGCTGCTCCGAGAGACTATGGCCTATAAACCGCTCAGTGGCACACTTCCTCCGCGACCACTTTTGATGAAATGAAGGAAGCTTGTTTACAGTATTTTATATTCAAAGCCTGCGAACTGATATCTAAAGCAGATTCGAATGCTGTCTTATCACTGGCAGAAGATCGCCGGGAATTTTCCGCTTCCTGAAAAACCTAATAAAATTTGAAAAATCTAAAATAAAACTAGTTTAACACGTTTCGCAGTTAAATCAGCTCGCAAAAATCTACAAAATCCAGATACCTCATTTAGGCCTAATAATTTACGCAAGGAATTTTATATATATATATATATATATATATATATATATATAAATAAATCTATATATTAATATACTATATAAATTGTTGAGATTTCAAGTTCGACTTTTTCGAGAAGGGGAAAATGCCAACTATTAGCATTTAAAGCGAAACTTCGCGAAGAAAGAAAATGATAAAGAATTCTTACTTGTTACTGGCGTAATCTCAGTGGCAATCGTTTGTGTCAAATTGAGAAAGACAAAAAATGTTGCCTACAAGTAATTCTTGTAGAAGTAACGATAGAAAATAAAAAGTTAGGATTCTTATTAAGTTTTGGTAACACGTCAGCTTCGAAAAAGAGCACGGTCGTAACGAATGAAGAAAAAAAATAGCAGCAGCCTTTGGATAAGTATTTTATATCTCTCTTCGGACGCATATGCAAATTTTCACTTTCCTTCAATCATATGGGTTCGATTGGAACTCATTTCAGTCATTTTTTGTGAAGACGAAATAATATTTTTATTATATTTTCGTCACCGGTCTAGCCTAAGATCGCCGGACAAGAAATTTAGAGTTTCTGGTTGAGAAAGGTTGAAATACGCTAAGGTTTTTCCTTTTATATTTCTGTTAATTTCGAACCTTTTTTTTTCAATTTTCAGTTTCTTTTTTTTTTGTCTTTGTGGATTTGTAAGCTTTAATTTTTAGTGTATTTTATTTCTGTATTTTACCCTCCTCTTATTTTAATTATTTTTTTTTTTTTTTTTTGCGTGTGACTTGTTTTTGGCAAGCCACCAAAGACTACGGACACTCTTGTAGGCAGATTGCTTACCATGTCAGCAACCTGGTTAAAGCAGGCCTTCACATGCTTTTTACACATGTCTGTATTTAATAAAACGTGAATGTCATTGTTAACCTCCTGCTACTGGACGTGACTGATCCCTGAACAACAGTGTTTCAATTTCGTGTTTGTGCTGTCATATCCTGCTATGGCAACAGAAAACAACTTTGAATGGAATTGACAATAAGGATATTGTAATTGAGAAATCTTGAAAGAGAACGCATTGGAATGGGAAGTAATATTAGGGTGGTGCAAAAATAATGTTTTCTCACATATGTTACTATGTGAGAAAACGACACTATTTTTACACCAACCTAATATCAATCATGCAATGTGCTAAAGGTTAACACACACACAGTAACTAGTAGCTAGACATCTATCCAAGCAAAATTTCTATCGGCTCTTTCAAAGTGATGTGTCTGGGGTTGTCTTGATAGAAGATTCTTTTAAGATTCCTGAATTCTGGGTGGTTTTCATCGTAGGTCCGACAAGGAACATTATTTGCTCGAATTCAACATCTGATTTTGCAGAAGTGGCTAGCGAGACATAATAACCCCAAACTCACCAATTGCATAGAACATTGTTGTGAACCACTAATTTCTCAGCCACTGTAATGTTTTTCCAAAATGGCTAGTTTTGAATTTACAGGGTGTCGCAGGAGAGAATACCACCAATTCATTTTTTTTTTTGTTAAATAGCAAGACATCCAAACCTCGTACGTTTCACGTATCCAGGTGCTTTCAAACACCTTACAACATGCATATGTGCAATGTCCTGTGTTGTGCAACTTGGAATATTTTAATCAGTCTCGATTTTCCAAATCTAAATGTCCATTTGTGAACCTCGCAAACCACCTACGAAAAGTACTCTCAGCTATAGCAGAATCTCCATTAACGACACGTTTTTGTTTAGAAATTCTATATTTGTTCCTTTCCAGAGTTAAGAGTATCAATTGACGAAAATGCATCTTATATTCCTGTTTTTTCCTTTTAATGTAAAAACATTTAAAAGTCACAATCCATAAATGAACTGTTTAGCAAGAAATGACTAAATGGCCCCTTTCAAAAGATGTCGTCAGATTTCGGTCGCGTGTGAAACATAATTACATGTTCAAACGCCACCTATTAAAAAAATGCAACGAATTTGTTGCGAACGCAACAGATACGAAGTTTTCAATGACAATTTTCCGAACGACGTAATATGGCCGACAAGTGAAAAACATTTGCTCTTTAAGACTTTAGTTGATTTTTCGATAAATCAATTTTTTCCTTCTGTAAAGAAAAAAAAAAAAAAAAATGGAAATGAATATTCATTAGTTTACAAAGAACAATTCTTTAATTAAAATATTTCTAAATTTTCCTTCGATTCTAGATATCATTAATTGTACGAAAGCTCAAAGTTTAAACAATTCATTGTTCACGTCGATGTTGACATTATGGGTTGCCATAGTTTGAGATGAAATAATTATTTTTGTTAGGTGAGTAACGCTTGAAAATGACGTTAATATTTTCGGTTTAGATGAACATGCGCTAAATCATGAATATCTTTCTTGAGAAGGAAAGAAAAGCGCGCGCCACAGAGAAGGAAAGAAAATCCTTAGTGAGCCACCACGAGATTGCTAAAAAAGAGCATAGCATGATGAAAAAGACGCCAAACTTGACGAAAACAATTTTATCGACTAAATGTTTAAGTTATAATTAAGAGGAAAGTATTTTGGGGGTATAATTAAAGCAATAACAAATAATTGTATTAAAAGTTCATTTTTTTTTTTTTCGAAAAAATATTTCCTTTCAGAAAATATTGTCCATATTCATAAAAAAAAAAAATAAAAAAAAAATAAAACAAACTAAAAACAAATAAACATTTAAAATTAAAAAATATCTTTGTTTTATTGTTTTGTATGTTACAATTCAGAGCTGATTTTCAGGTAGGGGGTTAAATTAAAAAACAAAAAAATGATTTGCTTTGCTCAAAGCCTTGTGCTTTTAACAATTGTAATCACTAAAGTGGACTCGTTCGAATTTCTAGACATTTCATAAAATTTGTTATAGAGGGGTGTAATAAATATAAAAATAATATTTCTGCCATGACTTTAAACAACAAAAAAAAAAAAAATTTCGATCATCTGAATAGTTTCTGAAAGTTTCATTAACAACCGACAATTATTTTTAACAAAAAAAACAAAACAAAGAAACGTGCTTTTCATCATGCCATGCTTTTTTTTTTTTAGCAATCTTGTGGAAGTGCATACCATAATAATTAAAGGAATAACGAGCCCAAGAAACAATATATTATTTCGTCACAACCACAGCAATCGACAGAGTGATAAAGAGAATATACAATCTTGAAATATCAAGAAATTAGAAAATGGCAACAGATTGCCCGCTGCGACCTAGGTTAGGATTTTCTGTTTAAGGTCTGGTAAATTTTCCCAGTTAGGAGAAAGGAGAAAGGAGAAAGAAGGAAAAAAAAAAAAAAAAAAAAAAAAAAAAACGCCACACAGGTAGAAGTAGTAAACCCAATGGAAAAAAAAAAAAAAAATGCAGCGAAAAGCTGGTTTTAGTAAGATAGCAAAATGTGTCAGTGACCTTCATAAGTCACACGATGATCCAAATTTGCATGATCAGTAAAATAAAAACGATCTCAAGGAAGACGAAGGTTTTATTTTTTTCTCTTCCTCCTCCCCTAACGGTAGCTGTGAAGATAAATTCGTTACTCTTTATTCCGACAAAAGGAGAGTAGAGAGACACGAGAGAGAGAAAGGGGATAAAGAGAGAGACAGCTAATGACCCAAATACAGATCTAATATATAGTTTGTGTTCGGAGCTTACTTGTAACCATTCCATTATAATGCCGCCTATCTTAATGAATGGTCTTAAAAAAAAAAAAAAAAAAAAAAAAACCTTATGTGAAGAGTTTCTGAAAAGTCTGCGGATATTTTTTTTGAACACAATGACTGATCTGAATTCAGTCAACGGTAATCTGGTATTGGCCAAGCAAAATCAAATCGGCAACCAGAAGTTAGGCCTACTAATGTGCAAACCACGAAAGCAGGATTAAGACTGAAAACTGCAGAATGCACGCCGATATCTCTAGGGATGTATATCCAGAGTATGTCCACTTACCATCTTCTGCTTACAATAAGAATGTAAGATTGTCAGCAAAAGGGACAACCCAAAGTATGGCCTACAAATTGGAGATGTAAACAAACTGGTACAAAAGTTTACATATCCGAAAAGTTTGTTTTAACAGAAGGGGAAATGTGAAACCAAAGACTCATTGAAATTGCAAAATATGCATTTCAGAAGCGAAGCAATGCACAAAAGAACATGAAAATTTCATTAGAAACAAAAAGGGTGCTGGTCGATGAATCTTCCTATATGGCGTCAATGGCATTAAGTCGATCAATCTTCTTATATGGCATTGAATGATGGACAATCTCCTCACAGGTGAACAGATGACTGGAGTAGAGAAAAAACGTGGTTCTCGTTGCCGAGAATACCATAAAATAGATGTGTAAAGCAATGAAGTCTTAAGTTAGATCATCCCTGAAGTGGTTATGAAGGATATTTTTTCCTTTTCTTTTTTTCGCTCTTGTAACAATGCAAGTCATCTGGTGATTAAACTACGTCGCGGAAGGAAATATTTGTTCCCAAATTAAGTAGTTTAGCTCCTTTCCTAGGTCTGTACATTTTTGGACTTTTTGTGGGGGGGGGGGGAGATTTTCGCGACAAGAGAATGATTATGAGCGAATTTTGAAAATGAGACCCCCCCCCCACAAAAAAAAAAAAAAAAAAAAACTTTAATAAAAATTAAGATGCAAATACCCCCTTCCACTCTACTAAAAAATAAAATAAATATCTGGAAGATAAAGAAAAAAAAAAGTGAAAAATTTAATGAATAATCTTAGAAGTACCAACAACAAAAGCTGAGAAGTAGCCTACTTAGTGGCTCATAATTGGAATATTTTCACCCAGTTCAAGTACGGTTCGAAGCAAATATTTCGAACGTTGATTTGAGGCCGTTAAGTCTCTCAATCATTGAAAGATTTGAAGAACACATTTTGAAAATACCATGATCTATAAATCCCCTGAAATGAATATCCGAACGTGCTATTTCAGCACTGATTAATGTCGGGATTTCAAATCTGACTATCTGCGGAAAGGAAATGAAGCGAAACTCGACAAAGAAAGAAATGATAACGAATTGAGGAATTCTCACTTGTTACTGGTGTAGTCTCGCGCTGGCAATCATTTAAGTAAAAAACATTAAAAAACAACCCCAAAACCCACCACAAAACAAAAAAAAACAAACAAACCAAAAAAACAACAATCCAAAAAAAGAAAACACAAACAAACAAAAAAAAAACGCTATATCTTGCCGACAAGGAATTCTGCTTGAAGTAACGTTGGAAAAATAAATAAATAATACATCAAGTTTTGGTAACACCAGCTTCGAAAGACAGTGCGGTCGTGAAGAAGGAAGAAAAATTGCTGCTACCACGGCTTATGGTTAATTATTTCTTGCATTTTTTATTTCTTTTCGAACACATATGCAAATTTTGATTCCCATTCAATCTGATGGAGTCGACTGAAACTAATTACAATACATTTTTGATGAAAACAAAATATAATAAAAATTATTTTCGTCACAAAATTACAGTTGAATTCCCTCATTTCTTGAGCTTCGTTAGTGCACAAAGTTTCTGCACAAAATACCAAAGCAGTGTGGGACATGTAAAACTTAAAATATATTAATATATTGAATTAAAATCGGATTGTTATAATAATCCGAGCTGTTAAAATCAGTTAGGTTTAGTTTATTTTGTGTTAATATTTCGTTGCAATCTCAAAGCATATCTGGAGTTCTATATTTTTTTCTCCTTTCAGAGTTTCAGGTACAACGCTTCCGAGTTTGAACCTCATCAAACTGTAAGGTTTGAACACCGATCTGGGCTAAAAATATAATCCTAATGAGATGGAAATTTCAATTTTCAAAATTTTTTGTCTTCCTACTTATATTTATAATATTTTAAATAATCTGCACTTCATGCAAATTGCCACTTGTTGACGCTCAATTATTCATTCGTTATGTTTTACTGTCTGAGGTAGTTTCTGCATTTACTTATTCTTATAAGAACAAGAAGACTTATAAGCGCAAGTAATTACACGTATTTATCCACAATTAGCGCCACTGTTACCAGAAGTGAGAAAAGGAATAACTCACCTGATGCGCGAATGCGATCAGTTGCCGACTACGACTAAATATTCTTTTAGTTTTGTACTTTAGATAAAAAAATATGGGATTTTAATTTTTATTAACATTCTTACTGCTCCGATAATCACTGGAATAAGATTTGCTTTAATAGCACTTGCTTGTAAGTCATTGTCCTATGATTATTCATTTTCAAAATAGCGCATTCTTATTAACATGAATATTATTTTGTTTCTGCAATAGAAACACAATCATTGTCTATTAAATTTGACAAATGGGAATATTTTCTTTAGTGACATATGTTCTCCTACAATTAATTGGTCACATCTCACTAGTAGCGTTGAGGCATGAAACTAACTTCTAACGAACGTGGAGACAGTTGTAGAAAATAGCCAATGTTTTTAATTTACAAAGATATTAACTATCAGTGGTTTTAACCAATTTTGCGGGAGACCGCAAAACGTACTGTTTGTTAGTCGTTGCTTGTTTGGTGTCGTTTGTTAATAAGAAATCTGTCGTTTTTTTTATGCCAACCTATTAGGGGTGGGAAGAAACTCGGACAGCTAAGCGACTCGGTAAAATTAGATAAAGAGTATAAAAACACCCTGGTTAGTAATTTAAAAATACAGAACGAAAAGTTATTAGTGAAAGCAACGCAATCAGGAGCAGTTTTAAGAGTAAAAGAAATATGAAGTTGACTGTTATATAGCGCGACAATTCCGTTCTTAATTCGCCTTTAATGGCCATTTAATTACTTACAAAGTATAAAATAATCGTCAGGGATGAGACTGGTGGGATAACAAAATAATACCATCTTTACTCCACCTCTTCTTCCTGCTCCGTATTAATAAAGTTAATTCCTTTTTCTTTTTTTCAATAATACAAATATCAAAATCTAGCATACTACAATAGAAAATAGAATAAAATGAATACGATTTCACTACGCAGATCAAAATCTCTTGCAAAACGACCCATTAAATCTCTGGACATTTGACATCTAAACGCGTCACTCTATCCAGGTCAGCAAAACCATATATGGTCGTCGTAAAACTGACATAACAGATCGTATATTTAAAATTTAAAAAAACCGTGAATACTATTTAGTTCTTCAGAAGAACTATTGTTGATCAAATATATATGTATATATATATATATATATATATATATATAGCAACAGGATGTCTAGCCGCACTGATGAGCTGTGATACAGCGAAACAGTCTGTCTGTGGATGACATTATATATATATATATATATATATATATATATATATATATATATATTAGGTTGGTGCAAAAATAATGACGTAATAATGTCGTTTTTTGACATTTTTTAACGTCAAAAAACGAAATTATTACGTCATTATTTTTGCACCAACCTTATATATATATATATATATATATATACCTCCACGAGATCGCTAAAAAAGAGCATAGCCTGATGAAAAAGACACCAAACTTGACGAAAACAATTTTATCGTCTAAATGTTTGTTATTAAGAAGTATTTTGGGGTTACTTTTTTTTTTTTTTACATTTTTTAGTCGTTCCTAGCACGTCCGAATTTTTCGTTAAAAATCTTGTTTTTCTTTTTTTTGAGTCATCAACATTGACCATTTTTTTCCACTATATAAAAAAAATAAAAATCTCACTTTGAAATTCTTTTAAATATCAATTATTTTTTCAAAACTTATTTTAAGTAAATCAGAAATAATGTTTATTTAAAATATTTTGAACCAACCTTAACTTAGTTTTTGCGCCGAAAAGTTGTAATTTGAAAATAAAACAAAGCAGGTCATAAAATTTCGCGTCACTTGACAGGTGATGAATGACATATTGACGGATTCCATGAGGTTAATTTGTTCTACGGAAGGAGAAAAGTGAAATAATTTACATTTAAGTGAACAAATTATTTACCTCGTTATTTTTAAGGAAAACTTTAAGCGCTCTAATTTTTTTTTGTACTCCGCTTTCAACTTTACGTTTACGATGCTTTATGGAAAATATATTCTAAAGAAATAAGAGTGACATTAAATTTCATATTTCATAAGAAAGGTATCTAATTTATAGGTACCTTTCTTATGAAATTTTATCAGAAGTGTACATAAAATACTATAATTTTATGTACATTTATTACATTTTACTGTGTTATTTGTATTTCCATTCATTTTATTATTAATTTTGATATTTCATTTATGGAAAAATGTCATAACTGAGATTAATATAAAAATAAGATCATAGATTCCATAAGATGATACTGATATTTGTAGGTACCCTTCTCATTTGAAACTGAAAAATCAAATTAACTTCTCCACACGTGTTTCGCAAAAGTAAAGGCCTTAACAGCGGAGAACAATGCTTAACTCAAATAACGCAACTTAATTGTA